>CM069905.1:61350730-61526560 GCA_036172215.1 Camellia granthamiana
TAAGCTTTTTGGCTTTTTTCACTTTTTGACTTGGTGATGATGTGTCCATATGTAAAATTACAGAAGTGCCCTTGGGCATAACTTTTTTTTCTTTTTCAATTTTCTTTTCATCAATTTCTAGCGGTGTGCCGTCCTAGGCTGCCACATCAGCCTACTATTTTCGTAATACCTCGGTTTTTTTTTAAAAAAAAAAAATTGTTTTTTCATAATTATGAATAAAATGGCCAATTTTATCCTATTTAAAAAAAAATCCCTTTTGTAATTTGTTAACCATATTTTTGCAATCTGTTAATTACGAATAAAATTTCCCATAATTACCCTATTTGTGGGCACATCACTATAGACCCCATTTTTGACCACCTATAAGACTTAGGCGCTTGGTCCAGCACACTCGATGATGAAAACTACATTGTGTGATTCGAGTTCTCGGTGAAGGAATCCAAGGTCGAGTCCCGAAATAATCCCAAAACCTTCCTACTTGCCTTATTGTTACCTCAAAGGTTCATTTTTTAACATTGTCCCACCTTACACTAAGCTTGAAACATGGGAATAGGGCAGCACATTAGGGCCAGGCCGTGCCCCATTGAGAGCCGAACGTGGCCATTTGGGCCTGGCCGTGCCTTGCTAGCGATAAACACCGTTCTGGGCGGGAATGGGCCAGTTGTCCATTTTTGAAGATATTTTGAACCTATTTTGCTCAAATTCTATAAAAACAAGATTATGTCTTTGTTTTGAGGGTTGAACAATTTCAAAAGAGCCTATACACACAAGAGAGAGCTCCTTCTTCCTATACAAGTCACTTTTGAGCAAACCTATCTCTCTTGACTAATATCCATACACCATATACTACCTTAGATCATAACCTTAGAGCCTTGGTTGAGGCTTGTGCATCACAATTCAAGCTTGAGAGTGTGCTTAAACCAAGTTTGTGTTACAAACAAGAGCATGCTTTTTCTAAGAGGTATAAGCTTACCACCTGCTCTCTTACTTCTTAATCTATCTCTTGTTAGCTACTTCTTGTGTTTTTGTGTTGTCTTGAGTCCTTTTCAAGTGTTTAAACTTGGGTTTGGATAGCTACCAAAGGGTAGAGAGGGTTAACACCTTCTCTTGAACCTTATTTCATAGCGCAAGCCCTTATTTTTACACTCTTTTCTTTAGTTCTCAAACTGATTTTCAGAGGTTAAAAAGGGCTGGAAAACATGGTTTAAGGTCTCAAAAAGTGGAGGGGTTGGCCACCTCTCCTTGTCTTTGTTTACTAGTTTGTGTGTCCTTGCTTTTGTCTATCTTTTTGTGTACTTTTAACACACTTTTAGCCACTTTTTTTATTTTTTTTTATTTTTAATGTTTTGGGGCTGTTTAGGGCTGTCCTAATTTATTAAATTAGTTTATGCTTTGAATATTTGCTTGTTGTATTGTAAGTCCTCATAGCTTCGGTTGTTTAGGCCTTAGACACCGAGTTGTTTGAGTTAATAGCTTTCTTTATTTCAAAGGTCTCATTTTAATAATCAATTTAGCATTCATTTCTGCAACCTCCTTCTTTTCTTCTTTTGTTTAAGAGTCATTTCAATCAGTTGATGGTTATTCAAAGCATGAGCTAGAGACCTATACTTAATAGCTTAATCTTTATAGAGGTTCACCGTCAATAGCATGGTTCCTCTTTCATGTTTAGGAGTACTTCTCGCTTGACGTTATTCTCATTTAGTAGGCTTAATCATCATTTTGGAAAAGGGATTAAGGAATGGCACGGACTATTAAAATTGGCTGAAAATTGGACCAACCAACATAAAGAAAATAAATAAGGTCGCTTGGGTTCAGCTTGACATTATGCCGAGTCTATTGTGTCAAGAGTCGTCACACATCAATTCATGGTGTTTTGACATCCCTTGAAGTGTCTCTACTTCCCTTTTTTGAGTTCACTCCATGATAAGAGGGAATGGTGAGTGTTATTCATTGCATTCATTGATTTTTGTCCAAATCGTGGCCGAAATCATCAAGCAAGCAACTTGCTTAATGATGGTTTTGGAAACGACTTCGTCCTTCTCTTGAGCCTTTCCATGACAGAGAAGTGTAAGAGGGACAAACAGAGCTCAGAAAAAACTCTGCCTGCATTGTTTTCACCTCAAAGCATAAAAACAGGGTTTTGCACAAAATTAGGGCACGACCGGCCTTATTTGGGCCCAGCCGGGCCTTATTGGGGGCTAGCCAACCTTCAATGTTTGGTACACAATGTGTTTTTGCAGAAACAGAGAGCAATGGCTGAAGGTGAAACAAGGTAGATTCTAAGGAAGTCAAGCAGAGCTACTTCTGAAACCATCATGTGCATACCATCCTTGTGCTTCCTTTGTAAAGTGTAAATTAATGCTCTCATTATTGTTGTAATTATTGTTGTAGTTACATAGCTAGTTAACTTAGATTACTAGCTTGTTGCTCATTCTAGAGATCCTTGTTGTAACAACTTAGTTAGTTAGTTATGTAATTCATTTATTCGAATTTGTAATAATTAGTTAATCTGGACATTTGGACACTTATTCGAACCCTCTCGCATGAGGGCAAATATGTAATAATGGTGTATGTCTTCCAACCCCATTTCTTTCTCCTTTTTATTTACCTGCTTATAATGGTAGTGTAGAGCATCATATTTAAGCATTCCCATATTCACATACACTCGTCTCACATGCATTTGGGTTCGGCTCATCATACTAACCAATGTCGATTTCAAATTCATTGCTTGAATACGTGATTTATCGCATGTCTTGAATTGAATCATATATCATGCTAGTAACCAAGCCTATTAATTGCATGATAGTATGTGTCACATTAGTCATTTTGCATAAGTTAGGAGCATTCATGTTATCTAATTATTTTGCTTTGTTTGGTTTGCCTTGGAGTACTAGGTGATCGTTTATTGTTTTAGCATCTTGCATTGAATATCTGTGTTGACATATCAAGCATATTTTCCATGAGGCTAAGTGCTTAAGTGATATACATGCTTTGAATGCCTGTGATGAAGGCTAATTGCTTAAATCGGGATATTTGATGAATATACATATAAGATCACTTTTTCAAGTGGTACATATTCAAAACAATTTTCAAACAAACACAAAATCAAATGTTCCAATTTTTGCAAATTAGTCTATAACTTTACGTGTATCACCTAACAAAGTTAGCCTAATAAATTAGAACAAGAGCATATAATGTAAATAAGAATCACGTCATGATTAGTAGAGGCTGATCTTTGATCGGGCGAGTGGGTGCTCAATTCATGACCTTCCCCTCTCGTACTTAAGTTCCCGAGCCGAGACACTTTGGCGATGACAGATAAGTGGCCTTTGGCATGAGTCACAGGTTCCTAAATTTCTCAAAAATATTTAGGTGGTGACTCTGTATTTAGCAAAGCAGTCCGTTTTTGGCATTTTGATTCAACATCGATTTTTCAAAAGATTTGTCAGATTTGGACTCATTTGTGTTTATCTATTTCACATTGCACTTGTGAAATCAGATTCAGAACCACGGGAGTCCGAACTGTAGGGATAGTCGTATCTGAAAAGAGCATGAAAAGTAAGCTACAATCACCTCTAAACTTGTTTTACAATTTGTTAATCATACTGCTACCTTTTACCTAACTTGTCAAACGCCCCAACATTTTAATTTTCGAGAAGTTTGGTTTGACATAGTACGTGGCCATTTTATTTATGTTTTTCTCTCACAGCCATCAAATCATAATCCCGTGGTTTGCCATGGCTCTACCATCTTAAACTTAACAAGTACATAACAAATTTTCCCTTTCTCCAACTAAATAAATTAACTAAATACGTTACGTAAACAATAGTAATTTTATTTTTTCGTATAAACACATACATATTGTACAATATAATATAATCACATACATCCCGACCGTAGATGAACAATGTTTCACACATACAAATATTAGGTTGACTATATGTTTCCTAACAATCTGTTATTACGCATGTACACTGTAACAACCCCAACCTATTAGTAGTTTATGATCTTTGATTAAGAAGGCCTAATCAGTAATTAAGATGAAATTCTATGTTATATGCTATTTGCATTTATATCTATCTGTCGTAGAAATATATGTTTGTGTTTCTATTCTGTTCTGTGAATTGAAGGCCTTATCGGCCACAGAATATGAAATGGACTCCATTTATGTGTTATTTGAAATTTTTATAAAATTTTAGTGAATTTAATTAAAATTCAATTCGGAACCAAATAATTAGAACAAAGTAATTGTAATTAACTAATCTTAAGCCAAGTTTAGTTAAGTCCCCTAATTAGCCTACATAAGGCCAAGATATTCTAGAATCAATTTATTCTTCATTTCTTGAGCCTAAAAAACGTTGAGAGAGAGAGAGAGAGAGGGTGGGATATTGAACTCAACATAGGAATTGTTAGAGGAACTGGAGAGATTAAGAAGAAGATCAAAGAATTGCTCAATCTGGGAAGAATTAAGCCTCTACACTTGAGACTTCAAAGCTTGAGGTAGGAATTCACTCATGTAGTTGTGTAGTTATGGCACTTAATGAATAAATTCAAGAGAGTTAGATAATTAATCCAAAGAATTGAGCTAGGGAAGAAGAATTAAGAAGATAACCTTACATGCATGCAAATTCTCTTGCTTTTGGAGTTTGATTTTGAAGAATTCTCACATGCATGCATTGATCATAGCTTGGTTTTGGAAATTCATCAAGTTTCATGCCATTTTATATCATTTGATCATGTTTTGGATGGTTAGAGTTCATAATAATTCATGCATGTTATGTTTTGGAAGTTCTAAGTTTTGTTTTGTATAATTGGCAAAACTTTTGAGCTTGATTTTGCGAAATGGTTTGTAATTCATCATATACTATGAGTTTCTCAATGTTTTATCAAGTTTTGGCCCAAAAGGTTGTGTTTTGAAGCTTTGAAATTGAGTTTTTGACTTGAATCAGCAATCTGGAAATTCCAGAATTTGCACCCTCCGCTCGAGCGGTGGAGTCTGCACTTGAGTGGAGAATGCGAGCTCCTAGTATTTTTGTAGAGTTTAAAGTGTTTGGCTTGAGCAACAGAACCTACATTCAAGCAACCACCCTTATATTTGTACCTCCGCTCGAGCGAAGATGTCTAAGCTCGAGCATAAAATTTATGCTTCCAGAAGTTTTACAAAATTTTGCAGCCCGCTCGAGCGACTAAAGTTGTGCTCCAGCAGCAACTCTTTTTACTCGGTCTTTGGCTCGAGCGACTATCGAGCGTCCGTCGAGCGAAAAAATCAAGCAACCATTACTTTTGCAGACCACTCGAGCGATCAATGTTACGCTCAAGCAGACTACCCTGTTTTTGAAAATTTAACTAAGTGTTCTAAGTTACATTTTGGCATCCCCATTGCATCCAAAGCATTCCTAAGCCTTAATTAAGACATAATAATGAGGATAAAGATTAGAAACACACCAAGATAGAAATGAAATGAGTTATGTGTTTTTTGGGCGTGTGTTTCAATGTTCATTTGTTATGTGTTTGTATAGGTCATGCCCCATAAACTATCTGATTTGTCTATTCTGTCCATTCGACTATCGGAGCTATCTGTGAGTAACAACTCTATAAAGCTATATTTGATTATAAGTATTTTCAGAATCTTAAGATATGATCTGTTTTATGAAATGCTATTTTATAAATAGTGAATGAGTGTCCAATTTTCTGAAATGCATTAGGGAACACTCATTCACAAGGCCATCGCCCAAGGGAAACAATACTGTGGCATATGTTTATATGGCCCTCGCCCGAGGGAAACAATACTATGGCATATGTTGATATGGCCCTTACCCAGGGAAAACAATACCGTGGCTTATGATCATATGGCCCTTACCCAGGGAAAACAATATTGTGGTTTATACATGGCCCTTGCCTAGGGAAAACAATACCATGGCTACTTGTGCACAAGATATGGACCTTTGGGGTCGTTGGTACCGACTATGCATATGGGTCCCAAAACCAAGATGATATGAAGGCTAATAGATGTACCACATATAATTGCTTATGATTCCTTATGAGTATATGAATCTGAATTTGTTCTGATATGAATTCTAATTTCTGAGATTGTTCGGACATCATTCATAAAACCTTTACTTTGTTGTTATTCACTGGGCTTCAGCTCACTATGTTACTTATGTATATAGGTGATCAGGTGCGTGACTAGGCCTAAGCTATTGCCTAGAGGTCAGTTTTGTCCAGCCAACCACAGTGTTTCCCGAGGAGGTTCTTTTTTTGCAGTGGTCAAGTTTTTATGAATCATGTTAAATTTGTTAAGTTGAACAAACCTTTAGTTTGTCTGTACGTATGAACAGTGACGTGGGTATGATATCTTATTTATGTAAATTAAGTATTAAATTTTTGTCTCATGTATGTCTGCACAGCTCTATGGACACTATATTTTATTATTTGTTTCTGCTAGCCCTTGTATTTTGTTTATCATGTTCAAAGGCCTTTGGTAATCTAAGAATTACTGGCCGGTTACGATGTTAAGCCTATAAGGGCAGGTTTGGGTCGTGACATATACTAACTTGTCTCAGATGTGAAGTCGTACCAATGCCATACTCATCATGTGCAACTTCCGGATGGTATTTACTATTGCCACAGCCTCTTCATTGTTTACGATGGGGTTAACAGTCGTTGGATTGCCAGTACTTCTACGTATATAGTTATGTAATGCCATTGATGCACCAACTAACTACACTTGTACATTGGCGAAATCATACCGAGGCGTATTTTGAATAAACCCCCCATCAATTTTTCTATACTCCAAATGTTCGTTCAACCACACTCCGTAACGACGCGTGAACTTTGTTAAATAATTCCCTCGGGTTGTGTACTCTCATACACGTTTCAGTAATGCGGAATTCTTATTGATGGTAACGGCTGCCTTTGAATGGTGCTAGGTAACCTGTGCGGTTCGAATAGCCAGCATCGACAAGATAATATTTGCCTACAAAAAAAAAAAAAAAAAAAAACAAGAAATTCAAAATAAATACCGCGATAAGTTTTTATTTATTTTTTTGTTCAAATTATGTACCCAAATGTCACATTCTTTTACGATATCTTTTTTAGGATGTGGAAAAAGAACATTGTCGTTCGTGATTATCTCATTGAAGATGCGAGTATCATGCATACTTTTTTCCCATCCAAACGATACAAATGTGAAACACATGTCAAAATCGCACACGGCCATGATATTTTGGGTGTGACAATATTTTCTACCAAAATATGTTGCAGCCTCAGGCCTCGTAACCCGTGCAGTAACATGTATTCCATCTATTGCTCTGATACAGTCATGTCAAGAACCCTGTTATCTACACATTCACTTTAACATTGACATGACGCTCATTAACCCTTTTTTTTTTAGTTATGCCCTGTTATACATTACTTCAAATTTTATCAAATAATTAATATGTTTCGGACACACATTGCAATTTTTGTACTTTTTTTTTTTTTTACACTATTTCCTATTCACGTTATGAATTTTGAACAAACGTCTCATCAATGTCATTGACCAAAACTTACTGCTTCTATGGATAAATGAAATGATTTTTTTTTTTTTGCAATGTTGATGACACCAACAACATGGTGTTTTTTATGTTCTCGTCAACATCATTTCCAAACATTTAAATAAACTTATCAAACTGAGTCACGGTTTCGAAATAGTACCTTAAAAGGTAGGTATTTCTGTTTTGATCGCACGTATTGATGTATATGATGTTGACTATATGTTGGCCTGCAATGTGCAATAGTAAACTCTTTTATCACCGCTAACACATTATGCACGTGCCGTGACACAGTCTCCCCGAATGTTGAAACTGTTCTTGGATTTCTCGATTCTGAAACCCTCTTAACACGTGGATAAACATTACAAAGCTTTCTTGCACTGCTAAGCCATGTTCACGTTGGGGTACTTGTAACCCGAAATCATTGACTAATGTGTTACACAATGACGCAAAAACTTCATTCAGCATGCATACATTTTTCTCAAACCGACCGACATGGCTCGCATACAATGCAGTTATCCATGCATGTCCAATCACAGTAGAAATGCGACATGGCTTTTACACGTGCTTTTCATAATACTCTTGCACATACCGGCATGCTTCGAGGAATGTCCAATTATTTTGTTATTGAAACTGTATGGCCATTTTGTTCAGCATTTCCATTAGACCGTCATTGTTGCTACCTTTCCCGTTGTTCATCACGTTAAATTCAGTGACACCTACAACATTAGGAACTATTCAAATCAGTTGACCTATGATGGACTGGGATAATGTAATAACAGTTGGCAAGACATTTTGTGACCATCACAGCCACTTTTATTCGTGACCATGTTGAACCAAAATTGTAATGTATAATTACATGTAATCAGCTATAATAATAATAGATCAACAATGAAGTTGTTGCTACTTGCTAATATAAACCATGAATTTTTTGCTTGCATTACCAACGCAACGAAAATTATGATGGACAAAGTTAGAAAAAATAAAAATAAATAAATAAAACAAGCATCATATGGCAGCCCGCCGTTGTCTGTAATGTTCCATAATAAAAACCACACACAGTTCATGTTCACAATAAAGCATAGCTAAAAGGAACAAATAAAAAAATAATAAAACAAGACACACAACCATTCTAATAAAGAAAAAAACTACATGTTTTGTGTTTATTACGAGCACACATCCACTAACTGGTTCAATGCTTCGAAACTCAACACAATGCTTACGTCAACAGCTATCAAACTCGTCATGCACCGAACAGGTTCACAAATGGCGCAACAGTGCTTTATTGCATCTATTTCTGTGTCAGCCACCCTATAATGTGGTCATCATCGGGCTGGCACATCATCACCACCCAGTAATCTGCGTTGTCCATCAATGTCGATACAAAGTGGAATAACGACGTACCGAGAAGGGAAGGAATGGATTTGAGCTGCTACATGCACTTAGAAATTGTGAACAGTGATTCATTACCAGTGAGGTGCCTGACTATGACTTGCTGATTTTGGCTCTGAACCACGTTTGTCAAATTATTCATGCTTTCAGCTATAATTGATGCACCACTTGTTACTTTCTTCGACTTTGCACAACTTGTTGATGGAGTCTGTTTCCTTTTTTCCTTAGTATCAACTGGTCCCATTGACGAATCTACCTCCACGCTGCACATGCGAGGATCCGATCAACGAATGGTTGCAATCCTATACTTTCAACAGAATCTGATGAATCAGCTGCAGGTTCATTGCATTTCTCTCCCGGGGTCCAATGATTTTTACTCATAGCAGCAGCCCCTGTGAAGACGGTCTTCATCAACTCGCGGTGTTCCAGAGTTTTTGTCCTAACCTTTGCACACACCTTGTTTGTTTGAAAAAATGAAAAAAGTAAAAAGAGGTGTTACTACAGGCAATATGAGGGCAACGAACTACCAACAAAAACAAATGGTGAAGTTAAAAAACAATATGAAACAATTAAAACATGCGGAATTAAAAATTTACTTACCGATTCCATCTTATCCCGTCATGCATTCGACACCTGAAACAAACCAGTTTCGTTGTCAAATCTAATCCTTGTAATTCCTTTACTAGAATCCATCAACTTCCTCCAAGCATTCCATTCTTTTTTCAGACTCATATATTTATTCTTCAACTGTTTCAGACCATGCCTTTTTCCAATTTTTTTTTTTCTTCAAATTTCTTTACCAACAACTTGTACCCAGTTTGGCTTAGGACTAGGAATGGCCGATTCTCTTTTGTAATCTCATTGGCAATCAGCTGTAAGAAAATCCTTGTTGATTCACTATCCCAGGATGCCTTGTGCAAAGGCTTTTGTGTTTTTTCAACACTGCTAGATTGTCCCCGACAATCCCTTTGTTTTTCGATGGGGTACGAGGAGAAGTATGTGTCAAAGGCATTACGACTAACCACGAATACATGCCAACTAATTTACGGCCCAAAATGATCACAAGTATCAATTTGCATGGCAATGAATAATATGAACAACATTTGGTTGTTATGTTGACAATATATAACCATTGAATAGCAATTGAAATAATAATAGCAACACATAAACTTCATGCATAAGGAGTGAACATAGGAAACACAAACACAAACACATAAAATAATTACATTGCACTAGAGTAGTCATTAAAGTCTCCCCCGAACTATTCATGGAACCATACGCCAAATTAAAATCATTACAGTCAACATCATTAGAACAGTCATGCATGCAAAGCGCCTAGTTTGTTTACATACGCAACAACAAAATGACAACAACAATGCACAACACAGAGACAATGGTTTTAAGGAGACGTAGTGAGTGTTGAATGTGTATGACATCATCCCACAAGTGCATGACAATGTCGTTTGTGGAGGACGCATAGTGCGTGCTTTGTCTCCTTGGTTCTTCGCACTAACCAATCCAACTAACACAAGGTTGACAAGTGAAAATGACAAAGTTATTATTCAGTTGGTCCGAATTGAATCCAAATTATGACCGAAAATGAATTGGGTACTCACCACAGGGCAGGAACAAGCAAAGTACGAACATCCTGGATTTTTATTTGATCTCAATATCTTCACAACACATTGACCATAGCCACATGCACAGATCTGACGTGGCCATGTAGTGGAAGTTGCAATTGATGTAAAAGAAGCCATGGTTTGTTTTATGACTGTGTAAATGACTACAACAAATCAGTTAACATGCAGGTGCCACATAATTCAAAATTCATAAATTCTTTTTGTAATATTCACAAATGCGAATATTTGTTTCTAAAAAATGGGGTTTTACAAAAGGAAAAAAAAAATTACAAGCACAAATAATTTGACAAATAGTTTACCAGAAGCGTTTATATTGTTCTAATTTATTTGTTATTATTTATGTGTTAGAATAGAAATATTGTACCAAATGAAACCAAATGTGAAACCCAAAAAATAGAAACTATCCACACAAATTGAGACACAAAATTTTTCATTAGCCAAACTTTTGTCAATCTATGTTCAAGTTATCTTTTCTTATAAATGGAAAATGGTGTGAATAGTTAGTCATTTGGTCAACTTATTTTTTATTTATCAAACGAACAGTTGTAATTAATTAGTTCCATGGATACCAATTTTTTGAATCTACCATTTGTTCCTTTAACTGGTTTATATGTTCGAATACAGGTCCTTTGTTGGTGAATTTTTTTTTTTTTTTTTTTTTTAAAAAAAAAAAAGATTGAATCAATAGTTAAAATCTGGTAACAAGTTTTTTACACATATGCCTTGAGACGGTTTATTATTTGTCAACAGTTGTAATTAACAGGTTGTTAATTTATGCACAATTGTTTCTCTTCAAATTACCAACCAATCCTAACTTCCAATTAGGCATAAATCCTACTTTCATATCTTCCAAATGAATTCAAAACTCCAAACTAATTAACCTTCAACATGAACAAATTGCCAAATAACAGAGCAAGAAAAAAAAAATATTTGCCATGACAAAATTTATTTCATGAAAAGAAAAAAAAAGAAATGTTCCAGCAACACACAACACAGCAGCAACCCATCAACACAGCAACATTCAGGACATCTACAGACAAGGGCGGACCCAGGATTTGTCGATGGATTGGGCTAATATTAAGGTAAAATTATACAATATATTATAAGTATAACCACATAAGAAAAAAGAGAATTTAATAATATAATCTAAATTAATATTAAAAACAATCTAACAAATTTGTGCTCGACAAGTCTTTAAAGATTCAAATTCATCGATTACAGAATCTAGATCAATTTTCAAAGTAAGGTCTCGTTCAAGGTAGAGAGACAAGCAATTGGCAAGAAACTCATCCCCCATTGAATTGTGAATAACAGTTTTAACATGCTTCATACCCGAAACTGCTCTTTCCGTAGATGTTGTAGAAACAGGAAGGGTTGACACAAGACGAATCAATTTGTAGATCATGGTGTAATGCTCGAACTTTCTTGTCACAAATAGTTCTCGACACAATTCGGCAAGGGTTGATATCTTATGAAACTCGGGATCACAGACAACATCAAGCTTATAATGCATTAATTGACATCTCAAAGCATGGATGTCTTGAGAAGTGAAATCTTGGGGATAAAATTTCTCGGCAAGATTGCAAATATTATCCACATTAAAAGATTTAAAATTGCCACTAGGATCCAAAGCCGAGCTAAGAGAAAGAAGTTCCACTACCCCATCATTAAATCTATGTTCTAACTCTATCAATTGAAAATCAATTGTAGAGTTGAATATGTCAAACTGATAATGATGCTTAATTGTAATGTGATCTTGTTGACGACGACAACTTGTACCCCTTTCATAAGGAGAACTCATATCATGCATCGCAATGTTATGTCGATTGCAAAATGACACCACATTTGCAAGAAAAGTATCCTAATCATCTTGTCTAAGTTTTTGAAGCAGAGCTTTTGTTGTGGAGACTAATTTCATCGCATTTTAAGATGTCTTGAGTTTTCTGTTGCAAGGCTTGACAAAGTGCATTTATGATTCCCAAAATGTTGTCCACCAAGTGCAAGATGAATATGAATTTAAAGCTCTTCATTACTTTGTAAACACCATTAGCTTGCCCGCGAATTTGTTGATTTGTACTCTTATTGAGACTTTCAACAACTACACAAGATGCCTCATACATATCAATCAAGTTTCTAGCAGATTCATAATGCGAGCTCCAATGAGTAGCTCCAGCTCGATGCAAGGTACCAATTTGATTGGCCCCTTTACCAGATTGACGCTCACCACTAGCCAACATATTTTCAACCTCACTCCTATGAAAAGATTTTAACTCACCAAGGCGCTTTGAAGAAGAAGCAACAAGATTGACAATACAACTCAAGTAAAAAAAAATTGCCAAACATTAGGCTCATCTTTTGCTGCTGCAATTAAGGCCAATTGCAGACGATGTGCAAAGCAGTGTAAATAATATGCATATGGGCAATCTTTAAGAAATAAAGCTTAAAGTCCATTCCATTCACCACGCATATTGCTAGCACCATCATACCCTTGACCACACATGTTTTGAATAGGGAGATTAAATCGAGAAAGGATATTCAATATCTCTTTTTTAAGAATCAATGCATATGTTTTTTTGACACCCATGATATCAAAGAACCGTTCCCCTAGTAAACCATCATTCTTGACGTATCTCAAAATAAGGGCCATTTGTTCTTTTTTAGACTCGTCTTGGGATTCATCAACAAGAAAACAAAAATAACCTCCTGCAACTTCATCAAAAATCATATTCCTAACTCTGTTAGCAAATATATGCAAAATCTCCTTTTGGATCTTTGGAGAAGTGTATTTGGCATTTTGTGAAGCATTCTTTAATATAATGCTCTCAAGTGCATCATTCCCTCTCGCCTTGAACTTTAATAATTCAATTAGATTACCTTGATTCAATGAAGTCGAACTTTCATCATGACCTCTAAAACCAAGTCCTTGAAGAGCAAGTACTTGAATAGTTTCAATTGTTGCCTTTACCCACATTCGATTCTTCAAAATTTCTTCTTTTGATTGCGCATTCAACACTTTTTCAATGTGTTGGGAAGATTTCTTTAAATTGTCATGACTAATAATACAACAACTATGCGAGGAAGATGCAAGTCCAACATGAAGCAAAAAAACACATTTGGATCCATCATTTACTCTCTTTCAATTGTTAAACCCCTCATCAACAAGTGCAGAACGACTGCTCGACTTATTTGGCTGATCAAACAAAAAGCATGAAAAATAATATGCTTTATCCTTTGAAGGAGAATACTCTAGCCAAGAAAATTGTTTAAACCAAATATGTTGGAATCGGCGATTCTGCTTTCCAAATGAGGACCTAGGATACTCAAGTTTAGGTTGATAAGGCCCCAAGTTCATATAAGCTCGTCTAACCTCATGTCGTTGATTAACCGGATATTCACAAATTTGCAAGCGTAAACCAGGATCCCGTTCAATAACAGTTGAATCAAATTCGCTTGGTTTATTTGCTTGAGGCATGGAAGGCGGCGGTTGCACATCAGAAAATGAGGTTTCAACAATATTGGATGTTGTACTACTAGACTTCTGTTTTGATTGGTAGAATGAGAAAAGGGTTTTGCCTTTTTTGAGTGGTAGAGATTCCATTATTTATAACCTAAAAAAAAAAATTTTTAAAAAAATGAGCCTTATTTTAATATTAAACTAGAGTATATTCACAATAATTTTAAATATTAGGGTTTTTATATGTATCCTCAATAATTTTTATTTAGGCTTTCATTATTTTGATATATGTCCAAAAAAAATTGTTCAAAGTTTAAAAACTAAGAACAATATAGAACAAAAAGGTTAAGAGCAAAAAATATTCTTTTGATTAAGAGTAAAAAAGATTAAGAAGAAAAAAAGATTAAGAAAAAAAAATCCATTCAGGCCTTGAAATCACTAAATGTCAGATAAGATTAAGAGCAATAAGATTAATTAAATCAATTCTCAACCAAAACAAGATTAAGATGAAGAAAAAAAAAAAAAAAGGTTAAGAGAGAGCAGTACCTGTACCACCGTGAAGAAGAAAAGGACGTAAAGAAGCATAAAGAAGGTGTAGAAGCGTAAAGAAGGTGCTGTATGAGGCTGCTATTTATAATTTTGGGCTGCCTATTTTTTGGGCTGCCTCTTTAAATAAATACAAATTTATTGAGCTGCCTATTTATTTTTTTGGGTAAGTATTGGACTATTGTTGGGCTGTCTATCTAAAAAATAAACAAAAACACTATTGGCCCTTATTTGGAGCTGGGCTGAGAGAGGTTAGGAGGTTGGGTTGGGCTAGGCTGAAAAAAAAATTTCTACAGATTTTTTAAATTTTGGGTTGGGCTGCAACCACCTATGCCCAGCCCTAGGTCCGCCCTTGTCTACAGAATGGAACAAAAAAAATTCCCACAAATCGGCAAATAATTACTGCGCAGAAGCAAATAATTTAGCAGAAAAATAAAACACATACGGGATATGTAAATTTCAGAGATAGTAATTATCAAGGATTCATTTTCGAATATCATCTTCAGTTCGTCTGGGTATTTTTCGGGAAAAAACCGTTCTAATCGGGGTCGGAGGGGTCAGGTGCCCGTTGGGTCGGGTTCAAATTGCCATCCATATTCTTGATAGTGTGGAGATTCAATTAATTTCACTACAATATGAAAATTTTCACAAAATTCTCACCAATTCATATTGTGGATGTGGGTGGTATTTTAAATATTCATATTGTTATTTTTTATTGTGAACATTCATATTGTAAGGCCAAGCTTGGCAAGCTGAAAAAAAGTCAAAAAGTTACTCAAAAAGTTAAAAAGTTGTCACTATTCACCAAAAGTCAAAAAGTACGGCTGCACAACTCCTAATCCTAATTTTCCCCTACACACTAATTTATACAATTTTTTAATACACATTTTTCCATAAAAAGTCAAAAAGTTAACCCAAACAACTATATTTTTTTTCTCAACTTTTTATTCCAAAAAGTTAGAAAGTGTACTTATTTAAGACATCCCAAACAACCCCTAAATGTGAATGGTATTTTGAATGTAAAGATGTTAAACATTCACAATGGCAATTGAGAGAATGTATACTTTAATATTGAAATTGAATATAAACAAATACAAAATTGAATGTATGAAATCATCTCACATTGATAATTATAATTTTATTGTGAACATTCACACTGTAAAATTTAATTTAATTTTTTTATTTTACATAATTACATAGTCAAGTGAGATCTTATTTGATAGATCTCGTTGAATATGTTTCAAAAATGTAAGTTTAATTAAAAAAAAAAAAATTCTATGGGTGTGTATCATATGCATATTAGTTACGACCTTTATAGTATTTGGTTATGACTTATTATTATGACTTAATTATACACATTGTGATTGAAATTATGATGTAAGAGCTTTTTGTTTATACCTTATATGATATTTGATTATAACTCATTTTTTTCGTTTTAATTATGACTCCTATAAGAATAAGTTATGACATTATTGTGATAATTAATTTCACAAATGTCATAACTTGCATATATCATAGCATTACCTCAAAAATAAATATATATAACAAAAATTATGAATTTTTTAAGTTGAATATACAAAAAATAAAAAATTGTCCAAATTAAAACACACCATAACGCATATGAGGTTGTTAATGGCTAAGAAAATATCTAAAGTTTAAGATTTTTAAGACCTCAAATCCGATAATTAGAATTTAGTGGATATCTTTAACACTTATTAAATATAAAAATATTTCATGAACTAATTAAAAAAGAGATTTTCCATTAAGGTTCCATTTATTTTGATATAAAATGTTTTTTTCAAAACATTTTATTCGTTTTTTGTTGTTTAGTTAAACAAAAAGTAAGTAAAAAATTTTTAAGAAAAATATTTTTGTATTATTTTTCTAAAAATGACTTATCTTTAAAAATTTCATAAGTTAATTTTTATGTGGTTAACTATCACTCACTATCTTTTGAGTGACAAAATGTTATGTCAATCAAATGCTGAAAAATAAAAATAAAAATATTTTTTTATATAAAATTAATTTAGAAGAGAAATATCTTAATATCTTTTCTACGTCAGACCAAATGGAAGTAAATTCGTTATATTAAAATATTTTTTACACCGTACCCTCTCATAGAAACCCAACAAAGCCAACTAAAATTAATAGAAGAATATTTTTTTTAAAAATCCTCCTCCACACCTCATATGTGTGGATAAGGAAGAATATAATTCCAATCTTTGCATATTTTAAAAACCTCATTAAGGTTATGTTGGAGATGATTTATAAGTTGATTTTTTAAAATTTCTTTTAAAAGAATGTAGAAGAAATAGAAATAGTATAATTGAAGGTTTCGTTTGGGAATAGACTATTTTAATAATTTTTTGATTTTTTAGTTAAAATATGAAGTAAAAAAATTAGTATTTTGGAATGATTTTTTTATTTTTTATAAAAAATGTACAAAAAATAGAAAGAAAATGAAATCTTTGAACTTTTAATATAATTTGTTGACTCTTTAATTTTTTTAATAATTTTTTGACTTTTAAACTAAAACCATAAGTTGTCAAACGAGACTTAAATAAACCAATAAACAGTTTATAAGTTATGTTGCCAAATGAGAATACAAGCCTCCAGAAAATGCATATACGTATGTATGTAGTATTAGCAAAAAGCAAGACAATGACTCTGGGTCAATTGGGAATATGGAATAAAAGTTAAAAATTAATTTTCACTTATTTTTGCTCATATTACCTCTCACATAAAATAATAAAAAAATTTAAAAAATTAAAAAATCAACTTTTAACCATTTTCCTAAAACATTCATCTATGCTCACATCCACGGCTCAAACCATGCATTCCCGGCCGTTTGATTCCTCCACAACCAACCCTAGCAGTCAATTTGATCCCTCAATTTTGTGCCTTTTTTATTTTTAGATTATTTACCTAGAGATCCTCTAAATTATTAAAAAATATCACTTTAATTTTTTACATTATAAAAATATATAAATAGACCTCTTAAACTATTGACATATTTTATTTTGACATGTTTTATTTTCACCCTTCCGTTTCTTTACCATCAATGAAAACAATTAAACATGCATCCTTGTTATTTTTCCTTATTTTGATTACTCAGCACGACTTTCTTTCTTTTCTTTTACTATGAAGACAAATCTATTCATGCATTCATGGATAAGTGTCCACTTTTTTATTTTTATTTTTATTTTTATATTCTTATTGCACTTTGATCCAAATGCTTTTAATAATTATACTAATTACACTTTTTTACAAAATTATATATTTTGATCCTAATTATAAAATTACATATAAAATTATAGAATAAGTTATGTTTTTTCCCGCTTGTAATTAAATAATACTGATACAGAATTAAAGAATAATTAAATTTTCAAGTTGTAACAATAATTTATTTTGTAATCTTTTCAACTAATAAATAGATTTGAATTAAATATTTTAAAAACTCAATAAATTTAATTGATAGTTTAGAGATTATATAGATTTAGTTTATATATTTTAAGGATTTATTATTCAATCCATAGTTTAGAAACTAAATAGATAATTTAACAATAATTTAAAAATCGAAAGTTATATTAATCCATTAATGTAAAGGGGTAAATTGCACTTTTGTCCCTTTTATGGTTGGCCTTTTTTTTTTTTTTTTTTTGGCTTTTTAAGTTTATTTTTCTTATTTGGTTCTTCACATTTCAAGTTTTTTTTTTTCAATTTACTTTTAAAACTAATTTTTGTTCAAAATTTGATAAAAAATATCATGTTAACTGTCAAATAATATAAAAAATATATTATTATATTAGAGTTTGGATTTGTGTAAGATATATGAATTATATATAATAAAATATTTTTATATCACGTGACTATTAATATGTCATTTTTTATCTAATTTTAAAAAAAAATTAATTTTTGAAGTAAATTGAAAAAATTTTGAAACACGAAGAGCAAAAGTGAAAAGATAATTGTTTTAGTAGGTTTTGAAATAAAATAATTAATAAAGATAAGATAAAATAAAATAATTAATAAGATAAAATGTTACAGTTAAATTATAATTATTTTATTTTTTCTCTCACAATTATCAAATTAAGGAATTGTTTGGAATGATCTAAATAAGTATACTCTTTGAATTTTTACGAAAAGATACACAGAAAAATAGAGAGATAATGTGATCTAAAAAAAATAAAAAATATATATTTATATAGTGTACCCCAAATACCCTTAATTACAAAAATAAAAAATAAAAAATAAAATAAAATTAACGATCATCCTAAACATAATTTTTTTTAATCAGATTAAAATAGTCAAAAGTCAATTAAAGTAAGTCCTCAAACCAACTCTATATATATAAATGGAAAATTTTAATATATATCATTTTAAAAAAGTATATCATACGCACCCCTAAATATATATATTTAGTTTTAATCAATTTTTTGTTTAATTATAATTTTATTTTAGGTATGAATCATGAATTTTTTAATTATACCATATATTGTATTTAGTTATGATAAAAAAAATTTTGGTAAGTTAGACCATCTCCAACGGTGAACCAAACCCTGCATCAGATTTAAATTTTGATGAAAAACCTACTTTTTCATGCTCCAACGGTTGCACCAAAGTCATACCAAAATGAGAATTCAGCAAAAGTTGCACCAAACTGATGACAGATTTCGCATTTCACCAAAATACTGTACATGACCGTTGTTAGGATACGAACCGGTCGACCGGCCGGTTGACGAACCGGTCGCCCACCAAAAGTTCAAACAGTTCAGAAAAAAAAGTTCAAACCGGTAAAAAAAAAAAAAAAAAAAATTTTTTTTTGCCTAACCGGTCGACCACCAAAAAGGTTCAAAAAGTTCAAAAAAAAAAAAAAAAAAAAATTTTGCCTTTACCGGTTGAACGACCGGTCGACCGGCCGGTCAACCAACCGGTTGCCTGGAGCAAATTTGATGAAAAAGATTTGATACTGAACCGTTGAAGTACAAAATATCAAATTAAGGAAATGGCCCATTTTTTATTCAAATCTGATAAAACATAAGCTGAACCGTTGGAGATGCTCTTATAATTAGAAGAATTGAGGTCATACCATTTCCCCCCCCCCCCCTATAAATACAGGGCTTTGGCATTTCGCTGTGGTACCGTACAGTCTCTATAATATTCTGTGAAATTTCCGATTGACGGAGAGAGAGAGAAAAAAAAACCCTAGCTGAGAAAACCCTAACCCTAACAAGGCTTAGATAATGTCTGCGACAGGAGGTGGTGGTGGTCAGGAGGAAGACAAGAAGCCTACGGATCAGTCGGGGCATATCAATCTCAAGGTCAAAGGCCAGGTATACCCACACACACTCACATCACATCACATGTTATTTGTGTATCTTTTTGTTGATTTGTTGGATTACTTGTTTTGTCTATTGATTGAATGATTGGGATATTGGAGCCCTGATTTTATCTAGTATCTGTTTGGTTTCTGAGACAAAAAAGTAGAGGAAAATGAGAGGATTACTAGGAATCCTGTGTAACTGTTTTGTATGCGTTGCAAAGTGCTTTTCTGTTGTTATTTCGGCTCTGATTTTTCTGCAATTAATCAGAACGCTTAAGAAGTTGTGGCTTACCTATAGTCAACTCATTGCTACTGAACGTTGTTTTGAAATTCTATGTACACACACACACATATATCTTGTTTTGTTGGTAGTTTGGTGAGCACTCATTTCTCTCATGGAGGCCATTAAGTGTCTGGTTAGATTATTGAAGTGGAGTTTGGGAATTGCTTTTTTGTTTTTTGTTTTTTTGATTCTTTTTTTTGGGGGTGGGGGGGTGGGGGGGGGGGGTGTTTAGTGAAGTTTTTCTAAAAAAAGTTTCAATTATGGGTTTTACTCGACTATGCATACTTACATTTTTTTTTTTATTTAAAAAAAATGGAAAAAAAGTCCACTAAAGACGGAAAAAAATTAGAAAAGTCAATATTTTATTTTATTTTATTTTATTGTCTTTAGTGGATTGTGCAGAAGAAGGATTCATGTAGCCGACTTCATTTGATAGGACTTAAGTGGGAATTAATGCTTGGTTTGGTTTGGTTCGCTTTTGGTCTTTAGTGGATTATTTCGTTTTTTTATTTATTATTAAAGATAATTATTTTACACTAGATGGATTGACTTGAAAACTAAACAATTTTGGCACAAATTTTAAAATTGTTTACTAAAAGGCAATGGTGTTCGGATGGAAATGTGACTTTTTAAATTGGATCCCAAAGAGATAACTAGGTCTATAGGATGCAAGCCTTTGTTTATGTGGTGATGAAGGCAGAGTTGTAGTGACACTAATTTGTATTAAGAAAGAATGATTTGTTCCTAGTTGAGGTTTCTCAATATTGTTGACGTTTTTCATTTGAGGTTTTGATGGTTCTTAGAGTTGTGGATACATTAATTAGTTTTTAAAAAGAATGATTTGATCCTCCTTGAGATTTTTTCATTTGAGCCTTTTACGGTTCTTGATGTTTTCTATACTTAAATTTAAGCATCATATCGAAGAATTGAGATATTTTATTAGAATTAACTTTTTGTAATGAATTGTAATATGTACCTTTTGAATATTTGAAGATTCATTGGTAAAATTAACATTCTCAATGGATGAGAAAACTGATCTATGATTTTTCATTTACCAATAAAGATAAGGTGAATAATATGTTTATTGCTAATGGCTTGTTTTAGATGTCATGTTATGTTAAATCGTATCATAATTTTATATGAAAATGTCATTTATATCATATCTTGCTTTGTCTTATTTTCTTCTTTATAGCGTTGAATTAATTGATATTTTTATTTTAGAAAAGATAAATACTTGGCAAATTTTTTGGGTTAATTACAGTTTACCCTCTTAAACTATAACTTGGCATTACTTTGTGTCCTTGATCTAGCAAACATTACATTTTACCCTCTAGGTGTATTGAAAATCAAAATAACACTTACAAACTCAAAATTCAGTCACTGCAAGCTTTCTTTCCTTGGCTTGAGACACTGTTGTTTTCTCTGTGAACCCCTCATATATGGATTTTAATTTTGTCAAATAAAACCTTGAATTTTTAAATTGAGTACAATTCAGACAATTTGTCTAACACTGTTAACTCATCTAACATAAAGTTTTTTTAACAGACACATGGCACTCTCTAACTCGATCTTCCACATCCAAAACTTAAACTTCACTACACCATATCATTATCACCATTTTTATCATCCATTTATCTATCAAAACCATCCACCATCACATCATCAATACCGTTAGTTTAACAATAGAATAAAACCCTACCCGTTTACCTCTTCTGCTCTAACCCCAGCGCCTCTTCCCTTAAGCTTTGAATTCACGAAAGTAATTGATGTTTCAACCCAATCTAATCAAAATTTCAATTCTCTTCTCTTTGATAATATTATTCATATTCTTTGAATTGACATCAAGAAATCAAGAGCAGGGAGGTCCATCGGGCTTCAATGAAGCAAAATGTTGCAATTCAAAATGCCATGGATTCTTTGCAGAGCTTCTCCTTAAAGTCCTCCTGTAAATGATGGTTTCAAAAATGCAGATAGTTTGTGAGTTAGTTGTGTTGTGATTCAATCAAGAAAAGGAAGGGTGGAGATGGGGAGAAAGTATTTTGTTTATCAGGTATACCACGTCATTTTAGCTGATGTGGAATCCCTTTCCACACAAAATGTGACATGTGGTCAAGGCCCCAATATAATCTCTCTCTTACTAAAGTGGAACAACCCATCTCGCCCTTCTCCAAAATTGTGTAGTATTCCCGACCTTTCATCTTCGTCCATGTTTGTTGCCTCTCACCTTCTCGACTGCGGAACCTGTGCTTCACCTTGGTTTTCATCATGTTGTTACCTTGTCTATCAAAACTCTCACCAATTTCTCATCAAATATCTCAAACAATCACTGCCACCAAACTCCGGTCTAGCTATGGATTCCAGCGACCTTATTTTTCTTCTCATTTTATCTTCTTCATTGAGTTCAACAAATTGAATCTGTCCCTTTTACTCTTTCTATAACAAAAACCATTAAAATTTTAAAATGATTCAAAGAGTTGGTCTTAAAATATAAAATTTCTGCAATTTATATGAAATTTTAAGGTGCAAGTTTGTGGTTATCACTGAAAAAAAGCAGGATTTTGGTTTACAGCCGAGGGAAATGAACTGGTTTTAGCTTCAGCATTATGAAGATTTAATTTTACAAGTTTTCTACCAGATACAGTTGCCACAGAATATATTATTGGGTTTGTCATCTGGGTATTGTTGATTGAATTTGTTGAACTAGCAAAGAAGAGAAAAGGAGAGAAAAAAATGCTTGCCGGAATCCATGGTGTTGCCAACATTTGTGTTGGTGGTGATTGTTTGGGGTTGAGGTATATGATAAAAAGTTGATAAAGAGTTCTGGTGAGAATATTAGATGCAGGAAGAAGTATGGAGAGAGAGGAAGATAGGAGAGGTAAGAAGGATATATAAATCATTTGAACCTGTTGAAGTATTTGTAGGGATTTCATACGTGGCCTATTATGTGTGGAATGGGATTCCACGTGGGCTAAGAAATACATCTTGTAGAGGGTTGGCTGGAATTTTTAAATATATATTGTTTTATATATATGTATATTCTTTCATGTGGAAGATGGGGTGAAAAGAAATGACCAAATCATCCCCCTTTTGTTAAAATAAATTGTGTTAGACGGATGGTTTGAATTGTAATCAGTTTAAAATTGGAAAATTTAGTTATAAGTCTCTTAACATAATTGTGTAGTGTTAAAAGTAGGGATGTAAGAAAAACCGGTGGAACCAAGCTAATCAATTGAAATCTACTGAAATTTCAATTTCTGGTCTATTTTTCATAACATAAGGTCTGTGTTGGTTTTGAAATTTTTTATACCGATACAAATCGAGCTGACCGAATATTATATTTAAATACTTTTATATTATAATTTCTTAAACATTGTATGATAAGTAACTAACATAATACACTTTTGTGATAAAAATTAGGGAGAAAAACATTTATAGAGCAATTTTCATAGCTTTTCTTCATTTATTTTTAATGTAAAATTCTATAATCTACTATAAAATCCTTTAAAACCTCATGCAAACTTCTCTTCTACATCAAACTGACAAAACTGATAAAAACGAATTGTAGATTACGGTCTGTATCAATTTCTCAACCATGAAAATCTAAAGGATTGGCTACGTGCTAAATATGCTCTCAACACCGATCGAACCAAACTGTTTACATCCCTAGTTAAAAGGACAAGTGAATATTTTCTAATGCATAAAGTTATTTAAAATTTATGTATCATCGATTAAGGACATATAAACATATGCCCATTTATTTTAGATAACATTGTCCTTTTATCTTCCATAACTTCTCTCTTCTTATGTCAACCGTCAATGCGATAATCTCTCTCTCTCTCTCTCTCTCTCTCTCTCTCTCTCTCTCTCCATATATATACTAAAAAAATATATATCATTTTTCAATATTCTAAGTTGAAAATTCTTACAAGATTGCAAGAGATGGTTCTACAATCGAGCCGTAGAACTTGAATAATTGCTATATTTCGAACCTTATTTGTTGAATTTCGATAATTATTTGGATCAAACTTGCGATTGAGCCATACAAGAAATGTGTATTTTGTTTGTTTCTTTGGGTGAAAGAGTGACTAATTGTTGAAGGTTTTTTCAGTGAGATTAAAGATTAAACAATGTGTATTTCGTTTGTTATGATTATTTTTTATTGATTCTGATTTAATAATGATGTTTTTGTTTGTTGTTAGATTAACTTTACTTTTGTTTGCTCTGGTAATATGTGGCTTGTGTTTTATTTGTTGATATGCTCTGTTTTAAAATGATAATAAAATTTTAATCTGGTTTGCTATGGCAGCATGTAATCAGTCTTTTGTTTGCTGATTTTGGTTTAAGTTAACGGTAAAATTTTACTTTGTTAACATTATCATTTCATTGTTTTAATAATTTTTTTAATTCAATACGCCTATCTGTTGTGGTAACAATTATAGTACTATGGTGTTTAGTGGTGATGATGGTATTTTACTATTTCACAGTAAAATTTATTATGAATCAGAGTAAAATTTTACTGTGAAATAGAATAAAATTTTACTGTTGACGTTAATTTCGACAATAAAAATTTTGATTTTTTTTTTGTAAAAAAATTTCATAACCAACATTGTTTGAGAATTTCTATGCTTGTCCTTAATGCATGAATGTTTTATTATGAGGGAATTTTGACCAAATTCCCCAATAAAAAATCAAGGTTTTATTTGACAAAATTGAAATCTTGAGGTCTAATTTGTTAGGAGGGTCAAACCTTGGTTTTTAGTTTTCCCACAAAATTTTGGAAAATTTGTAGAAAAATGGAAAGTTGAAGAAGTAATTGCTAAAGAAGGGAGAATAAAAAAAATTGCATCTAGCATGGAGCCTTATAAAACAATTGCAAAAGAATGGGAAAAATTACACAATTACCCCTCTCATTTTTTGCCCTCCCCCCCCCCCCCTCTCTCTCTCTCTCTCTCCTCTTTTCCTTCTCCATTTCCATCTATTCCAGCTAAAAACCACCTCTCCCCTACCCATCTCCGGCCACCGGCTAACTCTCTCTTTGTGCCTTCCTTTGCTGCCACCATCGTACCCAACCTCCTTCGATTACCACAGCCCCCACCTTTCCCTTTGACCACTACAGTCCTCACTTCACCTTCCTTTTGTTTTCCCGCCACAATCACCGCAACCCCACTCCTCCCTGACCTTTTGATGCCAACCCTGGATCCCAGAAATCATATTGCTACCAGATTGGCCCCCCGACGACCAAACCATGACCTAGACAATCTCTCTCTCTCATGCTGTGAAGGCTGGTGGAGGGGACCTTCAGGTTAGGGAATACAGGGGGTTGGGGGAGGGGAGGTGGAGGGAAAGAGAGGAGAGGGAGGTTGAAGGGGGTTTGTAGCGGTGGTGTTGGTGCGAAGGAGCTGGGGAAGGGGAAGGGTTTGCATGGAGGGGTTAGGGGGGTGGAAGGGAAGAGAGGAGAGAGAGGTTGAAGGGGGTTGGTGGCGGGGGCAATGGCAGCGGGAGGTGGGGGAAAGGGGAGGGTTTGTAGAAAGGGGTGGAGGGGAAGAGAGGAGAGGGAGATTGAAGGGGGTTTGGTGGTGGCTGTTGCGGCGATGGTGGCGGGAGATAGGGTAGTGGCCGAGGTTGGGGGAGGGGTTTGGAATGGCGGGGATTGGGGGAGTGGTTAGGGGTAGCTAACGGCAGATGGAGAAGGTGGCTGCCGCCTCTTAATTCAAATCATATACACAGTTTTTGGAAGAAATATTGTTACAAGTTTGTAGAAATATTTATATAATTAAAATTAGAGTTTTTTGAACTAGAAAATGTGTGATAAAGCTGGGCCTACAAAATTCCAAGGGGTTGGCTTGGTGGTAAGGCCATGGGTTTTGGGGGTGTGCGCCATGCAAGTTCCATGGATCGAAACCTCTTAGATGTTAATAATTCCTTGGGCCCATTAGACTGGGGGAAAATGTTGAATTAACTGTGGTGCGCTTGTGGGAAACTCTTTGCTGAGGGCCTGTGCAACCCTGGGGATTAGTTGGGTTTTTTGATCCGGACACCCCAGTGTCAATAAAAATAAATAAATAAATAAAGGTGGGCCTACGGTGTTTACATGCATTGGGATCCTATGCAACCAAAACCTAAACTTCATCTTAAAGCGTCAAAATTGTTTTACAATTGTGTAGTTCACTTGAGTCAGTTTTGAAGATCTTGAACATGTTTGTAAAGAAGGCAATCTGATCTAAATTGAATGGATTGAGTTACCTGGTTTAACTGCAGCAATAATTAATTCTAATTTACTCTCTCTTGGGTCACAGTTCTGAAATTGGTGCAATTAAGGAAGTGGAATATAAACATTACATTGCTACATGAGCACCCCTTCCTAGTTCGTTTCATTCTGTTTTGACTGGGGCATGGTAGGTTGCAATCTTGTGACATCATTAAACTGATGAAAAGGTTTGATGCATCTATATTGATTGGACTCACTGCCACTGGGTGCCTGTTAGTTAATCTGTTAGTGTGCAATAATACTATGGGCAAGGCTACCTACAGTAGACGTACTATATGACAGTAAAATCGGCAAATCTTATGGACATGTGGTCATTTTATGTGTCAGCAGTTTCCAGATCTGGATCTTAGTTGCAGGAATCGTGCAACCTGGTGACGATTCGGAGTCAGAATCGCGATTCCGCGCTTCCTAGAAAGAAACGCGTAGGAATCGCGTTTCTGTGGAGACAGAAACGCGATCCAGTCCAAGCTGGGATCGCAAGGGGGAGAGAGAGAGAGAGAGAGAGAGAGAGAGAGAGAAACCTGCTCGAGATCGACCTTCGATCTGCTCCTGACCTTCGATCTCCTCTCGCGATCGATCTCGCCTTCGATCTTCTCCCCATCGCCATCGCGATCGCCTTCTCCACATCGCCTTCGCCATCGCCATCGCCATCCAAGCTGCTCGCCTCCTTCTGCTTCTTCTTCTTCTCTCTCTCTCTCTCTCTCTCTGTTCGACTGTGTTCGACTGTATTTATTATAATAGATAATAAATCTAACATAATAATATAATAGATAATATAATTTGTTATATAATAATATAATAGATAATAAATATAATAATTTGTTATATAATAATATAATAAATCTAATTAAATCAAATATAATAAAAAAAAATCTAATAAGATTTATAATTTATCATAAATAATATAATTTTTATTTGTAAAATAAAAAATTATTTATTTTATTATATATAATATAATTTTTATTTATTATTTATTTTTTAACAATTATTTCTTAACTTTTTAACATATAATAAATTATCTAATTGTTTAAAAAAATCTATTTAAATCATATATAATAAAAAAATCTTCAAAAATTTACAAAATAAAACATCTAATTTTTATTTATTATTTATTTTAACATAATTTATTATTCATTATAATAAATAAAATATAATTAATAAAAATAATACATAAGCGCTCCTAATTTACGACTCCTCTAAGTGGTCACGTTCCCCCGCTCCCGCTCCCGCTCCCGCTCCCGCCCCCGCTCCCGCTTCGTGCAACTAAGATCTGGATTATGGATATTGATAATAATCCCTCGACATTTACCCATTTACTAAGAACAATTGTGGGGAGTTGGTTCCAAGAATAGCACGGATTGTTCATGATTTGGCAATTTTTTTGCGCTTGGAAATTACTTTGAATATTTTTGGTTTTCCTTTGTGAGTGAGAAGCGCAATGTAGTAATTTTTTATGTAATTTCTCCTATTGACATTGGGATCTTGTTGTAATGGGGTGGGTACAGTTGTGAGATGTTTCACCATGCAATTGCATAAATATAGTATATATTTTGAAGATACATGTCTTTGAGCAACCTAGAATGGCTAAAATTTGGAAATGTGGCATGGACAGTTTTATTTGTAATATTTAATCAGAACTTTAAACATAAATCCCTACCAGAGTGTTCTAGAGTTATATTTATAATCATCATGATTAACTAAGCAATGCCCATGTTTGTGTTTTCTACCAGTAGCAAAGGGGTTTGAATGAATGAGACACTGGTGGGATATTTAGCTGTTGCATTTCTCAGAGATCATATTTTTACTCCTTTTGCTGCAGTCCCACGTGTTCTTATTTATAAATTGATTTCGTTGTTCCATTATGTTTGTGCAACTCCTGCTTGATCTTCCCCATGTGGTTACTGTCAATTGTAGGATGGGAATGAGGTGTTCTTTAGGATCAAACGTAGCACCCAGTTACGGAAGCTCATGACTGCTTACTGTGATCGACAGTCTGTGGAGTTTAACTCCATTGCATTCTTATTTGATGGGCGCCGACTTCGAGGAGAGCAAACTCCAGATGAGGTAAATTTTGTTAGGTTACACCAAAAGGCCTTGAATCCTTTTTTTTTATTGAAGCTCGTGGGCTAATAACTAAAAGTCATTGTAAGAGATCTAAAAACCTTAACCAAACTGGGGGATAGAAGTTCACATTTCCACCACTTGAACTTTAGAAAGTGTGCTATAAATGTGAATTTCACTATCATGGAAAGTTTAGCTTGCATCTTTTTCTTATGTATTGCAGTTTACATAAATAGCAAGTTCACTGGACTTGCATTTGACTGTCTCTTGTGATTTTTGTGTCTTTTATCAATAGCTTGAAATGGAGGAAGGTGATGAAATTGATGCTATGCTGCATCAAACTGGCGGTGGAGGTGGGCATAGAGCTGTCTAGCTCCTCCAAGGTGGCCTACATATGCATATAAGGGGGGTAAACATGGGAGAACTGCCTTCTATTCTGAAAGCTTACTTGTCTCTGGACATAGTACTGTCAAGAAAAATGGATTTGATGCATACCTAAAAAAGTTTCTCGGACTCAAGTTAGTTCTTTTGTTATTATGCAATGGTTACTGGATTGACTATAAATGTGTGTTTGATGTTGGTGTTTTTATTGTTGCAATTTAGAAATCTGGAATCTATTTCAGGTTCCCCCATGCCTATTGACTATGTTGAATGATATGTTATAAATCCACAGTAGTGATAATGTGGGTGGTGATGATGACAGTGAGCTCTTGGATGGGCTTTATGTAGAACTCTCTGCAATGGATATTGTGCAAAATATTATTTTCCCTAGTAAAATTTTCCATTGCAACACCAATGGCCAAGAGTGGTCTATCATTGCTATATAGCAAAGAAAACAACGCCTTCTGAACAAAAACCAGTGTCAAGTCCTAGTAGCAAGGCACAAAAAAGTACATACGGAAGTTCCTTGAGTAGACTGGTGAACAAATTTTTTTTTTTTCGGACTTGAGACAGGTGAACAATTTAAGGTGTATATAAATACTAGGGCAAATTACATATAACCTCTGGAGGTTTAGCAAAATTATAGATATCTCTAAATATACTATATATATATATATTTGTGGAGGGTTAAGATAAGGCTACCAGTGTCGAACATTTTTTGTTAGGAAGAGTCAATTCATACAAGAAATTTTTTCAAAAAAAAAACTCCGCAAGTGTAATATTGTAATGTTATTTTTATAAATACATTAGGTGTCTTGTTTTAAAGGTGAACCAATAATAAATATCAAATAATGATCTGTTTAATTAATTAATTTATTTTTTAAATTTTGTAGATCCAAATATTTCATTCTGGTGTAAATTACATAAAAGGTCAAGTACAAATGTCTGTGTGTTATGTGTTGAGCGACAAATATGAATTTTTTTTATAATATTGAAATTATTAAACGTAACATATCAAAAAAAAAAAAAAAATTAGTGTACTTTTATAGAACGTAATATTTTAATGTAACATTTCAAAAACGTAACAATTTAATGTAATACACTAAAAACCTCTTTAGTGTATATTTTTCAAGCATAACAACGTAACATTTCAAAAAAATTTGTTAATATATTTTGTTTGAACGTAACACTTCAATTAATGTAACACATAAAAACTCTTTAGTGTGTTTTTTTTTAGCGTAATATAACTCCTTAGTGTATTTTTTTAAACGTAACATTTCAATCAATGTTCCTTGGTGTATTTTTTTTAAACGTAACACTTTAATATAACACTAAAAATCATACTAATATAAATGTAGATTTTCACGCTTGACAACTAACACTTCAACCATCAATCCCCTCAAAAAGAATCTTTCACACCTCATATTTCTATTCTCATCTCAAAAACAAATTAAAAAAATGAATCATAAAAGAAACATTTACTTAAATTTAAATGGCATTAGATTAAATAAATATAACTTTTTAAAATAAAAATTATTAATCCATTAGTAAAAAAAATTCATAGAACTAAATGAATTCAAAGGGGATAAAACATGGTGGGCGAGTTTCATTCATCTCCCTTTAGGATGGTGATATGTTTAGCTACTCTTCCTCTCCGTTAATAAACCTTCTGGTGATGATGTAATTGTTAGAGGGAGAGAGGAGGATTAGAGAATCCTTAATTATACTAGTCAAAATATTTAGTTAAAATTTCACTATATTACTTTAGATAATTATTATTTTTAATGTACATTTTAATAATACTCTTTATTTTAATTATCTTCTTTTAACATTTATTTAATGCTTTTATGATAAAGAAAATGAGAGACAAAAAAGAAAATGAGTAAATGATTTGAGACTAAAAAAGTAGTGAATAGTGGTCACTAAAAGTAGTTAGTTACTACTATTCACAGAATTATTTTAATTAATTTTTTTTGGACTATTTTACTTGGAGATATTTTTCTTGAGTTTGACTTAGATATTTTAGCTTAATATCTAAGAAAAATGGTGTATAGCGGTCATATACAGTTATTTCCTTCCAAGGTCCTACAGTTTGCTTGGCATGAATTTGAAAAGTATATTTATTTATTTATTTTTATCCTTTTTAGGTTATATCACCTTTTTATTTTTTTATATATCTTTTATAAAAAATTTAAAAATATACTTATTTAGATCATCTCAAATAACTCTTAAAAGCTCAATTGGACTGATATCCATACAAATGAAAAACTAAATAAATAAAGGGAAGCTTAATTGGACTAATATTGATACAAGTGAAAATAAAAGTAAAAATAAAGAGAAAAGTTGTTAGTTGAGTTTTCAAAACATATTTATATATATATATTAAGAAATTTTAAAATTAGTTTGACAAAAATAAATTAAAAATGTTTTTGAATTTTTAAAAATTATTTCCATCCCAAAAAAGAAAAAAATCATATGGCAATAATGAGTGCTTTATTATTTCATTTTTTTTTACTAAATTAGTTTTCAAAAATTTTTATTTTTGATTCTTGTTATAATAAAATTCAATCAAATAGAAAGAACCAAGCAAACAAGGTGTTTATAGTTTGATTCGCTGCCAAATTTGTAAGGAAAATGTTATGATCTCAAATAATCTATTAATTTTTTTACCAAACCTCTCATATGGGTGTGGGACCCACAAAAATTCACATGTTTATGGATCCCACACCCATGTAAGAGGTTTGGTAGAAAATTTGATAGATTATTTGGGATCACTAACATCACTCAATTTGTAAATACTGCTTGTCTTCCTGAAAGTATGTCCCTTTGGTGACTTTCCGGCAATCTTCCTGCAAGATGCCAAAAAAAACTTTCGAAGCGTAAAACTTGGATTTTTATGCTTAGGAAAAGGGGTTTGAGAGCTTTTTTTCCTATTTATAGTATGGGCATGGCTTCTGTCTAGTCCTTAATCGGACTGGACTGTGCTATTGGGCCCGTGGGGGCGCATCACGAGTCCTATTTTGATAATCTGAACCGTCAATGTGTAGAACTCGTCGAGTACTATATGCCTGTAAAAAATCACGTTAATCGGATATCGATAGCTATGTGATCAAATCAGTTTTGTATAAAAAAAATAGACGGTGAATAAATTAACAGTTGAAAAAAATCTATTTTGATCACATAGCTATCGATATCCGATTAACGTGATTTTTTACATGCATATAGTACTCGACGAGTTATACACATTAAACGGTTCAGATTATCAAAATGGGACCCGTGGTGAGCCCCCACGGGGCCAACAGCACGGTCCAGTCCGATTAAGGACTGGACAGAAGCCATTCCCTTATAGTATATATTTTTGAATTTTCAACACTTATAATGGTTTCCTCTTCTCTCAATCCTCCTTCCTTATTGATGTGGGTGTTCATCTTCTTCAACTTTGATTTCTGATGGTGGCCGATATACAAGAAGGCAATGGCGGCAACGGCGGCAAGAATGACGTCAGTGGTGACGGTGGGGTTGGGCTTTATTTAGATGCAGATATTGTTTTTCTAGACCATATTTATGAAAAGATTGATAATTTTTTCAAACCGCAGTTGACTTTTTGACAAATTTTGTAATTTGTTGTTTGTAGTTTGTAGTTTGAGACGGTTTCTTTAGTTGGTCCTTTGGGGTTTTATTATTATTTTTCTTCTTATTCTGTATAATGTTAATTTTTATTTTAATATAATTACTTTATAATATATATATATATATATATATTTGAATTGTTGCATTCTATTGAGAAAATGTTGACAAGCTTCATTTTGTATTTTTTGGGGGTGATGTCATCCGTTTAAAAAAATGTAAATAGTTTTGCCCTAAAATACTTGGATAAATTACACTTTAGCTCTTTTGTGCTTGACTATTTTTGCACTTTAGTCCTTGAGATATATATATATATTTTACTTTGACTCTTTATGTTTTAAATGATTTCCAATTTACTCATAAAGCTAATTTTTATTCAAAATTAGATAGAAAAATACTGTGTTAGGTAGCACATGACATAATAAATAAATTATTATATTGGTGTTTGAGTTTGTTTCAGATGTACGAGTTATACATAATAAAATTTTTATTACATGGCTGTCAATATGTTATTTATTTTTTTTGGTAAAACCATTTAGTCCTACCTTTTTTTTTTTTTATAGCTTGAAAAGTTCTACGTGAATGACAATTAAGTTAAACCCCTTTAAGTTAGCACTACTTTTGTATTTGGGAATGGGTAGTTATGGGGTGTCTCTATTTACACATCACATTTAGTCTCAAGGCACACCACTGCTCAATTCACACCTTTAATAATTTGAGAAAACATAATTTTTCTCAACACACACCATAACGTTCCATTTTTACCCTTGGTCACACACCACTTAGTACACACCTCAAATTTTAAAAAACAAAAAAACCCTAACTGTTAGACACTTACCACCAGCAGTACACCCACCACCTCATAGATCACCGCCACCCTCCGGTGAACCACCCCCAGCCCTCCCCCTCAGGCGAGACTCGCCTAGCCCTCCTCCTCCTCTGACAGAGATGAGAAGTGTAGTGAACCAAGACCAACGCCTCTCCTCCGCCCAACAAAAAGATAATATATGCCTTTGGAAAGGCCTTCCTCTCTTCTTCACTTGTAATTCTGGCTTGTGTAGAGAATGTTTCTGAATTTTTCTCTTCTAAATCTAATCACACTCTCTCGAATCCATGGTTGCATTAGCCTTATTATCCTCTCTACATGCCTCTAATTCATTAATCTATGGTTCAATCAAACTCAACCCATGTTGTCCCACACCATCACTCCTCACTGCAACAAAAATTTCTCAGAATACTACAAGGAAAAACTCGTCTCGTTCTCGCAGATTGACAGTCTTTGCAGTGACCGAGGGCTCGAGCAAAGAGAAGGAAGAAGAATCAATACCTTCATGGGCTAGACCAGACTCGGACAAGCCTCCTCCTTGGGCTCGAGACGAAGCTTCTCAGAGTGCTTCGAAGTAGAGCTTTTAGATCCCCTTATTCGTTTACTTGCTTGCCTCTACTATCACTGGAATTGCCGCTGTGAGCTTCCAAACCCAATTCTTTTTTCTTTTTTCTTTTTTTTTCCGCTCATTTGTGTTTAGTGTTCTGGGTTTTTTGTTTTTTTGATTGAAATTTGTGGGTTTGTGCAGATTGGTTTTGTTTTTGAGTACTTGAATAAAAAATGGTGTTTTGAGCTCTGAGTGTCTTTTATGCTCCATTGCTCGGGATTTTTTTGCAGTGGTGGGTAGGGTTAGGGTTTGGATGTGTATTCAACTATGGTGTGTATTCAGTTGTGGTTATTTTGGTCATTTTAAGTAAGGTTATTATTGTAATAAAAAAAAATCAATTAATGGTGTACTTTGAGACCAAATGTGGTGTGCAAATAGAGGCACCCGTAGTTGTGGGTTTTAAGTGATGTTATAGTTACCAGAATGTCCAAAAGCATACTATAGCATTTTTTTTTGGTTTTCTCTCCATCCCGAAACTTCTGGTTTCCATCGAAATGTTAGTGATTGGATTCTCATTATGTGAGATCGAAGCATAGGGATTGTCAATGTTGATCGGTGAATATTCATCCCCGAAATAGTGTTGCATAGCACCCACCAAAACTCTAGAAAAGCAAAAAAAAAAAAAAAAAAAAAAACCCTTTAAACACATTTGCGAAGGCGATTTGGCGTGGGCACTAAGGGTTCTTGAACTGTCACTGTCCGTCAGCCGTAACATCAGCGAGTTAACATCATCAATTCATAACGGTGGTGTGGGTGTCGGTCCGCCATGGCAATGGGTATGCGTTTATTTGACTTTGCTTTGAATATGTGTGGGTCGGTGTTCGTTGTGGTGATTGTAGCATCATCCGATCAAACATTGCCATTCCCAGATTTGGATGATGTTATTTTATGTTGAAATCGAATATAGCAGTATACTGGTTTTTGATGGTCAAATAAGGCGATGTTAATTGGGGTGATTGCATGAACCCATAATGTTAATGTGGTGGGTGTTAAAGGAACTTTGTGATGTGATAATATGGATTCTGGATTGATGTTAATTTCGGTAATTTTGTAAATTTAATGTAATCATGTTGTTGGTTGGTGTTCTGTGCTGTTTTTGTTTTGTATGGTTGAGTACTGAGATTTTGGGGTTGGTGAATGTTAGTGATTGCACATGTGTGTACACCATGTTGTTTGTGTTGATGTTTGTTTGGGTAGTTTTGTATTAATACGCAATCAGGTTAGATGTTAGGAGCAGTTAGTCGTTTGATTTAACATTGGTGAGGATGACATCAATACATCACTGTCGCCGGAGAACATTGCTGTAAAACATGGGACCAATTAGGTACTTTTTGGATTTGTAATGTAGGCCTGGGTTTTGGTGCGATGTGGATTAGGTTGAAATGTATATGTTACGTGATGTCTAATGTGCGATTAGCAGTGTTGATTGCATTGTATGATGTGGTGATGTTGAATTATGTAATGTATGTTGGGGTGTGTCAATGGCAAATATGAGATGGAGTTATGTGTACTTCTTGTTCTTGCTATTATCATTACTACATTGTAGTTTTGTGGTGATGTAGGTTGGTGTCTTATGTTAAGTAAACCATACCGGGGTGTGCTTATGTTTTTGTTGTTGTTTTATGGTGGGCCTGTTGTTTGTTTGTTAATGTCGGTGGGGGACGATTGATGTTGGTGATATGGTAATTGTAATTAATAATCCATGGGTTGGACATTGAAAATCTATCATTTGTTGTTAATTTTCTGTTTTGACCAACATTACTCCCAACTTACAAAAGTAATCGAAGAGAAGCAAAGCCAACGTTGGAAAGTAAACACCAACTGGTTAACATCAACATCTACTCACAGTCCACTAAACACCACCTACAAAAAAATGAATGTTACAACATACCTTACCCAAACACCAGGACAAAATTAAAAATGAAATCACAATATGGGCAAATCAGTAATTGAAAAATACAATATAACAAACAAAGATATCATATCAAAATAAAAAGGACTAAATAGTTTATAAAAAAACACTCAGGACTAGATAGAGCAACATTTCTCAATATGGGATTTATGAGTAATTTCTTTTTTTTTTTTTTTTTTTGTCTTCCTAAGGAGACTTGTAAGTTGTGTTTGGAGATACCTATTTCGAAAGACAAAGGGATAGGTGATAGAGTGCGAATAAATAAAAGGGTTTTTTTTTTTCTCTATTTCCTTTTTTTCATTTTTAGATACATATCCAAATCTATGATTTAAATATAACATTAAGAAAATATATTAGGAAAAAATTTAGGATTGTTTTGTATCACTAAATTTATTATTTTGAAACAAAATACATTCCAAAATATTAATCGTTAAGACATTAATATTTTGGATAAATTACACTTTGCCCTCTATATATTTGACTATTTTTTCACTTTGGCCTTTAAAATAATTTTTTTTTCTCATTTTAGTCTTTCATATTTTAAGTTTTTCCCAATTTACTCCAATAACTAATTTATGTCCAAAATTAGACCCAAAAAAAAAAAGGGATTTTTATTGATAAATTCTATTTAGAAGTGTTCTAACCCAAAAAGTCCATGAAAGAATTTTTTAATCTACTTAGTCCCATGTATTTATACTTTTATTCCATAAAGTTATTTTTCTTGATTTACACTATTTTCTTAGACTCCTATGCCCTTATATTTAATATTGATATTTAATGTTGGGAGAGGAGAGAAAAGGGAAATGACCAAGGCATAAGAAATTTCATATACAAATTAAATAACATTGATGTTATTATTTTTATATTATTATATAATGTGAATATATTTTTAATTGACAACACATTAAAAATAATGTGAACATTTTCTCTTATCTGATGTGAATATATTTTTAATTGACAACACATTGAAAATAATGTGAACATTCTCTCATTTGATGTGAACGTTCACAACACATTTTTGAAAAATTATCTTTCATCTAATGTAGTGATGTGAACATTCACAACATATGAACCTTTTTATTTTTAATTGACAAGACATTCTTATTCACAACATGTAATTGACAACACAATGACAAAATTTTATTTTAAATTAATGTGAATATTCATTTTAATTACATGATGTGAATATAAATTACATGATGTGAATATTCACATCATTTAATTGACAACACAATAACAAAAATTCATTTCAAATTAATATGAATATAATGACAATCAACATGTATGTGGACTATCAAAATATAATGGCAATCAACATTAAATATTAACATTGACAGAGACAGGAGAGATTGAGGGTGTTTTAGTTTTCTTACCTCAAAAAGGATCTAATGAAATAGACAAAAAGAATATGGGTTAGATGAAATAAAACTCTTAGAAAAAGAATTTATAAAAAAAATTCCCTTTATTAAAAGAAAATTATTTTAAAAGTAGTTTATTTTATTCTAGTGTAATTCATACAAATATACTTTTATCAAATCTCATTTTCAAACATGTGACGTACACGTTTGTGCTCTCATCCCGTACTGAATCGTGTACCAATTAATATGGAGGATAAAAGATAGGCTGAAAATAAACATAATTTAAAAGAAAATGGTCACAATTAAAATTAGGAAAATGTATTGAATTTTTTTTTTTTTTTTTAAATACTTGTATTTCAATTTGGTTGTAAGATATTATTGTATTTCAATAAGTCTTATTATTTTGGACATTTAATTCACCAAATCATAATTATCATATTTAAAGTATTTTATTGACGGTTTTATCCTTACAAATATTTTTTGAACCCTTAGTAATTTGATGATGTGAACATTCACATTTAATAAATTTGATAGTATAAATATTTACCATATTAAATATTTACACGGTCAATATAAATACTAAAGTAAATTTCATCTTATTATTATTAGCGATATTTTGATAATTATATCACTTATAAAACTTATTAAAACATAAAAAAATAATTTAGATGATCCACAGCAGTCTCGCTGCTCTGTTTAGCTATTTCACAGAGCTCAAACCTTATAATCCAGCAACCTCGCTCGAGGATCGCATATTAGTTTTGTGCTACAGTAACTCGCCAGGAGAGGTGAGCCACTGTGCACTAGATATATATTTTTTTATTAATTTATTTTCTCTCATTTCTATATTCATCCATAACAATGGCTCTGAGTAAAATTATTATCTAGTTTGGAAATATTAGGGTAATTAAAAAAAAAAAAAAACCCTAAGGTTTGACTTTTTTAATAAAATAAATTTTGAATTTTAAATTTTATCAATTTAAATTATAATTTTTTGATTTATTTTTAATATAGATCATCTACTCATTTTTGCTAAGTAAAATTAACGGAAAAACAATATTCTAGTAAATAAACTTCATGAAAAATGATATTTTTAGATACTTTATGTATACCTATATTGAGTTTTATAACTAAAATATCATTTTTTTCTGTCGATTTTACTTAACGAAAATAGATAAATGATTTAGATTAAAAATAAATCAAAAGATTAGAGTTTAAATTAACAAAATTAAAAACTCATGATTTATTTTGCTACAAGGATCAAACTCACTTTTGGGCTACCAGCCACTGATGTGGTTTGCCGACCACCACTAATGGTCAGCCGGCCACCAGTGTATTTTGTAGATATTTTATGCCAGTTGTGCCAGCTGTTTGCACAGATGTACCCATCTGCACCCACATGTAGGGCTGGATATGCTTGAGGGAATTTCATGTTTTCTATATATAGGAGGTCCCTCTCTCATGTTTTAAGGTTAGAAAATTTTGAGATAAAAAATTTTCCTCTCTCTACCAAATCTCTACACTTTAGCCTCAAATTCCTTAACCTTTGCATATACACCCTTAACCAAATCTTCTCATCTTTGAGTTAAGGTGTCTTTGAGCTTGGTTTGAGCTCTAGAGGGTGTGTTTGTCTTGGTTTATTGCTTGAATTGCATCTTCTCTTCAAGAGGTATAAAGCTTTGTCCCTTTACTTGCTTTTTCTACTATTGTACTTGTTGTTTTTCAAGTGTTTTTGGGCTGTAAAACTTTTGTATTTTTAGGTTAAAACTTGGGTCCTAAGGCTATTAAAGGTTGAGGGGTGGTTCACCCTTCTTTGTACCTTGTTTTGGAGACCTTAGCCCTTGTGTTTCCCACCCTTTTACTATCTTTTTCCAAGCTTTTAAACACTGATTTTCAAAACTATTTCAGTGGCCAAAATCATGTTTTGTAGTTCAAATTTGGAGGGGTTAGCCTCCCCTTCTTGTGTCTTGCTTACTAGCCTAGTTTGTGTCTTGTTTTAGCATATTAATTTAGCTATTTTTAGCTCAATTTCACCATGTTTTAAGACTTGTTTTAGACTGTTTTAGCACTATTTTGGGCTGTTGGTTGCATTTGAGCTTTGTTTTGCATGCTAATAGTGTAATAGTCCTCATGAGTTTGGTATTCTAGGCCTCAGATACCATCTTGTTTGAGTTGACAACATTTGTTTATGCTTTTCTCACTCATTTTCAGCACTTAATCATCTTTGCAACCTCCCTCATTTCTTGGCTTTTGTTTTGTTTTGAAAGTGGTTCAAACTACTTGTTTGTTGAAAACATGAGATTGAGATGTCATGCTTAATGGTTTAATCCCTTAGGATGTTCATTACCAACGGTATAATATCTCTTTCATGCCTAAGATAACTTTTGGTTTGAGCCCTCTTTCCATTAGAGGACTTAAACTCATCCTTTGGACTTAATTGATTAAAGGATGGATGGTAATTTTAAAATGGAGTAACTAAAACTTGGGACTAAAAGTGAGCAAGCTAATAATTTGGTGTGTTCAATCGGACGTTAATTGAACACATGGGAAATTGAACCATTTCATACTTACTAGTGATGAAATGATTCAAGGTTCCAAGGTCATCACTTCCCTTGATCCTTCATGATAGGGAGGTGGTTTTAAGAGTCTCATTTTCATTGTATTTATTAAACTTGCACACTTGGTTTCATAAGCAATCATGTAAATGAAATTGCATCCATTGATGGTTTGTGAACCGAACTTGCTACTCCTTTGATTTGCTCATGAAAAGGAGAGGTGAGTTGTGCAAACAAACCCTTGAAATACCCTATATATGCTCTGTTTGTCCTCTATTGCAACAAAGAGAACTGGGCAGCAGTGGCTGGCAGGCCACTTTCCATGGCCGGTTGGTGGCCGTCAACACTCATCACTGGCCGGCCGACCACTGATGCAAATTTCAGCAGTGTGTTCCTTTGGCAGAGCAGAGTTATTTTGGAAATGGGCAACAGTATGTGTGTTCTATTGCGCAACAAAGGCTCTTCGGAAGCAAAACGATGGTCTTTTCGGGTGGAAACCGAGCATGCGCATGAACATCCCTTGTTTCTCGAGGCATAATATTTAGATAGTTTAGATTTCTTAATTCTTTTAATTGCACTTGTGTTGTAATTATTTAATTAGTTAGTTAACTAGTTAGTTAGTTAATTAATTTGTTGTAATAATTAGTTAAGTAGCTTAGCTAGTTTATTTATTTTGATTTGTAATAGTTAACTTAATTAGCTTTAGTTTTAATTAGTTAGCTAGTTAGCTAGTTTGTTCATTCGGACTCTCCTTCGTGAAAGCACAATGTAATAATGTGTATGTCTTCCAACCCCACGTCTTGCTCCCTTTTATTTACTAGACTATGATGGTTAGTTTAGGGACATCATGTTTCAATTAGCATACTTCATGTTTGCATCCATTGGTATTGCATGCACCGAGTGTAATAACCCAAATTTTTAATTATTCTGTAAAATTTATACTAATATTATTTAATCTCAGTTAGGAAAATATATAATTTATTTTGTATTATTATGTATAATTTTGTAAAATAATATAATTATTAAGAATTTAAGGGTCAAAATATAAATAAATAACTAAGTTAATGATAAGCTCGAATTAAAGAGTTATTAATGGAGGAGGGGACACCTGGCAGCCGTGTGGCTTGGTGCCCACGGCTGCCATTCTATATAAGGGGGGAAAGATCAAAGAAAGAAGAGCAAGAAAGAAAGAAAGAAAACAGAAGAGAAATGAGAGAAAAGAGAGGAAGAAAAGAGAAAAAAATAATGGAAGTTGAAAGGGTCTTTGATAGTGGAAAGAAAGACTGAGGTATTAAAGTTAAGGTGAGTTATATTATACCTTGCGTTATCAAAATGTATTTTACTTATGTTTTGATTTACCATATTTATTTTATACAAGTTATGTTTTATAAATTATTATAAACTATATTATTATTTCAGTTATGTGGATTATTTTCTAAACCCTATTTGCTTAAAAGGAAACCCATGAATATGTTTGTTTATATTTTAAAAAATATTTAACTATAACCTTATAAACAATTATGTTTTGTAAGTACCACCACGGGAGTCCCACGCCTTGGGGGACTTAAATAACCATTGGCCCCTGCTTGACCACTTTGTGGTCCCCTGTTGTCATAAATCCATTGACCCCTATTCTGATTGTCACTCTAGTGACCCATGTTTTGTTCTGTACCGTGGTTATAGTTGTTTATGTAATTTATGTAGTATATGTCAAATGATTTCTGTATGATATATATATTCTGTATTTTAATATCAAACACTTTTTAGCTAATAATTATCCATGGTGAATTTTATGCCTTTACGGTCTTAGTATAATATTTTTCACTCTGCCATGTGCTTATAGTTGTTTACTACTTTCAGATGACATGTCAGGGCCAGTGTGTGGGGTAGCCACAAAGCACTTGTAGACATAATTCAGCTATGACAATTTAATTAAATAGAAACTCCAATGATTATTTTGGTATTCTCACTTAAATATTATTTACGCTCGCGTTTAATTATTTGTTCAAGAATTGGCCGAAAGTTACTGGCCATCACGATGCTTAACTCTTGGGTACGGGAATCGGGTCGTGACAAGTGGTATTAGAGCAATGGTTTATAAAAAATTAAATAAATCATCATTGGAGCATAAGACACATGCACATTTAAGAAGTAGGATAGCGGGTAATTAGTCCCTAAATATTATATTTTGTTGGTCGATTTAATTATATTATAATTTTATATGATTATATATATATTAATAATTTTTTTTGTGTGCATAATTTGTGAAGGATATTAGATATAATTTATATTTGTTATAGCAAAAGAAGGAAAATAAACAAAAGGTGTCAAACTCAAGCACTCACCAAAATTATAATATAATTAAATACATGAAATTTTCAGTTCAGTATTAAAAAAAAAAAAAATCATTTCGATTTTTTTTAAAAGGTGGTTCAAATTTCAAAATTACTAATTTTGAAACTATTTCCCATCAATGAAAAGTTTATCTCAAATCTTTTCAACTCTTACATATGATTCTGTCATTGTGTTCTCAGTTTATTTTATTTTTATCATAAACACTACGAGTGAAAAGTTTTTAAAGTCACCAATTATTTCTCATTTTAGCCCAATTCAATTTTTGACAACTAGACAGTGAGTTGTTTTTGGTAAAGTTTTTTTTGAGGTAATATATTCTATCAGATTAATCATCTAAGATATATTTATCAGAGTGCGCAGCGGATAGCTTACACCTATGACAAATTTCGAGGACGAAATTCTAAAAGGGGAGAAGATTGTAACAACCCAAATTTTTAATTATTCTGTAAAATTTAAACTAATATTATTTAATCTCAATTAGGAAAATATATAATTTATTTTGTATTATTATTTATAATTTTGTAAAATAATATAATTATTAAGAATTTAGGGGTCAAAACATAAATAAATAACTAAGTTAAGGATAAGCTTGAATTAGAGAGTTATTAATGGGGGAGGGGACACCTGGCAGCCGCGTGGCTTGGTGCCCATGATTGCCATTCTATATAAAGGGGGAAGATCAAAGAAAGAAGAGTAGGAAAGAAAGAAAGAAAAAAAGAAGAGAAAGGAGAGAAAAGAGAGGAAGAAAAGAGAGAAAAAAATAATGGAAGTTGAAAAGGTCTTTGATAGTGGAAAAAAAGACTGAGGTATTAAAGTTAATGTGAGTTATATTATGCCTTGAGTTATCAAAATGTATTTTACTTATGTTTTGACTTACCATATTTATTTTATACAAGTTATGTTTTATAAATTATTATAAACTATATTATTATTTCAGTTACGTGGATTATTTTCTGAACCCTATTTGCTTAAAAGGAAACCCATGGATATGTTTGTTTATATTTTAAAGAATATTTGACTATAACCTTATAAACAATTATGTTTTGTAAGTACCACCACGGGAGTCATACGTCTTGGGGGACTTAAATAACCATTGGCCCCTGCTTAACCACTTTGTGGTCCCCTGTTTGTCATGGATCCATTGACCCATGTTCTGATTGTCACTCTAGTGACCCCTGTTCTGTTCTGTACCATGATTATAGTTGCTTATGTAATCTATGTAGTATATGTCAAATGATTTCTGTATGATATATATATTCTATATTTTAATATCAAACTCTTTTTAGCCAATAATTATCCATGGTGAATTTTATGCCCTTATGGTCTTAGCATAATATTTCTCACTCTGCCATGTGTTGATAGTTGTTTACCACTTTCAGGTGACATGTCAAGGCCAGCATGTGGGGTAGGCACAAAGCACTTGTAGATATAGTTCAGCTATGACAATTTAATTAAATAGAAGCTCCAATAATTATTTTGGTACCCTCACTTAAATATTATTTCCGCTCGCGTTTAATTATTTGTTCAAGAATTGGCCGGAGGTAACTTCTGTTACTGGCCATCAAGATGCTTAATCCTTGGGTACGGGGAGTGAGTCGTGACACTGAGGCTCGGTTTATCATTCTAACTACATTGTTAGTTCAATACTTTTTTGAATACATGTTTAGACCGCATGCTATTTAATTGATTCATATGCCATGATAAGTAGCCGAGCCTATTTATATTGCATATTGCATGCATTGCATTAGTCATATTGCATAAGTTAGGATCATGCATTTTTCTAACTCATTTCTCTTTTGGCTTGGAGTACTAGGTGAGCCTTTACTCGCTTTAGCATAATTGCATGAATGTAATTGTTGCCATATTTAGCATGCTTACCATGAGGCTAAGTACTTAATTGTTATAACTGCTTGAATGCTTGTGGATGAAGGCTTGTTGCTTGAATTTGAATGATTTGAATAATGTTCATATGTGATCACTTTTTTAAGTGGTACATATTTCGAAACAATTTGCAAAGCAAACATGAACTCGAGATGTTCTAATTCTTGCAACTTAGTCTATACTTGTGTGTGTGCGCATCACATTGTAATGTTAGCCTAATACACCAGAACAAGAGCATATAATGTAAATAAGATTCATATTATGATTATTAGAGGCCGATCTTTGATTGGGCGAGCGGGGGTGCTCAAATGTATTCATGACCTTCCCCCTTAGTACCTAAGTTCCTGAGCCGAGACAATCTTGGTAATGACAGACTTGTGGCCTTTGGCACGAGTCATGGGTTTCCTAAATTTTTCAAAATATTTAGGTGGCGACTCTGTATCTGGCAAAGCAGTCCATTTTTGACAATTTGATTTAAAATCAATTTTCCAAAAGATTTGCCAGATTGGACTCTTTGGTGTTTATCAATTTCACATTGCACTTGTGAGATTAGATTCAAAACCGTGGGAGTCTGAACTATATTTTGAACTTCCGAAAGGGGACACGAAAAAGTCGAGCTACATCGGCATGGAGCGCAGCAAAAATCTCTGAATTCAGAGCAAAACATACATATAGTAATTGTGGCATCCTTAGTGCGGCCTTTGCCTGGGGGATATAATACTGCGGCCTACGGCCCTCGCTCGGGGGTAACAATACTGTGGCCCATGCTTATGATCTAATTTGTTTGAAACTCATGTGATATAATTTCATCCTATGATAGACATATATACATTTAGACATACATTCAAGACATATGTACATTTATACATACATTCAAGTATACATGTATTCATACAAGCATTCATTCATACATTTTATTCATTTATCCAGAGTGTTGTTTATCAAAAAACCTAACAGCTATTTGAATAGTGTAACTCGGCAAGAAAAACTCTCATTTCTTCTACCGCAAGCAATGAAAGTTTTGGGGCAATTGTGGGAGCTAGAAAAAAATATATATCAGCTTATTGGGGTTAACCCAAACAAGGCCTGCAATGGGTCTAGCCCAAACAAATATCACATCTTCCCATCTATACAAAGGAGGGGCGTCCCAGAAGAGGAGGTATGTCATCTCTCTCTACACTACACACCAAAACTCTTCATTTTCCATACCTTCATTTTGTCAATCAAGTGACTGACTTCACCATTAGAGTGTCTCTGGCCCGCCATCCCGGTTGGGCGGTGCCAATCTCATCTTTGCAGGTCTACAAGGACAAAATTCATCTCTTCGTTGGATCTCTACAATCCATGTGAGAGGATTTTCTTGGTCTCACATTTACAAACTTTAATAATTAAAATTATAAATATTTTCATCAATCAATAATTATTTTTGAAAGATTACATTGATATATAATTTTTTTAAATTAATCACCTCTTAAGATTGTGTTCGGTTTATGAATTTGGAGAGGAATTTGAAAAGAAAAATAGAAAATGTGTATAAAATATAATTATATTTATTTCACATTTTACTTATATTTTTCCTTTCTTTTACCAAATTCTCCTAAATTCATGAACTGAACCAAACACAACCTAATTGAAAAAAAAAAAAAAAAATTACCTATGGTCTTCTTTGTTCCCTTCTCGAAAATGTTATGAGAGCATCGCCAACCCCAAATTGAAGCCATGTATCGGCTTATTTGGGTCTTAGAAGGCCCATACGACGGTTGTGGAGGCCCAAACCCCCAATACACTGCTAATTGGACACATTCGGCCCTTTTGGGATGATGGTACAAGACTAGCGTTGTATAAATAAAAAAAATTATACATAAATTCAAGACCTCCCTCAAAATTTGAAAAAAAAATACAGTTAGTCTTATATTTTTAATATAATTATACTGACTTCTTTTTTAGTTAAGCTAAATCGATTAAAGCTAATGTAGATGGTGAATAAACATTAAAATAAATAAAGATAATATAGATTTTAGTAGATAAGAGATGACAACTTTATTTTTTCATTCATATGACTGATCAATTATTGATGAAAAGGAACCTAATTTTATGTAAATTAAAATTCCATGGGAAGTTAGTGTAATTATGTCAAAATATGTGGCAAATTGTATTTTTCACAAATTTTAATGGAGTTTAGTGTGATTTACCCTAAAATTAATACAAAATAATATAATAATTTTTTATTTTATCACTTTAAATTTAAGGGAAAATTAGTGAAACATTTCTTTCTAACTTTATGTAGTAGGAAAGGTTCAAGATATATTTTTTTTATTAGCTAAAATCCCTTAATATTTTCACACACACATAAAAAAAAAAAAAAAAATTCAATTCAGAGAAATTTTGTTCGACTCAGAGAAATTTCATATGATTTAGAGAAATTTCGGACCCGACTCAGGGAAATTTCAAAAATTTTCAAAATTTCTCTGAGTCGGGGCAAAATTTCTCTGAGTCAAATTTTCTCTGTAGAAATGTTGAGGGACCTTAACTACTATGAAAATATTGTATATCCTTTATCTTATGAAATCTTAATAGTAGGGATCTCAAAAAAAAATTCTCTTAAATTTAAAGGTATATAAAGATGACTTATATTTTTAACAATGTCATTGTCACATTATTTTGTCAGAAATTATGTATAATTTTTTTTGTAAATGTATCATTTTCAATATAAAAAATAAATATATAGTTTTGGTGTCATACTCAAAAAACTATTCTCAACTGTTAAATCTGGATAAAATAAAATTTTAACATTGATTGATAATGAATAAAAATGGATATATAAAAGATGTGATTTTTCTAAAAAAATGAAGTGATTTTTGTAGCCTTACTCATTATTGCACAATATGACCTTATTTATTATTAAATTCGACATTAGGTACTACACAATGTGATGATCTATTCAATATTGAAATTTTATGTAGGAATATTTACCAATAAATCTCATCTCACAAACAAGTATTCTAATTAGTCCTAAATTTTTTCTATTGATCTGTTAAGTCTTATTAGTGGAGAGTTTCTTTCTATATGATTGTATTTTTTATTTTGGTTGTATTTTGGTAGACAACTATATCCTTTTATTAATGTGACAAGTATGATGTAATACTCTAATGTGATAGGTATTAATGTGACACTCCAAAAACATTAAAAACTCCTTAATGTACTTTTCATAAATGTGACAACGTAGCGAGTATTTTTTTTTTTTTTGATCGGCAAAAAAAAGACTTTATTGATGGAATATATGAAAAATTACATCAATAAAGAGGAGCTTGGAGCTATAACAAGCTCCAACCTCCTAGTTGGTGAGAAATGAACGAGCTAAGCAAACAGAGCAAAGAAAAACCAGAAAAACCAAAAAGATTAGGCACTACAGCACCAAAACCAGATCAGGTACTACAACACTCATTTAAGCACCAAAACAGATCAGGCCCTACAACAGCCCTTCTAAGAACCAAAGCAGAACAGCAGCCCTTCCAAGCACCAAAATAGAGCAGGCAGAGAAGATTTACCTTGAACTATACTGCCATGAATTACAACAGCCCAACAATCATACCAAACACATTGCCTTGAACTACAACAACCCTTTATTCAATCCAAGCACCAAGATTGTTTAAACCAACACAGCAGCAAAATAGATCAAACAGATCAGACACATCAGCACACAGCCATGAGCAAAACTTGGTGCTTGGAGCACATCAGCAAAATAGAACAGGCACTACAAATCAACACATCAGAACATAACACCCTCTAAATTAGATGCACCAGAATAGAACAACAACCAAAAGCAGCAATACACAGGGTAACACCCTCAGTGCATGATGCAGAATTTCACATTTTGCAAATTAAACACCAAATCATCAACTGAATAACAAAAGGAAGGACTAAAGGCTCTGAACCACAATGCAATCCGTGTTTTGATAAGATCACACAACTTTTCGAAATCCAACTGTGACTAGTTAAAAATGATTTCATTCCTTTGCTTCCATAAAGACCAAAGCACTACCAGTGGGATTATCCTCCAGATTACCTTCAATCCGTTGTTGCATCTAAACCCAGTCCACCATTGAATAAGACCAACCACTGACCCCGGCTGCACCCAAGATATACCCCACCATCCAATAATATTAGACCAAACTCTCCAACTAAACGTACAGCACAGCAGCACATGAGATACAGTTTCCCTTTCATTCTTGCAAAATACACAGTTAACATCAGAGTTGGCACTTAGGACTCCAATTCTTTGCAAATAAGTAGAAGTCTTGATCCTCCCTTACCACGCTAGCCAAGCAAAAAATTGCACTTTCGGAGGTGCAACATTCTTCTAGATGAGATCCACCACTTTTGCAGGCATAGTAGATGGTAACTCACTCCACTTATAGACAAACGAAACAGTAAAGGTACCAGACTTGTCTGCAGCCTAATACAACCCACCTAACACACCATTCCTAAGCTATGGAGTAGTTTGTAGCAACTCCTTCATCCTCCTCAACTCTTCAAGTTCCCATTGAAACAATGCTCTTCTAAAAAACAAATCCCATTCCTCATTTCCATAGCTCCTGCTCTTAATCACTGCCACTGATATACCTTTATGCATAGACACAGAGAATAATCTAGGAAATAAATTCTTTAAACAGTCACTAACAACCCACAGATCCAACCAAAAACTTATGAGCCTCCCATCCCCAATATTAATCTTTGAGTTGGCCTTAAATAACTCCAACAACTTTGGGCACTTAATAGCAACCCTCAAAATGTTGCTCCACACCATAGAATATCTAGAATTTGCATCTTGATCTGGCCACCTAGACCCACCATGCTGTGGGTACTTGCTAAGAATTACTTGTTTCCAAATAGAGTCAGATTCACTCCCAAACCTCCACCACCATTTGAGAAGAAGACATTCATTCATGATTCTCACCTTTCTAATACCAAGACCTCCGTTACTTTTGCTTTGAGTGATTTCCTCCCACTTTACCATGTGAATTTTCCTTCTAAGTTCATCACCCCTCCTAAAGAAATCTGGACTGAATTCTATTAATCTATTTGGCTACCCCTTCAGGCATTCTAAACAAAGATAAGTAAAACACTGGTAGTGAAGATAGCACAGACTTGATCATTATCAACCGACCAGCGAAGGAAAGAAGCCTACGCTTCCAGGAAGCAAGTTTTGATTTGAAATTATCAATGACAAGTTGCCAAGACCTTCTCCTCCTTGGATTAGCCCCCAATGGCATCCCTAAATACTTCAAAGGTAGCCTATGATGCAAGCAGTTCAGTATGGCAGCAAAATCTTTGGGAAGGTCTTCATTAATTCCAACACCACACACTACACTCTTGTGATAATTTATCTTCAACACAGACAAGATTTCAAAACATCTCAATATTCTTTTGATATTAAGCACCTCCTCCCTTTTTGCCTCACAAAACAAGATTGTGTCATCAGCAAATTGTAGGTAAGTAATAGTAAGATCATTTGAACCAACTGATGCACCCTTGATCAATCTAGCCTGGATAGCTCTATGTATCAAAATATTAAGACCCTCAGCTACAATGTTAAAGAGAAAAGGGGATAAGGGATCACCTTGTCTAAGTCCCCTTTGAGGACTAAACTCAGCTATAGGTGATCCATTCACCAGAATAGAGGTTTTGGCAGTTGAGACACATTCCTTCATCCATTTGATCCATTTTGACCCAAAACCAAAGTTTGATAATGTGACACGCCAAAACGTTTACTCCAAAAAAAATAAATAAAAAATAATAACTCTTTAGTGTACTTTTCTCTAATGTGACAACGTGACGGGTATGATGTGACACTTCAAAAAAAAAAAACTCTTTAGTGTACTTTTTCCTAATGTGATAATGTGACGGGTATGATGTGATACCTAAAAATAAACAAATGAAACTCCTTAGTGTACTTTTCTCAAACATGACAACATGGTAGGTATGATGTGACACTCTAAAAAAATTAAAAACTCCTTGTTGTACTTCCTCCAAATGTGACATGTGACACTCCAACGTGGTGGATATAATGTGACACTCTAAAAAAATAAAAAACTCATTAATGTATTTTTTTCAAACGTGACATGTGACACTCCAACATAGTGGATATGATGTGACACTCTAAAAAAATTAAAAACTCTTTATTGTACGTTTTCCAAATGTGACACTCCAATATCGCGGACAAATAAGTCATTACACATCCAAAAGAACTAAATGAATCACAAGAAAAAATATGAGACTATATGGATTACAAGTTTAAAATATGGGACTTATTGATCAATCTCTCTTGTATGTATTTATCATTGAAACTAATTCTATTTTCCACTTCAATATTTATCAAAAAAAATTTAATATATAATAACTAAGGTAGTGCTTGGTAGAGTTTTAGAAATACGATTTGAGAATAGAGTTGTATTTTGAGTTTGTGAGTTTTGGAATTATGATTTGAGTGTGAAAAATTATTTAGTTATGAGTTTTGAAAAGAGTTTTGAATTGAATTTGGAATTTTTGATGTGACATATGATATTTGATTCAAAAAATTACGACTCATAACCAAACACACAACTCAAAATTCTATTAAAAGCTCATAAAAAAATTTTAAAAATTCAAAAAATATTTTTTTATTTAAAATATAAAAAAATAACAGGTGCCAATTGCCAAAAAAAAAAGAACACTATTTCTGTCAACTAGTTGGACGTTCGGGTAAGCCAAATTTCAAAATTCAAATCTCGCTTGAAAAGTGTTTTCAAAAGTGGTGTGGAAATGTATTTTGAAAGCTATATCCAAATACATAGCTCAAATATGGTGTGGAATCATAATTAAAATTCCACACCAAACACAGCCTAAATTTTGTACCACAATTGGACCCATTTGCTCAACGTTGGAAAACATTGGCAGCCTCTAGTAGTACTATACTTCATAATTAGGTTTGCAAACAAGCCAAGCCAAGTCGAGCCGAATCGAGACAAACTTTTGAATGTTCAAGCTTGTTTATTAAGATTTAGTCGAGTTCGAGGTCAAGCCGAGCTCTGGTCGAGCTTAAAACATCAAGCTCGAGCTCATCAAATATTTGTTGAACTCGACCTCGGCTCGAGCTCACTTGATTACATAAATGAGCCGAGTTCGAGTTCGAGTTCGAGTTCGAACTCGAGATAGGAAAAAAAAATTTAATTAATTTACTAATTAAGATTAAAAAAAAACTAAATTATAAGTAAAATATATAATAATATTTATATTAACAATAAATTTCATCAATCGAATATTTAAATTTACACAAACACAAAACACAAATAAAAAATAAAATAGATTATTGAAAATTTATTTAATATATTATTAAAAAATATAAATATTAATTTATTTATTTTTATGTTCACGAGCCTTGTCGAGTCGAGCTTAGGACTACTTGAGCTCAGCTTGATTAATAAACAAGCCTAAAAATCGAGTTCAAGTTCGTTCATTTAGTAAACGAGTCGAGCTCAAAAGAGCTTTAAACGAGCCAAGCTCGAGCTGTTCATGAACAGCTCAGTTTGTTTGTAGCCTTATTCATAATCGTGCTAAGGCTCTACAGTTTGTGATAGATTTGAGTATTTGTGATGTGTTCCTTGAAGGTGATTAGCTAAATATGAACTCGGCAATCCGAACTTTGGAGGAATCTTTTTCTTCTTTTGGTCAATTTGTCCAATGCATTATCGTGGCTGGTGAACACAACGATTATACAAAAATGAATATTTATTTAGATACAAAGTACAAGTATATAAAGGAAGCTCTTAAGGATACTTTATTTTGGAATCACTCACACTTAAGCACTTGACTCCACTTTTTCTTCTTGTTGTGTCTTGTACCTTCCAAATGAGGTCATTTCCCTTTATATAGTCATTCACCTTCTCAATGGATGGTTAGGATCATTTTGATCTAAGGGTAATTATTAACCCTCTAGAATATTCTACCATGTACTCATACTTTCCCTATAGTCTAGAAATCTCTAAATTATTCTGGAACCTTCTAGATTTCTCCAAGCTTCTCTAATGTTCTGGAACCTTCTACAATGTTTTAGAATCTTCCGGATTTCTCTAAATCCTTTTAGAATCTTCTAGATCTTTTCGGAGTATTCTAAATTATTCAACATATGTAATTAATGGTTTAGATAATTCTAGAAGAGTTAATGATGACTAGTTACACTTCCTTTCAGCATTGACTCCTTTCTTTAGTTCTTCTTTTGTAGTTAAGCCGAGTTGCTTCCCAAACTCTGCAAACATTGAGGCTTCAAATCCTTTAGTGAACAAGTTTGCTACTTGGTCATCTATTCTGATTGATTTCATCTCTATCTCCTTGGAGCACCTTGTCTTGAATGAAATTGTAATGTACCTCCATGTGCTTTGTCCTTACATGAAACACTGGATTCTCAGCTAAATGTATTGTTGACTGATTGTCACAATACAATGGTACTCCATAGTCATCTCGTTGGTGTAGATGTTTCATCAATTGCATAAGCCATGTGCTTTTTTGAGTTGCCATTGTTGCTCCTCTATATTCAACCATTGTGGTAGATAATGATACTGTAGGTTGTCTCATACTGCACCAAGAGATTACTCTTCAACCAAGGCTAGACACACACTTAGTGGGTAGAAATAATTTTTAAAAATTCAAAAATAAATTTTTGATATTTATTTTTGTTAAACTAGTTTATATTTTATCAAATTGACAATTTTGCCCTTAAAATTGAGCATTTTCCGTTTGCAAAGAAAAATATATCTTCAGTTGTCTTTATTTAGAGTAAAATTTAAAATTTAGGATCAAATTATTATAATTGAAAAGTTAGGGATCAAAATAACACAAACTCCAAATTACAAAGACCATTAATGTAATTCGCTCATCTTTTTCAAAAAGTCATCTTTTAAAATTGATTATGAAAATCAAACCAAACAAAATAGTATTTGTGACGCCCCAAATTTTTGGAACATCAAGTGAAATTAAATAAACAAAATGACTTAATAAATTAAAAACCTAACATCTTAATAGGGGATTTCAACTCTCATACATAACCAAAGGTTCAAACAACATTAAGAAAAAACTTAACTTTATCTAAATACAACATCAAACAAAATTATAAAGTCCTTAATAGCTAATGCATAAGATAATAAAATTTATTTGGCTTTAGTCATGGCTTCAAATCAGCCAAGGCTCTATGTTAGCGTCAACTCCATTTTCAGCTTTCATTCATTTCTCGTCAAAACCTGGCATAAAATGTCAGGGCAACAAAACATATGTTATGAACTTTGTAACACAGTACGAAAATACAATAAACCTACCTTTTTTCTTAAGAGAAAATAACGACATTATAAACATGATATAACAATATAATTGTAAACATATTACAACCATTAAAATAATTTCAACAATTTAAATAAATTAGGTAACACTCAAAATCTCACAAAATAGATTTAACTTACTAACCTCTAAGTCATGGCCACGGTTAATTTGAAACCCCCATTTGGTCAAATATTCAACTATTACCAGCTGTAACTACCAGGGATGCTCACGTCTAGAGTTACATACTTAAGCAGTGGCATCTGTGGTCTATCCTAAGGAAACGATCTGTGAGGGGTACGTAACCTCTATGTGTGCCACCTACACATCCACCTATATTCCAAAATCGAATACCGAAAATGATTCAAATAAGTCTCATGCCATCTTAGGGTTTCACAACACAATTTACGTAAGAATTCTCAAAACCAGGGCTTGCCTTGAACAACCGGTATTAACCGCCAACCATTAATTTTGTACACTATTTAGAACCAGGATTCACCCTAAATAACTGGTATTAACTGTCAACCGTTAATTTCGTACATTTCATTGATCATTTCAATTATTTTTCATAATAATCAGTAATAATTACAAATTAGATCACAATCGATATTATACCATTTTAATACAATTTTCAACAAAAAAATATTAACATATACGTTCTACAATAATCTATCAATATTTACAAATTATTATAAATAGTTAAATCAAGTCATAGTGTGAAATAATAATTTAAATACTAAAATAAATCACAACAACACACATGCATGAACTACTAATTTACAAGATATAATTAAATAGATTAGCACAACAATTATTTTTAGTTCTAATAAATAATTGAATTGTAATTATTTAGACAATTCTAAAATTCATGTTATTATCTAAAATGTTAAAAAAAACATGCTATGGTCATTATTTGGAAAGAATTTCCCAAAAATAAGTTATAAATAATTCTATAAAATTACAAAAAATTACATGACACAAATTCGTCACATTTTCTTAAAATAATTCCACACAAAAATTTATAAGTCAAATCCATAATCCAAAAATTGAGTATGAAACTTAGACTTCTCAAATTTCATTTTTAACTTTAAAAATACCATATTTGGTCTAACATAAGAGTTTTAGTGATTTTTCAAAAATGAAGTAGAATCAACCTAAAATTTTAGATTTAGTTAAAATTTTATATAAATTCGTACAGAGCTAAAATAATTGATAACAAAATTTCTTTGTGATCTAGACATATCCTTGATAACTTTGTAGAAGAAACCATCCTAAAATTTTGAGTATAAAATTGTCTAAAAATTCATATAAAATTCTGACAGATTTAAGAAACACATGATCAAACCAAATAAAATCTTCAATCTTCTATTTAATGTCACAAACACACATGCAAGCCTAAATCCAAGAATATATTATGATTTTAAAAATACTAATATTTAAATAACCTTCAAACATCTAATATACATATCACAAATTTACATGTAATTACAATCAAAATTCTATCTAAAATTTTTAGTCATTTTAGCATATGAATATAATTTGAAAGTTTGAACAAATAAAAAGAATTAGAGGATTGAGAGAGTTGTCTTACTTAATAATGAAGTTGAAATGACGTGGTAAAATGGTATGAAAATTCTAACATTTCTCCTTCTCCCATTCTTCTCTCCCAACTCTAATTTTGCTATTAGGCTCTATTTGAAAAGTTGAGGTTTGGATTTTTTTTGGCTAAAATAGCCACACACACACACACACACACACACACAAAAAAAAAAAAAGAAGAAGAAGAAGAAGAAGAAGAAGAAGAAGAAGAAGAAGGCTTTTTAGCCTAATAAGATAAAACATCATATCTAATCCATAATCATTACATTCTTTTTCTCATAAAAAATCAAAAAAATAATAAAAAAAATTCTCAAATGAGACATTTTAGCCCCAAGCTAAAAAACCAAAAGCTAAAATGTCAACTCACTTCCCAAACGAACCTTAAAAGAAATTTTTTTTTTCTTTTAAACTTTCACTCTCTCCCATTAGTTAAGGATGGAGTCTATAATAAAATACATCCAACCCTTTACTATTGTTATAATTGTAATTGATCTCAAATCTATCAAAGACCAAGAGCATCATCGTAACCTATTTTGTAGGCTGCCAAGCAATGAAACAAGTGGTGGGGTGAGATTCACGTCATCGGCCACCTAATGCAATTTGTTTTTTTTTTTTTTTTTTTTTTTTTTTTTTTTTTTTAAATTTAGTAATAAATTTATATAATTGTGTATTTATGTAGGTTTATGAAAAATCAATTAAATAAAATTTTCAACTAAAATATTTAATAAATGTAATCATTAAGTTGAATCTTTGTCAAAAATAGTTACAAATGAAAATTATTAAATACGTAAAATTATTTATTCTTAGTAAAAGTTTTTTTACTTTCTAAATTGGAATAGTTTAAAACTAATTTATACAATAATATATTTATTAAATATTCTCCAGATAAATTAATTTATTATTCATATTTTATAATACATTTATAAGAATAATTAAATACGATTTCTCACAGTATTCATCCTGTTTGGTTTACAATTTTCAAAAGCAGTTTTATGAGTTTTCAATTCATATTTTATATTTTTAATTATTTTTTAAAAATATTTTAATCATTTTCTATTTTTTATTTTTAGATTCACTTAATCTTAATATATTTAAAAAATAAAAAATTTGTACAAAAATTTTTAAAAAATTTCTTGAGTATAATAAAATATGAAAATGTATTGAATTTTTATCTTATTTTATTTTATTTTTGTATTTAGTGATTTTTTTAAAAAATTTTGTACAAATATTGTGCTTTTTAAACATATTTAAATTAGATGTATTTAAAAATTAAAAAATTACTAAATATATTAATAATAAAAAAATACGAATAAAAAAATTGAATTTTCTTAAATTGGTGATTAGTCTTGAAAGAGAGAGAAGAATCAAATGGGTCATAAATAACAATGATACATCTCTAAAAAATTAGAGCTCTAATTGAGCTCTAGTGAGGTGAAAAATAAAAAAAAAATCAAAACATCACATCAATGGGCCATACACACATATTAAAGCTCTCAATTTTTATTCTTAGAGCCAAGGGTGTAATTTTGGCCTGGCCCATCCGGGGTCGGGCCAATGTCGAGCCTTGCGGATTCCCGCAAAAAAATCGGTCCGAGCCGGGCCGGGCCGGCCGACGGGCCAAACAATTAGGCTCAAGCCTAAGCCCAAGCTCGGGGCTATTCGGGCTTTGGGTGGGCTAGTGGGCTGGGCCCCTGGGCTTGGGCCTGGGCTCGGGCTTTGGGCTGGCTTGGGCGGGCCCAAACATTTTTTTAAAATTTTTTCTACTAAAATTTTATTATTTTCCATTAAAAATAACACTGGGCATCGGGCGGGCCGAGCCTCGGGCCAGGCTTTTGGACAGGCCTTGAGCGGGCCAATGGGCCGGGCTTCAAAACGATGGCCTTGGCTCTAGCCCTGGCCCAAGGCCTCAGGCTGGGCTTGGGCTCGGGCCTAAACGGGCCTTAACGGGCCGGGCCCACCTTGGGCCGCGGGCGGACTTCGGGCTGCCCGCGGGCCACGAGCCAAAATTACACTCCTACTTAGAGCTATTAGAGCTCCAAAATATTTTTGGAGTCATAAATTCAAAATTTTAACTTTTTTATATATAATGTACTACCAATATTGGAAAAGGTGGACAAATGAGAAGTCATAGCCTTTGAACGTGGTTTGACTTTTTAATTATTTTAATTTTGAGTTAAAAAGTTTTATATGGAATGAGCTTTTTAATTTTTTTTTGATTTTTGTAATAGAAAAAGTAAAATGATTATAGTTTTTATGTGACATTTTATCTTATTAATTTATTAGCCTACTTTGGAAGTGTTTGGCAAGTTGGGTTTGGACTATTTTTGAGCTAAAATTTACAACAAAAAAAGAAGTTAAAATACTTAGGGTCTGTTTGGTAACCATTCCGTTTTCAGTTTATATTTACAAAAATTTAAAAAACTGTCATAAAAACTTGTTTGATAATTTTTTTGGTTTATAAATGGTTGTTTCAGTTTATAAATTTGAGGAAAAAACGTAAACTCAAAAAATGAGTTTACGTTTTCAGTTTTCAATATTTTTTTCAAATAATTTTTTTTCAATTAATTTTTTCCCAATTAATTTTTTTTCAAATAAATTTTTTTTCAATTATTTTTTTTCAATTAATTTTTTCTTCCCAATTAAATTTTTATTCAATTATTTTTTTAATTAATTTTTTTCATTTTTTTTCAATTATTTTTTTTAATTAAAATTTTTTTTCAATTATAATGTGTGTGATCCCATTTTCATAAATAATAAAAATAAATATAAATATTTTAGGCCTGAACAAACATATTTTTTAGTTTATGTTTTTAAAATTTTTTAAATATTTTGTTCAAACCAAACGCGTTTATAATTTATGTTTTTATAAAAATATACAAAAATTAATTTATAAAATTTTTATAAACATAAACAAAAATGTAAACGTTACCAAACGTTAATAAAATAAAATATCACATTAAATTCAAAATTATTTTACTTTTTCTCTCATAAATATCATATTTAACTATAAAAAAAATTCAATTTAATTTTTAAATACAATTAGTTTAACTTTTTAAAATAATCAAATATGAAAATAACTAATTTCTAATCCTTTTAATTTTTTTTTGATTAAAATAATTTTTTAACCCCAAAAATTCTCATAACAATCGAGTGGTATGACATATACCGTGTTTAAACTTCCGTTAGACTAGCGTGTAGTAGCCATAGTTGCCATTTGAGTCAAGTGATATTTTGGGGCTGAGTCAAGTGATTGATGTTGATGGGGTGGAGTATACTGGACATTACGTGAGATGTCGGGCACCACTTTGTGCCACCACTAATTTCTCGTCCAATTCAGCTTAGAATTGTGCCGTGAAAGATTCAAACATTTTGAATGTGTCAAACGACGTTATTTTAATTATTATTTTTTTTTTCTTTTCTTTTCTTCTTCTTCTTTTTTCTCTCTTTTTTTGGTTCCTTTTTTCTTTTTTTTTTTCGTTTTTTCTAAATGAGTAATGTTAGGGATCATGAAAAATATATCATGAAATATATCATGAAAGTTTTTCATCCCTTGATTAGTCTTGATTAGTGTGTAGTGTTTTATTGCTTAGGTAATCCAAAGGTTGAGAATCTTTCATGATAATATTCATGATATATTTTTCATGATCCCTAGCATTACTCTTTCTAAATCCCACCCACCTCCGGCAACCCATCCCTACCCTCAACTGCTTTTTCGCAGCCCCTTCTTGTCACCCATCGCCATCGCCATCGCCCCCTACCCACCCCTCTCTCTCTCTCTCTCTCTCTCTCTCTTCTTCGACTTTGGGGCTCTGATCCGGCTCCGATCCAACCACCTTCCGTCCTCTCTCTCTCTGCAACTTTCTCTCTTCTCATTTCTCTCTCTCTGTCTCTGTCTCTCTCTCTCTCTCTTCCCATTTACAAAGCAAAAACTCTTCAAGTTTGATTTTTTATTTAATTTTTCTTCAATATTCTTAATGAATGAACTACAAACTGAAATCATCACAACTGCACACAACATCTTTTTTTGTTAAACTGCTATTGAATATAGTTTTGAGAATTGTAATTGTAAAAACACGTGTCTATTGTTGGCTTATTTTTCCTACGAAGGAAAATATCATAAATGCGAGCGTACCAGTAAGGATTGAAAAAATCTTACAAATTAAATTCAAGCCAATTATCAAGCGATTGTGTTGACGGTTTTTTTGCCTCAATAAAGAGGACTTCAAAATTGCCAAGTGTAGATAAAAGAAAAATTAACAGAAGAATGAGGGAGACGGAGAAAGATGATTGAGTGAACAATTGGGGTGATTGAGTGAACAATCAAAGCAACAATTACTTACCTCTACTCCTATACTTTGAAAAGGAAGTGCATAAAATGCTTCGAAAAGGAAATACTGAAAATAAATGCTCCGAAAATGAAATGTTGAAAATAAATGCTTCGAAAAGGAAATGTTAAAAATAAATATTTCGAAAACGAAGTGCGTAAAATAAAATGCAGGAAATATAAATAAAAAGAAAAATATAAATCAATTATTTTTTATTTGAGTTCTGGATCTCTTTACAATGTAGTCATGAATGGCTATTTATAGACAAACATTTTAAAAAAAAAACTCACTCTTCCACCTCCTCCATTTCATACTCCATGATATTCCATAACTTCCTTCAACCTCCATTTTGTGCTCCATATTCTCTATTTTGTTCTCCATCATATTTCCATATTTCATAACTTCTCATAACCTCCAAATGAGTAGGAAGGTGCCACGTGTCCTGTAATTATATAAATAATAAAATTACAGATTTATGGTACCAACATCTATGTAATCATGATGAATGAGTTTCTTTCTAGACTTTTGGTGGGGGAAAAAAAAAAAAGAAAAAAAGTTGGCCGACCGGGATGTTGTTTGGCTAGTCGGTGATTTGTTTTTGGCTAGCCAAATGGTTTTATGACCGGTCGACTATGTTTTAATTTTTTTTCAATAATAGTGTCAGAATGATAGGAAAAGGAGCAATGGTGGTCTTTATGAGACTTATTTCACATAAATTGTTGCAATTTAAACCTCAAATGCATCTTAATCCTTAGTATTTTTATTAGATTATATTGAAATTGCTATATATTGGCAAATGAGTTTGCTATAGTACATTGGTACATAATATTAATGGGTTTTTGATCTGGCTATTACTGATTGAATTTGTTGAACTAGTGAAGAAGAAAATGAAAAGAGAAAGAGAGGAGTCTAAGGGAGTGAGAAAGAAACTGGAGATGAAGGAAGTCATCGGAGACAAAACAATAACCCGACAACGAGAGGACAGAGGGATGAGGGAGCGAGAGGACCTGAGCTGCTTGGGTTTGAGAGGAGAGAGAGAGAGAGAGAGAGAGAGAGAGAGAGAGAGATTCAAGGCACTCGAGATTCGACTTGTTGAGGCCCAAAGTATTAACCTTTCTCGTCACACCACTATGGGGTGTTTGGATTAGATTAGATTCAGGAACTATCAATGGTTGGGGAACATCAAATTGTTGCAACTGGTCAGGAATCACCTGCAATTCATCTTTTTCACTCGGTTTCTTCAACGATCCTATTGATTCCGGTAGCGTTGTGAAATTGGAACTCTCGGGGAAGATATTGGTTCGCAAACTCAACGAAACTACTTTCACTGGTTTAGACCAACTCACAACCCTAAACCTTTCTATCAATTTCCTCCGAGGCTCTCTTCCTCCATCTCTATTTCAAATGTCGAATCTACAAGTCATCGACCTCTACAAAAACGATTTCTCTGGTTCAATTCCGATGAGTATCAACCTCTCATTTCTGGAGATCTTCAACATTTCTAATAATTCATTCGAAATCTCGGTTCCTGTGGGGATATTTATCAATTCAACTTGAATTCGGATCATTGATTTTGTTGTGAATCACTTCTTTGGTAGAATTCCATCTGGGTTTGGGAATTGCAGCTCGTTAGAACACCTCTGGCTTGGTCAAACTTTTCTCGCCGGAGATATACCGGAGGATATTTTCCAGCTATCGTGATTGAACTAGTTGGGTCTTCAGGATAATCGGTTTTTGGGTGAGCTCAGCAGTAGAATTGGTAATCTCTCTGATCTTGTTGCTTTACCGGAGAGATACCAAAGAACTTGACTAAATTAGAGTGCCTCATCTCCAAGGATGACTTACCGAAAGACCCTACTCTACGCTTGCCATTTCGATTTTCATTCCAAGGAGGCGTTAGAATGTTGCAGTATAATCAAATTTGGAGTTTGCCACCCACACTTGATCTCAACAATAACTTTCTCACCAGACCCATCTGGCCTGAGTTTGGGAACCTAAAAAAATTGCATTATTTGGTCCTAAAATGCAACAATTTATCTGGAAACATTCCTGAGGATTTGTCTGGTATGACGATCATAGAGACTTTGGATTTGTCCCACAATGATCTATCTGGAGCTATACATCATTCGTTGGTAAATCTCAACTTCCTGTCTAAGTTCAATGTTGCTTACAATCAACTGTATGGGACAATCCCTATCGGAGGGTAGTTTGAAACCTTTCCAAACTCGAGCTTTGAAGGGAACGTAGGTCTATGTGGTGGTGAACATTCGCCCCGGTATCCGATTAGCAATCAAGTTCCTCAAGTAATTTCTCCTAGCAAGTCAATGTGGGGAGAGATTATTGCCAGAATGTCATTTGGGATTGGATTTAGGACAACTTTTGCTGTTATATTCTTTTGGAGTTTTCTTAAGTGTGCAAGTGCACAACATGTGTCACTTACATAAAAAGTGTAAGTGTAAGGTGTAAGTATAAGTATAAGGTGTAAATGTAAGGTGTAAGTGTAAGGTGTAAGGTGTAAATGGGTTGCATATGGTGTGCAACCTCAAAAAAGGTGTAAGTGTAAGGTTTAATTTTTCACAAAAGGTGTAAGTGTAAGGTGTAAGTGTAAGGTATAAGGTGTAAGGTGTAAGTTGCACACCATAACCAAACCCTATTCTTTTTTGTTCTAAACAAATTAACATGTTACAGAAATTGACATTTGAGTTGAATATTAGAGAGATTTCACATAGAAGTCCCATCAGTGGCGGAGCCACGTGGGGATTATTGGGGTCACGTGCCCCCTGGACTTTTCATTTTTTTTTTTTTATATATGTATATAAATAAAATTTTGAACAAAAATAATATTTAGAATAAAACATCAAAGACATTTTTAAATTTATGAAAACAATAGTGATTCTTTTATTGAAAATGAAGTGACTACAACAAATTATATTTTTATGTATAAAAATTTTGTGAAAAAATCTCAATATAAAGGTAATACTCATCATTATTGATATGCAGATATAATTAATCTCACTATATATATGTAAAAATTATTAGAGTGTTAATTATATTTGCATGTGGAGTTCACCCCTCACATGTTGCTTTACTATTGGTTGGTGATATCATATGTCAAAAATGACGTAGTATCACTATTATATGAAATTTTTACTCAAATTTTGTAAAAAATTGATTTATCTTACCATTATATAATTTATTTTACGACTTAAATATATGACTTTTTACATTGTCCATGATACACTAGTTACACGCAATATTTTCTTTTCGATTTTACTCGAAGTTAATTGTAAAATTTTATGTGAAATACTTTTGTAAAAATTTATTTAATTTTTTGTACTTAATATTAATTCAAAAATTATTATTTTCTTCTTATTGTTGGTTATGAAAAAAATAAAAATAAAGCTGTAATTAATAAGTGTCCCTCCTAATTTAATTTCCTGACTCCGTCACTGAGTCCCATGATATATAAAAGAAGGAACTGTATTCTAGTGAACGAACCATTAATATGATGATTGTAATACTTGAACGATTCAAGATAATTGTGAGAAAATGTAGATTATTTTTGTTTGTCCATGGGATAGGATCATATCTGTTATAATATTTTCCATGCACAAATGGTTTCAATTTTGGCATTGCTCTGTTTTTAGTTTCTATTTGTTTCAATTCTACTAAACCATTACTTGGTTTGTAATGGAATTTCTGGTGGCTTGGATTTTGCCAGAGCCTATATAATAAGCAGTACTCCAAAGAGTAATCTCCAAAAATAACCCATATAGGTGTGATTGGGATATCCTTAAAAATAGTAAGTTTACAGAGAGAGAGAGAGTGTGTGTGTGTGTGTGAGAGAGAGAGAGAGAGAGAGAGAGAGCGTATTTTTTTGGCCTCTCATGGGTAAAAAGTTAAAAGTTATTTTTTGATTTTTAATTTATTTTACATCACATTATTTTTTTATATATTTTTTCAAAACATAAAACAAAAATTTATTCAATGCTTTGAGAGTAAATTTAGGTGGTGCTTCAAAATAGTAGTTATTAGTGTAAATTATGGGACCTATCAGGTTTTCAGAAAACAATATTCAATAAATTTTATTTTTTTATTTTTTGTATTTTAATGTTTTCAATAAATTTTTTTGATATTTTAAGCAATTTTTTTTTTTAAATTTTTAGACCTACCTAACATAAATACATTTAAAAAAATATAATATTTATGAAAAAAATCTTTAAAAAAAAACACTAAATACCAAAAAATATTTAAAAAATATTAAAATTTTGTACATTTTTTGTATTTTTGTTTATTTATTAATTTTTTCACAATTATTTTACTACCTAGATACATCTAAGTAATGTGCATATAAAAAAGTAAAAAGATTGCTTAAAATTTTAAAAATATTCACTAAAAAAAAAAACAAAAAATAAAAAACTGAATTTTCAAAAAACTGAATTCAAAAAACTGAAACCAAACACACTGATTACTTTTTTTGTTAGAGTTATAGGAGACAATTAGTTGTCAACTTGTGAATGGAATGGTGTAATGCTTCAAGAGCATTCAATAATTTCTCCTATTTGAGAGAGTCTTTGGATTTAGTATGCACATTTTAGAGTTGACCTCAACAATTTAAATCATTCACTTTTTAAGTTTTGTTGAATAAAATATTCATGGAAATTAACAGAATCGGATATTGATAGTTATATGTTTGAATCACATTTAAAAAAAAAAAATAGATAACAAATATAATTTCAAGAATAGCCATATCTTTTTTGTAATATAAATGTGATTGTTATACCTATCAATATCTAATTATTTAATTTTTTTTTCCAAATATTCTCGTCAACAAATTTTGAAAAGTGAACAGCTTATATTTGTAACAACCCTCGTCACTGTTTACCGATTAACTACCGAATACTGCTAAACTGAGACTGGTTATGATAAGTAGTGGAACTGATTGAAATACTGAACTAACCGACTGGAATCTGAAACTGAATTGATTAAGTATATATGTCATATTGCATTTCTATCTGTTGCTTGTTTGATTATCTGTTCATGTTTTTACGTTTAAACTGCAAATTGAAAGCCTTATCGGCGGCCGAACTAGAAATTAATTGATGTTTTAGGACCATCATAATTTACGTGATTTTATGGCATATTTATCCGAAATGTGATTTGGTATGATTAAAATAGATTAAAATAAAGCTAATTAAAGAGTTAAGCTTATTTACCAACTTGCCCTATTAGTGGACCACTATCTAGCATCTATTGGAGCCTTATTACATTACAATAAAACATTCCCTCAGCCATTTCTTGAGTTCCCACCGAAAATTAGAGAGAGAGAGAGAGAGAGAGAGAGAGAGAGAGAGAGAGAGAGAGTTAAGAGAGAAATTGGCTTCATCTTGTGGGTTGCTTGGGAATTGAAGGAATTGTAGAGTTTATTGCATAAATTGAGCCTCTAGACTTGTGATTGAAGACTTAAGGTAGAGTGACTACCTTCTTATTTATGAATTCAAGTTAGTTGTGCATGATTCATGGTAGATGAGTGCCTAAGGCCATTAATTGGAGTTAAATTGTTGCCATGAAGCTTAATTGTTGCATGCATGTAGTGTACATTGATGTTTTGAGGTTGTGGTTCATAATTCCTCACATGCATGTCCATGTTTTGAGAGTAGACCATGATTTCATCTTGTTCTGAAAAGAATTGGCTCATTAGAGCATGTTTTGAAGCTTGGAAGTTGTTTAAAGTTCATGTATGTTCATTTGAGATCATGTTCTTGAAAATTGGTTTGAAATGAGTTTAATTAAACTACCCTTGGGCCTTGATTTTACAAATTGAGTTTTGAAACATGTTATTCTATGTGTTTACAAGTGTTTTCCAGAAAATTAGCTCAAGAGGATCGAAATTTGTGCATTTAAACTTGTTTTGAGCTTGGAAGTTCAAATCTGGAAATTCCAGATTTTGGACTCCCACTCGAGTGGGGAAAGTGGCGCTCGAGCGGGAAATTCGTGCTCCCAGTACTTTGCACTTTTTGAAGTCTGCACGAGCGGAAGAATTGACGCTCAAGTGGGATCTTGTGTCTTACGCTCGAACGGCTATCGAGCACCCATCGAGCGTGATTTTCGAGCATCCAGTACTTTTGCCATGTTTTGTAGTACGCTCGAGCGTGGGAAGTGACGCTCGAGCGGAAACCTTTGTCTGCATGTCTGCTCGAGCGGGGAAACCTACGCTCGAGCGGGACCTCTATTTTCTAAAAATTCTAAAAATGCTTTTAAAGTGCATCTTTGCATCTTCATTCTATCCTAGGCATTCTTAGGCCTAGTTTAAGGCATCTTATTGAGGATATAGATGTAGAACACACCGAGGCAATTAGGGGTTAACTTATTATCTCTCCCAACTGTGTAGCTTAGTGTGTGTTCGATTTGTTAACTGTGTAGGATTGGCGACTGGGGACGCGCTCTAGCTTTACTGTAGCCCAGAACTCTGTGAGTAACAACTGTGTAAAGATATGTTCAAAAATGATTATCTTCTGAACAATTGAACTGTACTGTTTCTGAACTGCTACTATTAACTGAATGAATGTATGTCCTATATTCTGAACTGTATTGTGGCATCCTTAGCAACTATTGTTACTGACTGTTATTGTTACAGAGATCTCTGTCGGTTCCTTTGTTGGAACCACTACTGTTTACTGATTGATGGCCATCATTGACTGTTCGGTCTTTCAAGACCTACTGTTTACTGTACTGCTATGCTGATGGATGTACCACATATGACTGAATGACTAATATACTGAATTAATGAACTATTTTCATTACTGTAAGGACATTCATTCTTAACCTCTTTATGCATTATGTTATTCACTGGGCTTTAGCTCACTGTTTATATATATATATGTAGGTGTTCAGGCACCAGACCAGAGTTAAGAGCGTGGATTAGATTCCCCTTTTTGTCAAGTCAACCACTGTGCCTCACTGCGAGGTTCCGAGCTTGCCAAGCTATGGCTTAGGGGTGTTTTTATTTCCCCTGTCTGACTCTGTGTCTGTTTTGTATAACTGTATAGACTGATAACACGGTTACTACTGTTTAATAGGGATTAGGTCCCTGAACTGAATGATTGTATATATGTACATACTGTTTTGTCACCGACTGTATATATCTATGAAAAGTCTTTTTGCATACAAACTGTCACAGCTCATTGGACATCGTTTATTTACTGTTTTGGCTTCCGCCAGGCCCCTGTACTCTGTTTTACTGTCTTATTGTTAAGCAGGCCTTCGATAATCACAAATTACTGGCCGGTTACGGTGCTAAACCCATAGGGGCGGGTTTGGGTCGTGACAGAGTAGTATCAGAGCGATACTTACCACGAGTTATACTGCACACACGTGTCCAAATGAGCTATAGGATGTCCTAGAAAAATGATTAGGGCATTGCATGAGCATGATAAGTGTGTGGCTATGACATGACTGAATACATGTTAATGTGATAAACTATTTAAGTATGTAACTACTTATGTTGATAATTGCTATAACTACTTATAGTGAAATGGATAATACAAGAACTGCAAATGAATCCTCATCCTCATCCTCTGAGGCAAGAATGGCAAGACTGGAGAGAATGATGGAATTAATAACTGCAAGATTAGATCAACAACAAAACCAACAGCCCGCACCTCCTCCTCCGGTACAGCCGGAACAGAATGTCAATGTTGATGATGGGGACATAATTGCTCTTACTCACAAGTTCAGCAAGATGAAACCGCCATCCTTTTAGGGAGGCCTGGAACCTTTAAAAGCTGAAGCATGGGTTTTGGAGACTGAGAAATTGTTTGAGGTGTTTCCGTGCTCGGAGGCACATAAAGTACTGTTAGCTACCTTCACCTTATAGGAAGAGGCCAGAAGGTGGTAGATGCTAGTCCGTGACACCAACACCGTTGTGACCTGGGCTCAGTTCAAAGGAGCCTTCTTTGAAAAGTACTTCCCTTAGTGTGTCAGAGACAGAAAGGTGACAGAATTTGAGCAACTGAAACAAGGCACCATGTCAGTGGCAGAATATGAGACAAAATTTACTGAACTTGCCCGTTATACACCACACATGGTGGACACCAACTATAAGAAGGCCAGAAAGTTTGAAGGCGGCCTGAATGTTGCAATACTGGACAGAATTAATGTTTTGAAGCTACCGAACTATGTGAATGTTCTTGACCGAGCTTTGATGGCTGAATCAAACATCGAGGCACTAAAAACTGAAACACCAGCGTCTGAATGACGAGGTAAAAGGCAGGGTTTCAAGTTCAAGAAAGGCAAGCATAACCCATTGAACAAGAAACAAAATACGGGGTCAATAACTAGCCCCAGCCAAGGGAGTGGTTTCATACCACCCTGTTCCGAGTGTGGTAAGAATCACAAGGGAGTTTGTTATAAAATCTATGGTGCTTGTTACAGGTGTGGCAAGGTGGGCCATATGGTCAAAGATTGCCCTTCCACTCCTCAGGGGCATAGTAAAGCTGCACCAAGCGCAGCAGCATCAACTGCTACACCAAAGCCTAACCCTAAAGCTACCGGGAAGGAGCCTATGAGGCAAGGCCGAGTGTTCTCCCTAGTACCGGGAGACGTCCAGAATATCGAGACCAGTGTGTCAAGTATTCTCTCTATTTGTACTCAGAATGCTTATGTTCTAATTGATTCGGGGTCTACACATTCATATGTATCGCATGCTTTTTCGCGAAAATTGAATAGACCCTTAGAACCCATGAATTACCTGTTAGCTGTATTATCACCCATTGGGGGATCCATGACTTGTGCATACATGTACCCTGCTTGTGAAATTATTGTTGGAGATGCACATCTGTTTATTGACTTACTGCCTCTGAACATAGATCATTTTGATGTAATATTGGGGATGGACTAGTTAACGAAATATCATGCCACCATAGACTATGTAACAAAACAAGTAGTTTTTCGTCCACCAGGTTTGCTTGAATTTGTGTTTAATGGAAGTGGAGTGGTACCTCCCCCATATTTGATTTCATCTGTGAAGGCTGTTAAATTGATTAGAAAGGGATGTAAGGGGTATTTCTGTCCTGTATTGACTGTACCTATTGATGTTAAAACTGATGTGAACTATATTCCTATAGTCAGAGAGTTCCCAGATGTTTTTCCAGATGATCTGGCAGGGGATTTGATTGACAGGGAGATTAAGTTCACCGTTGATGTGATTCCGGGTACACAGCCTATATCGAAAGCTCCTTACCGAATGGCTCCAACTGAACTGAAGGAATTGAAAGTGCTACTGCAAGAACTATTAGATAAGAAGTTCATCAGGCCCGGTACTTCATCGTGGGGCGCACCCGTCTTGTTTGTGAAAAAGAAAGACGGCTCACTGAGACTGTGTATTGACTACCGTGAACTGAACAAGGTAACTGTGAAAAATAAATATCCATTACCGCGTGTTGATGACCTGTTTGATCAGTTACAGGGTGCTCAAGTATTTTCTAAGATTGATCTCAGATCCGGATATCATCAGTTGAAAGTTAAACCAGAGGACATTGACAAAACTGCTTTTCGAACGAGGTATGGACATTATGAATTTTTAGTTATGCCTTTCGGAGTTACCAATGCACCTGCCGCATTTATGGACCTCATGAACAGAATCTTTAAACCATTCCTCGATGACTTTATTGTTGTATTCATTGATGACATCCTGATTTATTCTAAGACTAGAGAAGAACATGAACATCATGTGAGACTTGCCCTACAGACCCTAAGAGAACAGAAACTCTATGCTAAACTGTCTAAATGTGAATTTTGGCTTAATCATGTTATGTTTTTGGGACATGTTATTAGTAAGGATGGAATTTCAGTTGATCCACAGAAAATTGAAGCGGTGGTAAACTGGCCTAGACCAACAAACGTGATAGAAGTCCGAAGCTTTTTGGGTTTGGCTGGATACTACAGAAGATTTGTCAAAGACTTCTCCAAAATTGCCTTACCGTTGACACAATTGACTCAAAAGGGGTATCATTTGACTGGACTAACCAAAGAGAATCAGCTTTCCAAGAGTTGAAAACTCGACTGGTGACTGCACCTGTTCTTACCTTACCCTCAGGTACGGATGGTTATATTGTATTTAGTGATGCTTCTCATAAGGGTTTGTGATGTGTTTTAATGCAGAATGGGAGAGTTATTGCTTATGCTTCCCGACAGTTGAGTCCGCATGAAAAGAACTACCCGACCCATGACTTGGAACTCGCTGCAGTGGTATTTGCCTTAAAAATTTGGCGTCACTATCTTTATGGAGCGACATGTGAAGTATACACCGACCACAAGAGTCTGAAGTACTTCTTCACACAGAAAGAACTAAATATGAGACAGCAGAGATGGCTAGAACTGATTAAAGATTATGACCTACAGATTTTGTACCATCCGGGAAAAGCCAACACCGTTGCCGATGCACTGAGCCGGAAATCGATTGGGAATTTAGCCTGTTTACTCACCGGATAGAAAGAGTTGCTTTGTGACCTTGAAAAATCTGAAATTAAAATTGTTTTGCGAGAACAAGGTGGAACCTTAACTGCTATTTCTGCTCAACCAGCACTGATTGAAGAAATCAAAGAGAAACAGCAACAGGATGACTTCTTGAGAAAATCATTGAAGAGAGGGAATCTAAACCGAGACCGGGGTTCAAATTTGAAAGTAATGTATTGAAATTTCAAGAAAGACTGTGTGTACCGAATGATTCTGAACTGAAAAGAAGAATTCTGTAAGAGGGCCACAACTCAAAATTTTCTATTCATCCGGGGAATACGAAAATGTACCAAGACCTGAAACTGAATTTCTGGTGGCCAGGAATGAAGAAAGAAATTTCTGATTTTGTGTCAAAATGTCTTCATTGCCAACAAGTTAAAGTTGAACATCAATGACCCGCAGGCTTATTGCAGCCCTTACCGATACCGGAGTGGAAATGGGAACATATTACTATGGATTTTATTGTAGGATTGCCTCGCTCCAGTAAAGGTATGGACTCGATTTGGGTTATTGTTGATAGACTAACTAAATCTGCTCACTTCTTACCTGTCAAAACAATTTATAATGCGGACAAATTGGCTGTGATTTATATTAATGAAATCGTTAGACTGCATGGAGTGCCTGTGTCCATTGTTTTTGATAGAGATTTGAAGTTTACATCGAGATTCTGGCAAAGCTTACAGACTGCACTGGGTACTGAACTGAGACTGAGTAGTGCCTATCATCCTCAGACAGATGGCCAGTCAGAAAGAACCATCCAGACTCTGGAGGATTTATTGAGAATGTGTGTCCTTGATTTTCAAGGAAATTGGGAAAGCCATTTGCCTTTAGCCTACAACAAAAGTTATCATTCGAGTATTGGCATGGCGCCTTTCGAGGCATTGTATGGCAGAAAATGTAGATCTCCGATTTGCTGGGCAGAAGTTGGAGATGGGCCTTTGCTTGGGCCCGAGATTTTTTATGAAACGATTGAAAAAGTAAAACTGATACAATAGAGACTGAAAATCGCACAGAGACGACAGAAAAGTTATGCAGATGTCAGAAGGCAAGACAGAGAATACGAAGTGGGTGATCACGTTTTCGTGAAAGTGACACCGATGAAAGGCCAGACTCGTTTTGGAGTTAAAGGCAAGCTAGTGCCAAGATATGTCGGACCGTACGAGATTATTGAGAAAATCAATCTGGTGGCATATCAAGTTGCGCTTCCTCCTGAAATGGAGCATATGCATAACGTCTTCCACATTTCTATATTAAGGGACTACCTCCGGGATCCTTTCCAAGTGATAGAGCCTACTCGGGTAGTGTTGAGTGATGACTACACTTAGGAGGAACGGTCTGTTTAGATTGTAAACAGACTGATCAAAAAGTTGAGAAACAAAGAGATCCCGTTAGTGAAAGTTGACTGGCAAAACCATGGTGGCGTGTATGCCACTTGGGAAAGGGAAGATGGCATGGCTAAAAGATATCCTGAACTATTTCCACTGAATCATGTTTTCTTCCAGAATGAAGGTAATTCGAGTTTAGAGGACTAAACTCTTTTTAAGGAGGGGAGACTGTAACAACCCTCGTCACTGTTTACCGATTAACTACCGAATACTGATAAACTGAGACTGATTATGATAAGTAGTAGAACTGATTGAAATACTGAACTAACCGACTGGAATCTGAAACTGAATTGATTAAGTATATATGTCATATTGCATTTCTATCTGTTGCCTGTTTGATTATCTGTTCATGTTTTTACGTTTAAACTACAAATTGAAGGCCTTATCGGTGGCCGAACTAGAAATTAATTGATGTTTTAGGACCATCATAATTTACGTGATTTTATGGCATATTTATCCGAAATGTGATTTGGTATGATTAAAATAGATTAAAATAAAGCTAATTAAAGAGTTAAGCTTATTTACCAACTTGCCCTATTAGTGGACCACTATCTAGCATCTATTGGAGCCTTATTACATTACAATAAAACATTCCCTCAGCCATTTCTTGAGTTCCCACCGAAAATTAGAGAGAGAGAGAGAGAGAGAGAGAGAGAGAGAGAGTTAAGAGAGAAATTGGCTTCATCTTGTGGGTTGCTTGGGAATTGAAGGAATTGTAGAGTTTATTGCATAAATTGAGCCTCTAGACTTGTGATTGAAGACTTAAGGTAGAGTGACTACCTTCTTATTTATGAATTCAAGTTAGTTGTGCATGATTCATGGTAGATGAGAGCCTAAGGCCATTAATTGGAGTTAAATTGTTGCCATGAAGCTTAATTGTTGCATGCATGTAGTATACATTGATGTTTTGAGGTTGTGGTTCATAATTCCTCACATGCATGTCCATGTTTTGAGAGTAGACCATGATTTCATCTTGTTTTGAAAAGAATTGGCTCATTAGAGCATGTTTTGAAGCTTGGAAGTTTTTTGAAGTTCATGTATGTTCATTTGAGATCATGTTCTTGAAAATTGGTTTGAAATGAGTTTAATTAAACTACCCTTGGGCCTTGATTTTACAAATTGAGTTTTGAAACATGTTATTCTATGTGTTTACAAGTGTTTTCCAGAAAATTAGCCCAAAAGGATCGAAATTTGTGCATTTGAACTTGTTTTGAGCTTGGAAGTTCAAATCTGGAAATTCCAGATTTTGGACTCCCGCTTGAGCGGGGAAAGTGGCGCTCGAGCGGGAAATTCGTGCTCCCAGTACTTTGCACTGTTTTGAAGTCCGCTCGAGCGGAAGAATTGATGCTCGAGCGAGACCTTGTGTCTTATGCTCGAGCGGCTATCGAGCGCCCATTGAGTGTGATTTTCGAGCATCCAGTACTTTTGCCATGTTTTGCAATACGCTCGAGCGTGGGAAGTGACGCTCGAACGGAAACCTTTGTTTGCATGTTCGCTCGAGCTATTTTCTGAAAATTCTGAAAATGCTTTTAAAGTGCATCTTTGCATCCTCATTCCATCCTAGGCATTCTTAGGCCTAGTTTAAGGCATCTTATTGAGGATATAGATGTAGAACACACCGAGGCAATTAGGGGTTAAATTATTATCTTTCTCAACTGTGTAGCTTAGTGTGTGTTCGATCTGTTAACTGTGTAGGGTTGGCGACTGGGGACGCGCTCTAGCTTTACTATAGCTCAGAACTCTGTGAGTAACAACTATGTAAAGATATGTTAAAAAATGATTATCTTCTGAACAATTGAACTGTACTGTTTCTGAACTGCTACTGTTAACTGAATGAATGTATGTCCTATATTCTGAACTGTATTGTGGCATCCTTAGCAACTACTGTTACTGACTGTTATTGTTACAGAGATCTCTGTCAGTTCCCTTGTTGGAACCACTACTGTTTACTGATTGATGGCCATCATTGACTGTTCGGTCTTTCAAGACCTACTGTTTACTGTACTGCTATGTTGATGGATGTACCACATATGACTGAATGACTAATATACTGAATTAATGAACTATTTTCATTACTGTAAGGACATTCATTTTTAACCTCTTTATGCATTAGCTCACTGTTTATATATATATGTAGGTGTTCAGGCACTAGACCGGAGCTAGGAGCGTGGATTAGACTCCCCTTTTTTGTCAAGCCAACCACTGTGCCTCACTGTGAGTTTCTGAGCCTGCCAAGCTATGGCTTAGGGGTGTTTTTATTTCCCCTGTCTGACTCTGTGTCTGTTTTGTATAACTGTATAGACTGATAACACGGTTACTACTGTTTAATAGGGATTAGGTCCCTGAACTGAATGATTGTATATATGTACATACTGTTTTATCACCGACTGTATATATCTATGAAAAGTCTTTTTGCATACAGACTGTCACAGCTCATTGGACATCGTTTATTTACTGTTTTGGCTTCCGCCATATCCCTGTACTCTGTTTTACTGTCTTACTGTTAAGCAGGCCTTCGGTAATCTCGGATTACTAGCCGGTTACAGTGCTAAACCCATAGCGGCGGGTTTGGGTCGTGACAATATTACCGAGGTCAATCCCAAAATAGGTCTACCAAACCTAAACACTTTCTCAAGTTGAGATGGCCAACTTGAAAAATCCAAACCCTTTTCGAAAAGTATTTTTGAATGAGTTTTCATTTGTATTTAGTGATTTTTTTTCATATTTTAATTAAATTCTTTTTCTTTTTAGATGCGTCTATTTTAGATGCATTTTTTTAAAAAAAAAAATTGAATAAAATATAAAAATAGTTCACTAAAACAAATGAAATTTGAAAAAAAAACCATTTATGATGTATCTAAAAATTAAAATAAAATATGAAAAAAATTTAAGGAAATTTATTAGAAAATATTTTTTCAAGTATTTGTATACTAATTAGTCCATGAAATATTTTTGTATTTTAATAAATCCTATTATTTTGCACATTTGATTTACAAAATTCTACTTCTCATATTTAAGGTATGTACAATTTTACAGTTACAAATATATTTTTTTCTTACTTAGCAATTTGGCGATGTGAATGTGACCATTAATGAGCATTTCACCTTATTATTATTAGGAGTATTTTGATAGTTATGTCACCCATAAAATTTAGAATTAATTACCCAAAGTTCTTATTTACAAATGTTATGGTAGCTCAGGTTCTATCTAAGATTTTTTGAACCAATGAGTCTTATTTAGTAAAATTGAAAATATTATCAGTTTTTCCTAATTTTTAAAATTAAGAATGTTGTCAATTTTGCATCGTAATATTCCAGATAATTGTTTCACTAACTGATGAAAGAAACAGAGTATGAGATTAATCGTTTTTACCGTTCTACTTATTGGTTTGATTCAATTATCTAATAAAACCAAAAATATTATCAATTTTTTTTTTCAGTTTTAAAATTGAAAACATTATCAGTTTTTTCATTTTTTTTTCCCCCAGTTTGGCACATCATATTCCTTTATAGACACAATTTTCAATTTTGCACAAAAAAATAATTTAGTTTTTTCATTTCAATTTTTTTTGCACATAATTTTTTTTTAGTATTTTCAATTTGAAATTTAATGTTTTAAAGTTTAAAAATCAAAATAAATGTCAAATCATCATATTTTTTTATAGATAATTATAAATGATGAACAATCATTATTTGAAAGGCAATTTCGACTATTAAAAATTTAATGGAACTTGAAGGTTCAAAAAATCTTAATTAGGACTTAATAGAGTATAAGTTTATAAATTAGGACTTGTGTGTAAATACCCCTAAAATTTATTGGAATATAAGTAAGTGATGAGAAATTTATAAATATATGGCCCAAAAATTTACTAAAACATAAACAAAATTCACTTGAAAATAATTTTAAAAAATCAAACCAAACCGATGCAATTCGCTTCCTCTACTTTTCATGCTTGCAAGTTGAAACAAAAAATCAGCTATAAATTAATAGGGAGCTAACATTTCAACATATGTTTGTCAAAAAAATCATATTAGTGATAAAGTCTACAAATTTTAATAATTAAAATTATAAATATTTTTAGGAATCAATAATTATTTTTGAAAGATAACATTGATATGTAATTTTTTTAAATTAATCATTTTTCAAGATTGTGTTCTGTTCATGAATTTATAGAAGGTTTTGGAAAGAGAAATAAAAAATGTGTGTGAAATATAGTTATATTTCTTTCACATTTTATCTATATTTTTCCTTTGTTTTTTCAAATCCCCAAAATCATGAACAGAACCAAACAAAGCCTAATTGAAATAAATAACTAAAAAAATTCACCTATTGTCTTCTCGGTTCCCTTCTTGAGTAATGATGATACGAGGCCGTTGCCAACCCCAAATCGAAGCCATGTATCGACTTATTTGGGCCTTAGAAGGCCCATGCAACGTTTGGGGAGGCCCAAACCCCCAATACACTGCTAATTGGACATATTCAGCCCTTTGGGATTGTTCTATGGTACAACAAGACTAGTGTTGTATAAATAAAATAATTATAGATAAAATCAAGACCTCTTGCAAAATTTGAAAAAAATATAGTTAGTCTTACACTTTTAACATAATTACACTGACCTTCTTTTTAATTAAGCTATCGATTAAAACTAATGCTGATGGTGAAGTGAATGTGTACATAATAAGGTTGTTGGCAGGACTATATGGAAGCCGTTGATGGAACTCATGGCCGCGTGCGATTTTGACATGTGTTTCACCTTCATACCGCTTGGATGGGAAGGAAGTATGCACGATAGTCGCATCTTCAATGAGATAATCACAAATGACAATGTCCCTTTTCCACATCTTGAAGAAGGTATCATGTTGCATTTCTATTTTTTTTCGGTACATAATATTTAAAAAAAATAAAATTATTGCGGTATTTAAATTGAATTTCTGGTATTTTTATAGGAAAATATTATCTTGTCGATAGTGGCTATCCGAACCTTTAACGTGACCTAGCACCATTCAAAGGCAGCCGTTACCACCAACAACAATTCCACGTTGTTGAAAGACGTAGGACAGCAAACAACCCCATGGAATTATTTAATAAAGTTCACACGTCGTTGCAGAGTGTGGTGGAATGCACTTTCGGCGCATGGAAAAATCGATGGGGGGTTTATTCAAAATATGCCTCGGTATGATTTTGCAAATGTGCAAGTTCAGTTGGTTGGTACGTCAGTAGCGTTACATAACTATATACGTAGCAATACTAGCAATCCAACAACAGTTAACCCCATCTTCAACGAGGAAGAGGCTATGGCAATAGTAAATGGCATACCGGAAGTTGCACATGACAAGGATGGTTTAATAGTCGGGATGAGGACCCCCATATGGCATTGGTGCGAGTTCGCATACGAGACAAGTTAGTGTACATGCGCAATAACGGAATGTTAGGAAACATGTAGTCAACCTAATATTTGTATGCATGTAACATTGTTCAGTTACGGTCGAGATGTATATGATTATATTATATTGTACAATATGTATGTGTTTACACAAAAAAAATGAAATTACTATGGTTTACGTGCCTTATTTTAAAAAATTATTGGATTGGAAAAAGAGAAAATTTGTTTTGTACTTGTAATAGTTAAGCATGGTAGCACGATGGCAAACCACAGTATTATGATTTGATGATTGTGACAGAAAAATTAAAAAATTTTAAAAAATAGAATGGGCACGTACTATGTCAAAAATTACAATATTTGGGCGTCAATTCAATTTTGGGTAAAAGGTAGCAGTATGATTTGTAACAATTTTTCTTTAACAAATTGTAAAACAAGTGCAGAGGTGATGTATCCAAAAATAGATACCAAAAGGGAAATTTATAGGTGTGTTTGATTTGTGTTTGGAGATAAATTTTTTAAAAAATATTTGGGGTGAGAGTAATTGAATTTTTTTTGGTTTATTTGGTTATATTTTGAAAATAGTTTTGCAGTTTGGGAGTTTGGTATGATTCGATGTAATTGAGAAGACGTGTGTCAGTGAATAAGTGATTGAGAAAGAGAGAGGAGAGAGAAAAAGTAATTGATTGATGTGTAGGAAAGAGAAAGTGATTTTGAAATTTTTTTTTCAAAAAATTTGAATCAAACAAAATTTTGAAAATTTTCCTCGAAACTTATATCTTGACATACAATTTTTTACAAGCCCTCCGTTTTATTTTTTTTTTTATTTTTTTAAAGAACGATATAATTCTCATTTTTCCTGTTATTATAAAAAATAAATAAATAAAAATAAAGAAAACCAAAATAATAGGCCGATGTGGCAGCCTTGCAACCCACACGCCCAGGTAAATGAACAGCAAAGGGTACAGGGTATGCCCAAGGACATTTGGATAATTTTACATATGGACATCTCACCAAAAATTCAAAAAGCCAAAAAAGTCAAAAAGCCTACCTCAAATTAGGTTTTTTAGTCACAGGTTAAAATAGTCAAAAAGTCAAAAAGTCGACCCACATTCCAAACGAACCCTTAGTAATATTTTTGTTACCAACTAAATTTGGAATAGTTTAAAACTAATTTATACAATAATATATTTGTTAAATAGTCTCAAGATAAATTAATTTATTATTCATATTTTACAATATATTTATAAAAGTAACTAAATACAATTTCTCACAGTATTCACCCTGTTTGGTTTATAATTTTCAAAAACAGTTTTATGAGTTTTCAATTCATATTTTTATATTTTTAATTATTTTTAAAAATATTTTAATCATTTTTAAAATTTTTAATTTTTAGATTCACTTAATCTTAATATATTTAAAAAATAAAAAATTTATATAAAAATTTTAAACAAATTTACTGAATACAAGAAAATATGAAAATGTACTGAATTTTTTTTTTGTATTTAGTGATTTTAAAAAAAAAAATCTTTATACAAATATTGTACTTTTTAAACCTACTTAAATTAGATATATTTAAAAATTAAAATATTACTTAAAATATTAAAAATAAAAACATACGAAAAAAATAAATTGAATTGTCTTAAATAGGTGATTAGTCTTGAAAGAGAGAGAAGAATCAAATCTATACTATATATTAAGCAAAAGGGGGTTTTAACCCCCAAGGCCTGTGGAAGCTCTAATATGCCAATCCTAATTTCCTGATTTTTTATTATTTTTTTTAAAAAAAATTGGCTTGGTGATTATTTCAAAGATTATAATAATTACACTATTGACAAATGGAGGAGATAAAGGGTGGGGAAGAGAATAACGCAATAAATGAAATCCTAATTTCTTGTTTTTTTATTTTTTTATTACTTTTTCCATCCCCAAGAGACCCATGTAATTATTGTGTAAATGGCTCTTAATTTTTTTCCCTCTTAATTTTTTTTTGTTTTGTTTTTTGAAAAAAAAAAAAACACTTATTAAATTCTTTCAAACTCCTCAGTCAAACCCCAGGAATTTACATGCCATTACTTTTTGCATCCCCAAGAGACTCATGTAATTATTGTGTAAATGGCTCTTAATTTTTTATCTATCTATATCTATACTATATATTAAGCAATTCAATATCCCAATCGAAATTTTCTCAATTTATTATTAAAAAAAAAAACTCAACATTTATTAATTTGGTCAAAATTTCCTGATCAACATTTATTAACTTTTTTCAATCCACATGTCTTTCTACATTCTTACATTTATTGATACAATCCCCTGATCAATATTTAAAATCCCGTCATACAAATAATTATAGATACAATTTGTGTATAATTACTGCTGTACCTTTTTAACTTCTCTCATACACTATGGTTAGTGATAAGATTGTGAAATTATTTTTATAAAAAATCTTAAAAAACAGAATTTATATATTAAAAAAAATCTAAAATAAATATAAATATTTATAATTATCCCGTGCATAGCACGGGTGATAGGCTAGTGGGTCATAAATTCAAAATTAACTTTTTTATAATGTATTGTCAATATTGGAAAAGGTAGACAGATGACAAGCATAGGCTTGAATGTGGATTGATTTTATTTATTTATTTTAATTTTGGATTAAAATTTTTTATTTGAGATAGATTTTTTTATTTTGTTGTTACTTTTGTAAGAGAAAAAATAAAATAATTATAGTTTGAATATAACATTTTATCTTATTAATTTTTAACTTATTTTGAGAGTGTTTGGTAAGTCAGATTTGGGCTATTTTTTAGCTAAAATTTACAAAAAGAAAAATTAAGTTAAAATAGCTAATAAAATAAAATATCACATTAAATCCATAATTATTTTATTTTTTCTCTTACAAACATCACAATTAATTATAAAAAAATTCAATCTAATTTTTAAATACAATTATTTTAATTTATTAAAATAATCAAATATTAAAATAACTCATTAAAATAATTAACTTTTACAAAATTTTATTTGTTTGTGATTAAAATAATTTTTTAACCCCAAAAATTCTCATAACAAACAGTGCTAGAACATACCTTGTTTAAAACTTCCGTTAGACTAGCTTGTAGTTGCTGTCGTTGCCATTTAAGTGATTGATGTTTGATGTTTGTGCCTCGACTAATTTCTCGTCCAACCCCGCTAGAGGCGTCGAGAGAATTCTCCTCTTTGATTTATAATTTTTTACAATATATTTATAAAAATAACTAAATACAATTTCTCAGTATTCACTCTGTTTGGTTTATAATTTTCAAAAACAGTTTTATGAGTTTTCAATTCATATTTTTTATATTTTTAATTATTTTTAAAAATATTTTAATCATTTTTTTAATTTTTAATTTTTAGATTCACTTAATCTTAATACATTTAAAAAATAAAAAATTTATACAAAAATTTTAAACAATTTTATTGAATACAAGAAAATATGAAAATGTACTGAATTTTTTTTTTTTTTTTTTTGTATTTAGTGATTTAAAAAAAAAATCTTTGTACAAATATTGTACTTTTTAAACCTACTTAAAGTAGATATATTTAAAAATTAAAATATTACTTAAAATATTTAAAATAGAAACATACGAAAAAAATAAATTGAATTGTCTTAAATAGGTGATTAGTCTTGAAAGAGAGAGAAGAATCAAATGGGTCATAAATTCAAAATTAACTTTTTTATAATGTACTGTCAATATTGGAAAAGGTCGACAGATGACAAGCATAGGCTTGAATATGGATTGATTTTTATTTATTTATTTTAATTTTGGATTAAAATTTTTTATTTGAGATAAATTTTTTTATTTTGTTATTACTTTTGTAAGAGAAAAAAAATAAAATAATTGTAGTTTGAATGTAACATTTTATCTTATTAATTTTTAACTTATTTTGGGAGTGTTTGGTAAGTCAGATTTGGGCTATTTTTTAGCTAAAATTTACAAGAAGAAAAATTAAGTTAAAATAATTAATAAAATAAAATATCACATTAAATCCATAATTATTTTATTTTTCTTTTACAAACATCACATTTGATTATAAAAAAATTCAATCTAATTTTTAAATACAATTATTTTAATTTATTAAAATAATCAAATATTAAAATAACTTATTAAAATAATTAACTTTTAAAAAATTTTATTTGTTTGCGATTAAAATAATTTTTTAACCCCAAAAATTCTCGTAACAAACAGTGCTATAACATACCGTGTTTAAAACTTCCGTTAGACTAGCTTGTAGTTGCTGTCGTTGCCATTTAAGTGATTGATGTTTGATGTGGTGGAGTATACTTTGTGCCTCGACTAATTTCTCGTCCAACCCCGCTAGAGGCGTCGAGAGAATTCTCCTCTTTGATTGTTTGTATAAACCCAAACCCAGAACCCATTCATCATTATATCTCATCAATTCTTGTTTGTTTTTGTTTTTATCAACAAAGGTACTGAAACTAACAAAACCCAGATCACAATTCATCGCCTAGCAACTGGGTTCTTCTAAAACCTGACTTTATCTCTCTCTCTCTCTCTCTCTCTCTCTCTCTCTCTCTCAAGCTCATTGTAATTGTTTCTCTGGGATAGGTGTGTTGGAGATGTGGGTAATCTTCACTTTCGCTCTTGTGTTCTCTTCACGAGTTCAAGTTTCGAATTCCCGAAACATCACATGCAATTCGAACGATCTCCAGGCTTTAGAGGCTTTCTTGAATGGATTAGATTCAGGAACTATCAATGGTTGGGGAACATCAAATTGCTGTAACTGGTCAGGAATCACCTGCAATTCATCTTCTTCACTCGGTTTCTTCAACGATCCTATCGATTCCGGTAGGGTTGTGAAATTGGAACTCTCGGGGAAGATATTGGCTGGCAAACTCAACGAAACTACTTTCACTGGTTTAGACCAACTCAGAACCCTAAACCTCTCTAACAATTTCCTCCGAGGCTCTCTTCCTCCATCTCTGTTTCAAATGTCGAATCTACAAGTCATCGACCTCAGCAAAAACGATTTCTCTGGTTCAATTCCGATGAGTATCAACCTCTCATTTCTCGAAATCTTCGACATTTCTGATAATTCATTCGAAAGCTCGGTTCCTGTGGGGATTTGTATCAATTCAACTCGAATTTGCATTATTGATTTTGCTGTGAATCACTTCTTTGGTAGAATTCCATCTGGGTTTGGGAATTGCAGCTCGTTAGAACACCTTTGGCTTGGTCAAAATTTTCTCACCGGAGATATACCGGACGATATTTTCCGTCTACCAAGATTGAACCAGTTGGATCTTCGGGATAATCGGCTTTTGGGTGAACTCAGCAGTGGAATTGGTAATCTCTCTGATCTTGTTGGTTTGGATATATCATGGAATTCATTTTCAGGGCCTATCCCAGATGTTTTTCATAGATTTACAAAGTTACAAGAATTTTATGCTGAATCCAATAATTTTTCTGGTGGAATTCCCAATTCTCTGGCAAATTCTAGGACTATTACTTCACTTGTTTTGACAAACAATTCTTTGAATGGTGTAATTGATTTGAATTGTTCTGAAATGACCCATCTGGTTTATCTCATTTTAGACATTAATCAGTTCACCGGGCCAGTTCCTGATAATTTCCCACTCTGTCCGCGACTAAAAATAATCGGCCTTACAGGAAACAACTTTACCGGGCAAATACCAGAAAGCTTTAGGAATTTTCATGTTCTCTCTATGCTTTCATTATCGAAATCGGCCATTTTTAACCTCTCAGCTGCCCTTAATATCTTGCAACATTGCCAGAGCTTGACTACTTTGGCTCTTACTAATGAATTTCATGGTGAACAAATGCCTTCCTTTCCTAGTCTAAAGTTTAAAAATTTGAAGGTTTTCTCTATTGGCAGTTGTGGACTCACTGGTGTGTTCCCCCAGTGGTTGAGTGGGTTGACAAATTTGCAGGTGTTGGATTTATCGGGGAATCGATTGGGTGGAACAATTCCGCCATGGTTAGGTAATTTTGAGTTTCTATTTTACATTACCTTGTCGAACAACTATTTTACCGGAGAGATACCAAAGAACTTGACTAAATTAGAGTGCCTCATCTCCAAGGATGTCTTTTCGAAAGACCCTACTCTACGCTTGCCATTCCGATTTTCATTCCAAGGAGGCGTTAGAATGTTGCGGTATAATCAAATTTGGAGTTTGCCACCCACACTTGATCTCGGCAATAACTCTCTCACTGGACCCATCTGGTCGGAGTTTGGGAACTTAAAAAAATTGCATTATTTGGTCCTAAAATGCAACAATTTATCTGGAAACATTCCTGAGGATTTGTCTGGTATGACGAACATAGAGACTTTGGATTTGTCCCACAATGATCTATATGGAGTTATACCTCTTTCGTTGGTAAATCTCAGCTTTCTATCAGTGTTCAATGTTGCTTACAATCAACTGTATGGGGCAATCCCTACGGGAGGGCAGTTTGAAACCTTTCCAAACTCGAGCTTTGAAGGGAACCTAGGTCTATATGGTGGTGAACATTCCTCCCAATATCCGATTAGCACTCAAGTTCCTCAAGTAGTTTCTCCTAGCAAGTCGATGTGGGGAGAGATTATTGTCAAAATGTCATTTGGGGTGGGATTTGGGACAACTTTTGCTGTTATGTTCTTTTTTGTTCTAAACAAATTAACATTTTACAAAAATTGACCTTTGAGTTGAATATTAGAGAGATTTCACAGAGAAGTCCTGTGATATATAAAAGAAGGAATTGTATTTTGGTGAACAAACCATTAATATGATGATTTAAATAATTGAATGATTCAAGATAATTGTGAGAAAATGTGGATTATTTTTGTTTGTCCATAGGATAGTATTGCGATTTTAGTTCAGACCCGACCCATTTATTGTTCTGGACTCGGGTTTCATAGTTTTGTATTGTTGTTTATGTCTTATTTCCCTTATACTTCCTTGAGTTTGGCTATTAGGTTGTATTGGTTGCATTTAGAATAGATTAATAGCTTAGTTTTCAAACTTTTGTTGCCCAGAGTTTTACTCCTCCGCTCGAGCGTCATTTCTTGCGCTCGAGTGGGTTTTCTGAATTCTCAGTATTTTTGCAGGTCTACAAAACTACTGGGAGAATGTATTCTACACTCAAACGGTGCTTCCTGCGCTCAAGCGGTCTTTCTTGCGCTTGAGCGTTGGTCTGCTGTCTACAAAACTATTGGAAGTGTGTATTCTATGCTCGAGCGAAGTTTCTTGCGCTCGAACGGAACAACTTATCGTATCTGGATGCTCCAGCGTTACTTCTTGCGCTTGAGCAGACTGTACGTATATCAATTCATAAAAATCACTTTTTATATCACTTTTTCATTTCTTTCTTTCTAAACATTTTAAAATCCTAAAGTTGAGACATTCTCTCTCTAGGACTTACTCTCTCTCTCTACAAATATACTAAGATCTACGCATTTCTCTATCCTACTCCCTTTGTTAAAAAGGTAAAACTCACCTAGGGCTTTGTTTTCATCTGAGTAAAGTTGGATTTCGGCTTGCTTGAGGTTCTCCACTCTCTCTTTGGTCTTCTAACTTCGATATAAGGATTTTCTACACTCTTTTATGATTTTTAACTTAACTATTTGTTTTTCATAAACAATCTTGTTATTTTAGAGGATTTTGAACAAACCTAGGGTTTTGGTTTAAAATCAAGAAAGGGATTTTCAAATGGATGTATGGAAATGGTTGTGGAAGTGGAAATGAGGTTAAGTTGTAATAAAATTGTTAATTTTGATACTTGGATTGGATTTTAGAAGAAAAATGGATTTTGTCCTAAATGTTTCAAATATTTATTTGTATAAATAAATGGAATTACTGTGGAAAATATGAAATTGGATGGATATTGATATGGATGGTGGAGTTGGATATGCATTATCATTCACCTTGAAATTTGAAAAGTTTATTTGTATTGGAGATTTTACATCTGTTTAGAAATATTTGTTTTGGGCTATTGGTGGAGGATAGCTATGATTGTTGTAGAAATTACATGAGGATTAGGTGAATTGAAACTAATTTCTCATCCATGTGCATTGAACATTGTTGCTCATTTAATACATTGCATATGTATATGAATTTAAGAAAAATGGGTGAATGTTGGAAAGAGGTGTGTATCACCAAATTAATTTGGCATGTGTGTCCATGGTGAAAGTCCCGAAAAACGCGTGTATACATGGGTGCCAATTTCCACGGATAAAATATCCGTAAAATGGCAATAGTAGTACTTGTATAGACTACGTTTACATGGGTATCGTTTGACGGTTTCCCGCAGACGAAATATCTATGAAATGTTGTACCGGTTTGAGAATTTCTCCTTGTTTCCTATGATAGAGGGCACGATTTGAGAATTATGATATAAATTGAGTATAGTATGATTTTGAGAAAAAAAAATGTAAATCGTTTTGACATGGGCATTACATATGCATTTCACCCTTATATTTTCGTTAAGATTCATACATTGTGTTAGATTATTTTTACTGGGCTTTGGCTCATCCTATTTGGGGAAAACCGTTTTCAAGTACTGGTGATATGCCTCCACCAAGGACTTAGCTTGGGAGAACTCTAAAGCTGAAGGCTCAATTTTATTTATTTTGTATTCAGTTTTGTACAAGTCTAGGGCTTTATTTGTATTGAGCTTAAGACTCACTTTTGACATATCCAAGCCTTGACTTGGAAAGATATAAGCCTTTAGGGCACATGATTATATGTTCAGCTTTTATTTCTTCTTACTGTTTAGTAATACATGCTGTAGGTTCAAAATGTACTATTTATGAATGTATATCACATGTGTCACTCTTTTGTACAACGGAATCTCATATAATAGAAGGGCAGTACACTTTGATTCACATTGTTATTTACTTATCGCCTTGGATGTTTTATTGCATTTTTGGGGCGTTATAGATAGGATCATATCTATTGTAATAAATTCGATGCACAAATGGTTTTCAATTTTGATGGCATTGCTTTGTTTTAAGTTTCTACTTCTTTCAATTCTACTTAACCATTACTTAGCTTGAAATGGAATTTATGGTGGCTCCGATTTTGCGTGTGTACACAATAGTAGGGAGTACTCCAAAGCGTAATGTCCAAACATAACCCACATGTGATTGGGATCTCCTTTGAGTTGGACGCAAGCAAAAAAAGTTGTGAGAGTTGTGTAACGATGAGATTTTGTTAGAAAGACGATATATATATAATTTTTTTGAGAAATTACCCTATGAAAGGGTATATTATATGCATTTTTAGTTAGGTTTTTTTTTTTTTTAGTTATGACATTATTTTAGTTATGACTTATAAGACTTGTAATTATATCGTGTGGTGTTTGGTTATAAGTTTTTTATTTTTTATTTTTTTTATAGTTATGACTCAAAAAGTATGTAGTTATCATTTTTTTTCTTTAGTTATAAGGTATATATGATACATACTCTTTGAAATGTGTGTACATAGTCTTTCCCATAATTCTTTTTTGGGTAAATTACGCTGACACCCCCCTCAGATTTATGTTTAATACAAATACCCTCCTCACATTCAATAAATTACATTTCCACCTTTGAGGTTAACAATTACATTACAAAAATCCCTCTCATCATATGGCCGTTAGGGCCATCAAAAGAATCTTGATGACATCAGCCAAAAAAAAGTTTAATTGACTAACTTATCCTCTGTGAGACCTGTATATCTTGTTTATAATTACCAATATATCTTAAAAAAACTTTGGTGCATGTCCAATCACAACAAACACATCATCATTTTATTTGCATTTACATTTCATTTGCATGTAACAAATATAGTTGTTGAACAAAGGTAGTCTTTGGAAGCTGCTTATAAAAGGCAAATGAATCTCAATCAAACTCACTCAGAAAAACAAAGGAACTGAAAATAAATAAATAAAATAAATAAATTAAAGCAAAAATGAAGGGTGCATTAGTTCAATACCTTCATCTTTTATTTTCACAAAGTGCATTACCCAAAGTGCTAATAAAAATTAATGCCCATATGGCCAAAAATAAATGAGCATACATAATCATGTTCCCCTTCACAAAACACATAAGGGAACATTTTCCCAATTTAGAGAAATATATTATGTTTCCCTTTACAAGAATATATACAAAAATATACTATATTGCCCCCATTTACAAAAATAGACCATATTACCTACATAAAAATATATCGTATAATTTGTCTTGGAACATTATATTTCTTGTTCCTACTCAGATGGCATGCTACATAATTTCCAATCATCTAATACAAATAACAAGAATAAAAAAAAAATAGTTCTATAACAAGAATATAATAACAAATAGAGTAACACGATTACAATTAATTACTAAATGAGCAATACCTGAGCCAAATACCATACTCAAGACATACTCCATTGACTAGGTTGCACTCCAGGTTGCCCTCCATCCTACAAACCAAACCAAGCCTTAAGCCCCGTCAAATGGGATTAACTGTATAAATCTTTCTTCTCGACTCGACTCCATCTAAGGCCATTTCGTTAGTCAAATTAAGGAGATTCATATCATGTCACTCTAAGTCTACCCCTTCCCCTAATACTACCATCTATCGTCACTGTATTGCATCTCTTCACTACTGCCTCTGCTGGTCTCCATTGTATATGACCAAACCATCTTAATCTATTCTCTCTCAACTTGTCTTCTATCAGTACTACTCCAACCCATTCTCGAATATACTCATTCCTAACTCTGTGTTTTCTAGTCTTGTCACACATCCACTATAGCATTCTCATCTCAACAACACTTATCTTATCTACATGTTATTTCTTAGTTGTCCAACATTCTGTCCCATACAACATCGCTTGTCTAATAACTGTTCTATAGAACTTCTCTTTTAGTCTAATGGGTACTAGTTTATCGCACAATACTCCAGACGCACTCCTCCACTTAAGCCATCTCGCATTAATTCTGTAAACCACATTCGTTCCAATCTCCCCAGTGATTGTGATAATCGATCCTAAATAACGAAAATGTTCACTCTTAGGTAGTTCTTGGTTCTTAATCTCCACTTCTTCTCTGCTTCCATTGTGACTGTTACTAAAATTACACTTCATATACATTGTTTTAGTTCTACTTATCCTAAATCCTTTCGATTCAAATGCTTTTCTCCAAATTTCCAACTTAGTGTTAAATCATTCTCTAGTCTCATCCACTAACACGATATCATTTGGAAAAAGTATACACCATGGCACATCATCTTGAATATTGTGTATCAATTCATCTATAACTAAAGTGAGAAGATAAGGACTTAAGGTTAATCCTTGATATAACCCTACAGTAATTGCAAATTCATTCATCTCTCTAGCAGGTGATCTAATAGTGGTCACCACATCTTCATATATATCCCTAATCACATCAATGTAACATTTTGTCACCTCTTTCTTATCTAACACCTACCAGATTATATCCCAAGACACTTTATCATATGCTTTCTCAAGAACAATAAAAATCATATGAATGTCTCTTTTCTTTTCTCTATACTTTTCTATTACTTTCCTCAATAGATAGATCACTTCTATTGTTGACCTACCAGACATAAACCTAAATTGGTTCTCTAACATCTTTGTTATATCTCGTAATCAATGTTCCATTACTCTCTCCTATACTTTCATTGTGTGATACATTAACTTGATTCCTCTATAGTTGTTGCAATTCTGGACATCTCCTTTATTCTTATATATCACTCTCTTCCTCCATTTTACAATATCACATTAAATAAAAATATAATGACACTAAATAAGTAATGTTTCAATGCATTCAATAGTCAAGTTTAGAATCTTTGTGATACTTACATGTTGTCCCCCTACCACTGTTGAAGTAGAACCTTTACCACATGCACCTCTTCTAGTTGGAATTTCACCACCTGCACCTCTACTACTACCTATGCAACTACCACCAGCATCACTCCCTCTAACAGAAACTCTCTTTCTTAGGCTTGAACCTCTTATACTTTCTTGACTTATTGTAACCCCACTTGTTTGCCCTGTTGTAAAAACACTTGAACCACTAATTGAGCTAGATTTACCCTTTCTCTTCACATGAGCCCTTTGACAAAGTCCTTTTGTTGTGCCCAATTTCTTTGCATATGGCACATTTAACATTGTATGACCTTCTAGAATCACTAGCTCTAGGAGCAGCTTCACCAGCTAACCTTCTCCTATTATTTGGAGGCTTACCAGGCAGTCTCTTAAGAACTGGAGGCTCCAAAGCTTCTTCTAGAACTTCATCCCACATACTCTCATCATGTATGGGATGAATAATATCTCCATATGCATCGAAGAACTTATGCCTCTGATACGCTTGATCACAAAATGTGTGAGACCCCTAACTTTAGTAAACCCTATTAGGTCTCTAAATTTTGAGTTATTATAATAAACCCCTTAGTTTGTTGATTATTCGCAAATTAAACCCTAGAATCGAAAACGCATCACGGACGAACCGATACAAACCCTAATCAACCCTGGAAGCTTAGAAATCATTTCTAACACTTTAATATTAATTATTTAACTCTCAAATTGTAGATTAATCACTCTAAACCTTAACTTCCAGTTTTCACAGTTTTCGTTCGGTTATTCACCTTTAAATTCAAAGCAAGATAATACAAACCGAATTATATTTCCTAACACTAATTTATTAACTCTACACTTGAAATAGATATTTTAATTGAAACCAAGCCCTCATATTTTTCTTAAATTACATTTTGACCCCAAACTAGTATCATTACACACACACATATATATACACACTTATACATTTCTTAAATAAATAATTTTGTACACAAAATATCTTCATATATATATATGTATGCATGTGTATAATCAATAAAAATCCCCCAAAATTCCTTGCACATGGCCAGCCACCCTAGAGGAACCCTTTGTTGTGTACTTTTTGGGACAAGAATGCTTGATTTCATGAAGAATTTTGACTAAATTCCCAAATCATGGAGATATGCTTGTACTAATTTTCAATCTAGTTCTATCTTGACCAAACTAGGACTAAATCATGTTCCAAGTTATAATTAATCTTCCTAATCAACCAAGGGCTTTTTAGACTTTTCACCACAATTTTTTTTTCTATAAATAGGACCTCTCCCCTAGCATTTTTGAACATCAAACACACCCAGACACACTTACATATTTCGGCTAGAGAGAGGGAGAGGAAAGGAAGAGAACCTTGGTGGAGGAGAAGGAAAGGAAAGGCAAAACTTGTGCATTTTAGCAAAGCTAGTAATTGAGTAAGCCACAACACAACTCTCTCTTTCATTTTCCTTTTTCAAATACATGTTATTAGAAGTTTAAAATGGTATTTTCAGATGTGTTCTAATGATATTTTTGTGTTAAAAATAAAAAGAGTTGAGCCTTGTTCTATCCTTCTTGTATTTTCTCTTAATAGGTATAAGACTACATTTTTCCATATCAATCTCTCAAAATTTCCAAAGGCAAACCTTCACCTTAAACTTTTGAGTTTAATAAATATTATTTATCATGTTTTCATCACAAGAGAAGTGGAAAATTTCTCCTAGTTGACCTCTTTTCTCACCAACTTTCTTATTTCAAGAATGGTGCCACAAAAATCTGTTTTGCAGCCAACTTTCGAAAATTTTAGAAAAATGTAGAAAAATCTTATGGACCTTAATTTTATTTCACAATCTTTCTTAAGGAGTCATATTTCAAGGAAAATTGGTTTCATTGAAAAAGAGTGAGCGGTTTGTGAGACAATCCGATTTTCATAACGAGTTGACGAATTTGGACAGAGCTGGAGTATTTCTAAAATAACTAAACATTTAGAAAGGCTATTCCATTTCTGAAAAATGTTTTGAAAACTAGATAAAATTCCGTATGGACCATAGGTAGGCCGAGCTCGGGAAAAATCTGAAATGCTCCTTTTAATTTCAATCTTAAAGTGGTTTTGAATCTGGAAATTTTGTTTCGCCTTGGTGATATAGCAGATCAGAGTTGTAGATTTTATCAAAGTAAGATCAGAGTTATTTTTGGAGACCCATGGAGCAATTTCAGATTTATCGTGATAGAGTTAATTGATTTGAGGTAATTTGGGTGGTATACAATATGCCTCTTTTAAATCTCTTTGCAAATAGTGTTATTTTAATCACCTTCAATTTGTACTCCTCTTGATGATTATGATAAATTGATAAATTCTGTGGAATTATTTGTTGTTGATTTGTTTAATTACTCTAGTCATTTGATGAACTTTGTGTAGTTATTCTGTGTTGGAAATGTTGATTTGTCTGGCTAAATGACATGGAAATGCTCCGTACATGGATTGAGTGGACTTTGACAATATATGCTCTGTACCAATAGCCCGGATAAGCGGTTGTGCTTGGGTGAGGGAGGTGAGGCCAGTCACTAGTCATGTACTAAGTAGGACCAAGTATTTGGTCCCAGATAAATTATCATATGTCGAGTTGACTTGTTTGTGCAATTTGATAAATTGCTTTGTATCTCGAATTGAATCTTTTGTGTAATTATTGGATCCCTATGAATTTATTCTTTGTCCGAGCTTTGTTAATCCTATCGTATAGTATACTTCCCGAATTAATTTATTTTTCTGGTGTGAAGCAAATTTAGTGGCCGTTGGAATTGAAGAATTTAAAGGATTATTGAGTTAGAGATTTTTGGGCTCACCACTATATATTATTTTTAGAGATTTGTATAAGTTATATTTTGGAGACATTTGTGTAATTATTTTGGAGACAATTTTGTATTTTTGAGGTTATTAATTAGTTAGAGGTTTAAATTTGAGACTGAGTTGATTTATTAACGGCCCAGAAGTTGGGGTGTTACAAAATGTTTCAATGTTCATTCTCCTATGAGAAATACAAGCAGCTGCATGCTTGCAAGAGACTCCAGTAATGTCCCAAACTCTGCAACAATAGGACCTACTTAGGAGGTTTACAATGTGTACAGTAACACCTTTCATCACTTGATATTCATCTCCACTAGCAAATGTGATCTTACACATCCTTAATTTGAAGACAACCTCATCTAACTTCTTCCTAATGGTAGGGGTCACCAAATTTCCCCATGTAGTAGCTTTCTTAAGTCTTTTATGCAACTTTCCATCAATTTGGTCCTAATACTTTCCAATATTTGTTAGGGAAAATCGATGAATCCCCACAAGTAAATCAATCAATGGGAATATAAACTAATGCGGAAAAATTAAATCAAAGACAACACAAGAATTTTTACGTGGTTCCCTCAATGTGAGGTACGTCCACGGGATCGAAATCCGATTCCACTATCAACCAAATAAGTTCCAAACGATTACAAACGAGACATGAATGGTCTCACAAAACCACCCTTAGGTGAATTCCAAATAATCACAAATAAACAAGAGGAAAGACCTCACCAAATAGATGAACCAGAATCTTCAGAACCAGAGTTGAAGAAGACCCAAAACAACGAACCAGATCAACTTCACCAAAGCACCCAAACAACGATGCACTCAAATCAATTTTGATGCTGCTTCACAAAAGCCACCCAAAGCACTATCTTACCAAAGACAAGTATATGCTACTCCTTAACCAAAACGGCTCACCTAAACAATATATTGAATCTAGGGTTTTGTAATCAAACCCTAATTGTATCCCAATTGGATTGGGCCTCCACAAATATAATATATAAAAATATTATACCTAGACCAAGTCAAATCAAAACTCTTTTTTCAAAACCAATTGGGTCCCACACTCCAATAAGGAGGTATACCCAACAATATTGTGATGACAAGTTTCCCTCTTACATTCCCAATCCAATTGTTAAATGATTCAACCATGCTACTGGTGGTATGGTCATTTTTCACTCTAGGATCAAAGGTTTGTCTAGCCCAAACTTCTGGTTTCAAGTCATTTAACCATTTATAGGTTGGTTTTGTCACCTTTTCAATTTGCCTCATAGCTATGTTGTAATCCTTCTGAGTATATGCTCTAGCTATAGCCCAAAATGATCCCCTAAGCTTCAAACCAGGAAATTGTGATTTAAAATTATTGAACAGGTGTCTACAACACCTCTTGTGAGTTACTTCGGGCATGACTTCCTTCAAGGTAGGTTCAATGCCCTAATACAAAATAAAAGTGAACAAAATGTTGTATTATAAATGCATAAATTCATTAGACAAATTACATACTAAATTATTTCATTTCAAAATGCATAAATTTACCTTTTGGCCATCTGACATTATAGTCCATGGCTTGCTTTGAGGACCGTCATCAATAATGGTGTACAGATGGTACAAGAAGAATCTCCAACTTTCTTTGCATTCACACTCTACCGCAACATATGCTAAAAGAAATAGACCATTATCCTCATGCAAGGCCACGGCAGCTAGCAAGACTCCACCATAAGGACCCTTCAAATGACACACATCCACATAAAAGGTCTACAACCATCTTTGAACCCTTTCTGAATTGCTGCAAGTGAGATGAATATCCTCTTGAACATAACTACATCTAATTTTGGACCAACTCTATCCCTTTCAATTTTCACCAAACTCCTTGGGTTAGTCTTCATTATTTCATTTGCATACTTTGGAAACTTACTATATGATGTAGCATAATTACCCTTAATTGCTTCCAATGCCTTCCTCTTCCCTCTATAAAGTTGCATTCTTGGGGTCTCTACACCATAATTTTCAATCAACTCATTGTGCATAGTTTCAAGAGTCATCCTTGGATTACCCTTAAGGGTTCTTATGAATTTTTCTGCTATCCATGTTGATGCTACTTTAGGATTCCTCTCTACTCTCACACAAGTATGGTTAGGCCCTAATGACTTAATTTTGAAAGTTAATCCATCAGTAAGGAGTGAGGCATAGATTCTCTAATTGCATTCCCTGGAACCAACAATGAACTGTTACTTGAACTCTCTCATTCTTCAATCTCACCAATGTGAACTCTTTCTCAATGGCATATTCCCTCAAAATAGTCCTAGAGTGGAAGACATCTTCAAACATCATTCCTTTCTCCAATGTAATTGTTTCCCCTTCTTTAATCTCAAACATGTTTCCCTTCATAAACCTATCAGCATTTATAGCTTGTACATCTTGGTCATCACTACAATAGTTCCCTTCATTATCATTTGATTCATAATTTGACAATCCTCCAAGATCAAAACGGTTTCCGTCATCCTCATGTATTTCTTCTTCAACTTCTTCACCAGTCCAATCTTCACCTTCTTCATTTGAATGAGAAACCATATAAACTTCATCTTCTTCACCATCTTCACAGTCAATATTGTTATCATAACCCTATTCATTCTAATCCACATCACTATAATAATCCAAATCCCTAAACAAATCATCAACCATATTAGGCCTAGATTGAAAACCCATAGCTAACCTACTACTGCTCCCATGCTGCAAAGGCATATTAGTTTCATGGGTCTCCTCGAAGTTCATAGGGGCTAAACTGTGTGTAACGTCAAAATAAATAGGAATTTATTTAATTCTTACATATAATCCAAACATTCTAAGGAGATCCTAGTCATATTTGAGTTCAATCCTAACTTCTGACCTTGGTACTACACCACATAAATCCAATGCCGTTGCATGACTTATAGAGACATTACTTAATGCAATTTCACAACTATCAGCAATTAAAATATATATGGTTGTACTTGTCTGGGTCTATATTTAGAATGTAACTAACAGATCCTTTATAATGAACCACTATATCATGCCTCATTTCAGTAGCCATTTCCTAATATAAAAAATAAATAACAGACAAATCATGTGCACAAAAAAGAGAACTCAGTTTATCCCTAATATTGTACAAAATCAGTTTCCTCAACATTAGTATGTTTGGTTTGATTTTCATAATTTGTTTCTAAATTTTTTGAAAAAAAAACTAAATACTAATTTATTGAAATAAAATAATAAATAAAAAATGCTCATCAATTTCATATAGTTTTACATTTTTGGGGAAAAAAAATCTCAAAATTTAAAAATATATATATCTTTGTGGTATTTATTTTTGTCAAATTAAAAATTTAAAAAAAAAATCAAAAAATTGATTTTGGAACAAAACCAGCAGACTATGAAATCAAATTTTTTTGTCACAACATTAATGAAATTACAAACTTCATACATAAAGCACAATTAAACCCAAGTATAAAATTTGGTGATTTAAACAAAAAAAGAAAAAAGAAAAGGAACAATCATTTTAAAATTTTTTCAGAACTCAAATGACCATCATACGAAGAACACACCATTACAGGTGTATGGATAAGGTTTGTGCAAACCCTAGTCAACAAAGTTTGGGGAAAATGAAGCCAAAAAAAAAAAACTAAATGTTAAATTATAAATAAACCCATTTGCTTGTCTTCAACTTCTTAGTTCAAATCACAAAAACACCATATATAAAGACAAAAACCCAAAATGTTTTGAACATGGGTAATAGTGTGCAAACCTTAACCAAAAATTTATGGAGAAAAACGAAATCATACAAACTAAATTTCAATCTGTTTTCATTTTCAACTTCCACCAAACCTCAAACTCATTTACAAAAATATAAGAAATGACTTACACCGATCGTTCATGGAGAAACCCTTTCACAGAGAATACCTTGACCTTTGTCTTCAATTAGTCTATGTTCTTCTCTCTCTTTTCTCTAGACGCTTTTGAGTCTCTCCGGCCAAATAGGACTTGTGGTAGGTAAAAAAGATGTACTGAGATGACAAATAAAATATCTCTATTATTTTAATATTTTATATGTGTAAAGTTTAAGGGTAAATATGTCATTTTAACTTAAAAGTTAACCCCGTTAAATAATTACACTAACAAAGGGGATTAGTGCACTTTTCCAAATATGAGGGAGTAACTGTAATAAATATAAACCCTAGGAGGTGTCAGTGTAATTTGCCCCTCATTTTTTTGGATAGAAAGCAAATGTTTGACAAATGGGTAAAAAAATAAGCTGAATTGAAGCCTTGTTTGACAATTTCATTTTTCAAATAATCATGGTAAATTGTCAAAAAAATCCTCCTTATTTTTTTCATATCTTTTTGAAAAATGTCAAAAAATTATTAAAAGAAAGCCAATTCTCAAACAAGTATTGAATTGTTCAATCAAGTGTATGTGTCGGTGTTAATACATTGATTAGTGGTTGTTTGGGATAACATAAATAAATCACTTTTTTTTAAAATTATATCAAAATTTTTTATTTTTTCGATCTATCTTGTATAGATGAATTTAAAAAGTAATTATCTTTTAAAAAAAATTAAAAAAATCAAAATAAGTAAAAAAAAAAAAGTTTACTATTTTTTACTTACTTTTATCTTTTTTGATTTTTTTTCAAAATTTTTACTTTTATTTTAAATTTTTTGATCATCTCCTCGAGTAGAATTTAAAAGCCTCAAGTGTGCTGATTTTTATTTTTATTTTTTTTTAAGTTTACTAAAAGTAAAAAATAAACCAACAAAAAAAGGTCACAATCGTAACTGCGATTAATCCATTGGGATTCGAGGGGTAAATTACACTTTGTCATTTTTGGGTTTGGTTATATTTTTTTTTTTAACTTTAGCTTTTGAATTATTATTTTTTTTTTCACTTTCACCTTTCATATTGTAAGTGTTTTCTTCTTTTTTTTAACTTAAAAAGTTAACTTCTGTTTAAAATTGAACTAAAAATATCACATTAGCTATCATATGACATAAAAAATAGGCTATTCTTTAAATTTTTGTCATAGGTTATATGTAATAAAATTTTACTTTGATTTATTGTAAGTTTTACTATAAAAATTTAATTTTTAAATAGTAAAATACTGTTGTCATCACTAAACACCATAATCACTATAATTTTTAATAAATAAGGGAGTTTTGGCCAAAGTAAACTTCTACTATTATTTATAAATAGATTGTCACCGAGCAAAACTCAAACCAGAATAAAATTTTCACTGTGAATCAGAGTAAATTTTTACTACTAACGTTAGTTTCGATAGAAAAAAAAAATTATAATTTTTTTTTTAAAAAGAATTTCATAGCCAACAAAATCTCATTTGATAGATGTTGATGAGAAATTTTAAAAATACTAATTTTATTAAAAATCAATATATAAATTAAAAATTGTATTATTTTAAATTTGAAATATAAAATTAATTATTAAGAGCAAGATTTTTCATAAAAATAAAAATAAAAATAAATTGATCTATCCTTTATGAAAAAGGCTTTTATTTTTCAGGAAGTTCATAAATTAAACTGTACTTTTTACTAAAAAGGAGTCAAATGAGAGGGCTTTGGTTCCCAAAAAAAAAAAAAAAAAAACTCTAGAATAATCCCAAAAGGGACAAATGTGTCCAATTAGCAGTGTTTTAGGGGGAAATTCTATTTTCACACTAAATTATCTCTATATACATCTTTTCTCAATTCACACATTTAGTAATTTGATTTTTTACTTCTTTATCTCAGTCCACACACTTCACATTCCAAATATACCCCCATCTTCTCTGTGCACATCCTCTCATTCCATGATTTCTCACTCCAATTCTTGAGCTATGAAGCATGGATACTCCGAAATAGCCCCCATACGCGTGTCGGATACGTATCGGATACGGATACGTGTCTGATACGACGAGATACGTATCAGATACGGTAAAGAAGTATCCTATTTTTTTTTTTAATTTTTTGAATTTCAGATACATTTGGGATACGCGAGGACTTCAGGGATACGTTCCAGATACTTTCGGGATACGGCGGGGCAAAAAAATAATTTTAAAAACTTATAACGGGGGTCAAACTGTAAAATAACAAAACTAATGTAAAATAAAACAAAAAAAATCAACCAACCAAGCCCTAGGAAAAGCGAATAGCAGCAGCAAAGGAGGAGAAGGAGTCGTCTCTATTAACCAACCAAGCCCTAGGTTCATGAACAGCAACAAGGAGTTGTCGTCGTTGTCATCGATTAGGGTTGTCCTCTTCCTCTCTTTTTCCCTTTCGCTCCCTCTCTCTCTCGCGCTTAATCTCTCTAGACAAATCTCGCTCGATCTTACTCACTCACTCTCTCTCTTCCTCTTGCTCGATCTCTCCCTCTCCCTATATCGTCGCTCGATCTCCATTCTCCTGTTTTGATTTTTTTTTCAAATTTTAAAATGTCAGTTTTTATAATACAGATTTTTTTATTTTAAATATACTCTTTAAGATCTATAAAATGACATCAACATTAAATTTGAGATTATAGGGGAAATTTTTTCTCAATTTCTCAAGCAAAATTTACAAATTCTGAAAGCTATGAAATTTCATGGTTTTCACATTGGCCCCATTTGATATCACTTATATGTTAGCTTTTATACTTATAAAATTTTAGATTATTAGTTTAAAAGAATTAAAATAAGTTGTAAATGTGTTTGGTTATGAAAAAAGTTAAACCTATTTGGCTAAATAAATTGTCACATTTTTTTGTGTGCAAAAAAGATAAAAAATGTCCTCAAAAGTTATAATTAAAACAATAATATTCACTTTATTTGTTCATACATATTTAAGGATTTCAATTATGCTAAAAAAAACCCACATAATGTAGTTCAAAAAAATAGATTGTCTCTTAGCTTTATAGGAATCTTTCTTTTTTTTTTTTTATCAAGTTGTCTTTTGCTTTAAGTTTTATTTTTATGCATGCTATATTACTAAAAATTGTAAAAATAATATTTTTTTACAAACGTATCCCCACCGTATCCGTATCCTAGTTTTTCAAATTTTGTCGTATCACCATATCCGTATCGTTTCGTACCCGTATCCGTGCTTTCTAGTTGTTGAGGAAATTGCCTCGAAAGACAAAATCTGGATTTCAGAACTTGATGCTCTTCATCAACAAAACGAAGAATATAAAGAGAAACTTGTTGTCGAAGATAGCTTGTTTAATTTACTCGGAGAAGGCAGTTGAAGTTGAAAACCATCAAGAGGTAGCAAACCTCACTGGTCAGATTCCTGAAGCTGATCTTGAAGAAGCCCAAGGAAATTTTAAGTTTTCTCAACAGAAGCTTGAGATCACCCACATGGACTGTGAAACAAAGATACTAGATCTGATGAATGAGCTTGCTGCTTCCAAGGAAAATCATGAAATTCTGGTGGATAACCATGGAAATGCTATGTATGGTTGAGGTTTGGGCATGGGAGGCGATGGCCGACAGTGGCCGGCAGTGAAGTGGCTGGGAAGATGGTAGTGGGTGAGATGTGTATGGAGAAATTGTGAGATGTGTGGGTGAGATGGCAGTGGGTGAGATGGTAATTTTGTTAAAGGATAAAATTGTGATTCTGAAAAAATTCATTAAATGTGTGGAGTAAGGAAAGTTGATGTGTGGAAATAGAATTTCCCTATTTTGGGCCTCCCCAATCGTTTGTATAGGCCTTCTAGGGCCCACATAAGCCAATACATAGCTTTAATTAGGGAATTTTTATGTTGTATTGGGTCATATTCGTATTGTGTGATTTTGAGTTTGTGTCAGAATTACTTTAATACTAACCTAACTTATTTATTATTTTGTATTATCATGTCGTGCTATGTTTTTGTTCATGTCCAATTCATGTTGTGTTAATGTGCTTAACTGAAAATAACAAATCTATGAAAAAAATAAATTTTTATTCACAAAATAAATTTAATGAAATAATTTTCTAGTGAATACAATTATTCATAATAATATTTTATTTTAAGTCATTTTATTTTTCTAATTTATAAAAATTATATCCTATTATTATATATATATATATTTTTACAAGATTAACTATATAATAGTAGACAAAATACATTATATTCAATAAAAAAAAGTTTTATATGAGCCTTAAAATCTTACTTTACATACTTTTTAATAAGTTAGATAAAGTTACAAAATGGATTAAAAATTGTCATGGCACCCTTTAGTGAAAATTATATTAAAAAGTGTACCTAATTTTTTATTAAATGAGTTATTTGTGTCAAACTTTATATTATGCAGATTGACACAAACTCGACTTATTTAATATTCGTGTTATCGAATCGTATTATATACATATTTATGTTAGAAAATGGTTAACTATAACCTACTAATTTCACGTTAATCGTGTCATGGAAACCAAAGTATAGACCTGATGTTTTAGGCTAAATCCCACTAAAGTTTGTTGAATGCATAGAGTTGGATTTAATTGATTATTTGGGCCTTCTAGGCCCAACGGACTTGTTCCAAGAGTAGGTAAGCTTTGGGTTGGACAATGCAGTCTGGGGTTATTTTATCTATGGGCTTTGAGTATAGTAATTATTTGGGCCTTTTAGCCCCAATGGGCTTTGTTTGAAAAAAGGTAAGACTTGGGTTGAATATTGCAATTTGGCTTAAATAAAAAAAGATTTTTACCAGCCGATCCCAATAATTGAATCTATTACCCATTAGGTTCTAAGTTTCTATCTCATGTACCAGAAAGTCCTGTTATATTTTTTTATCCCAATTTTGCCCCTGCTACCAGTTGGTAAAAATCCATATTTAAATCATCCCAAACACTTTCTAAATTTTCAATTGTTTATAATATTTATTACTCATTAATTTTTTCAATTTGTATTAACTTCTCTCTTGATCATTTTTCCAAAACTCTTATTCTTTCTCATATCTCTCTCTCTAGAAAATACTACCTTGTAGCTATGGCCATGGCCATCCACCCGCAACCACCATCGTCGTCCGTCACTAACCACGCCATCTCCACCGGTCACCACCACTACTACCTTCGTCGACCACTACCACCACCATTGTTCACCAGCCATCTTCACTATCGCCGATCTATACTTCACCATCTCCAATCAACCATCATTATTTACTAACCACCTTCGCCATCGTTGATCTACACTACGTAGTCGTCGATCTACACTCCAACGTCCTAGATTTATACCGACTTAGTTGTTTCTACGGTGAAATCAACTTCAAATGACTACAAGCAACATTGATTATCCAGATCTCACATCTCTCTTCCTCACTACCTTTCTCTCTTTTTATTTCTCTTATTCCAAATCTGTTGTATCAGTAATAAATGTATCACTGATATATGTTTTTGAATCTTGTGTTGATTTGTGATGATGATAACGAGAATTTTTTTTTTTTTTTGTAATCTTTTAACAAACAACTAGTGAGAAATTTATCAGTGAATATGTTTATCACTGCTAAATTTATTATTGAATATGTCTTTGAATCTTGTGTTAATTTGTGACAATGATGATGATGAGATTTTCTTTTTGTAATTTCTTAACAAATAGTTAGTGATAAATTGATCACTGAATGTGTCTATCAATAATAAATTTATCACTGAGTATGTCTTTGAATCTTATATTGATTTGTGATTACGAAGACTAAATCTATGACTGAATATGACTCCTTATCCTCCTCCTTCATTTTCTTCATCCCTATTCTTCTCTTTTTCTCTTGTTGCCAACATGGCGGTATTGATATGGTGGAAATGGAAAATGGCTAAGAAAAAATATTGTCAAAGGTCAAAAGTTGTTTTCGGTAGCCGGTTGAAAGAGAGAGAGTGTGTGGTGAGGTTGAGTGATTTCTACTTGTGGGCTGAATGTCAAGAGTAAAATGAAAAGATGTGCTAAATTATTTTGGGTCAAGACTTCATGGGAATTAAATCAAGTTTAAAGGATTGATCCGTAACTCCCCTAAAAAAAAATCTTCTTTTTAAAGGCGCAAAAAAAATAAGAACCAATTGTTGTTTATTGGGCACAACACCATTGCTCAATAAAACAATCCTTGTCTAAATAAATATATGTATATTTCTTATTTAAAGTCTCCACAAAATTAAAACCATCCTTGTCCAAATGCCCCCAATAGTAAAAGTGGTAAAAATTATATTAATTACAGTTATGCAAAGAAAATAATTATTAAATAACAAATTTTATAATGTACAATTAAATAAATATTATGTGAATAAAAAATTTTATAATGAGAATTTGCCTAAGGCCTGCAGGTATATTGGGCTGGTCTTGGTTCGATTATAATAGAAAAGACTTTATATCTTAATCGATACTTGTAATTTGCAAGTGTTGTAAGCATTATAATGTACAATTAAATAACTATTATATAAACTAATGCAAAATTTTATAATGAGATTTTGCCTATGGTTCCAAGTGTAGTGGGCTGGTCTAGGTTCGACTACAATTGGAAACACCATATATCTTACTTGTATGTTATTGTGCTTGTTTGGACCCCTCTTATTAGGTTTGCTAGTGGGTAGAGCTCCTATAGTCATAGTTAAAGAGAGTTGCTGGACATTAGTCATCCCCTCTTATTCTTTTTATCAAGCAAAAACCAATTGGCAAAAGATTAGTCAACTATAAATATAAAAATTAAAATTAAAAATTACATTAGTATTGATTTGTAGTTTTCTATCACAAATTGTTTCGAACATTGAGCTAAAAGTTTTAATGTGCATGGGCCAAATGTAAAACCCAATTGTCTAACTTTGCTCTTGATAGTGGCATAGTTTGACATTTTATTTAGTATGATATTTTACATTTTTAGGACTGATAATGCAACAATTCCAACGGGGGATGGGTCGGACTGAGCCACGCTTCCAACGGGTCTGCTGACCTCGGTGTTTCCCGAACGAGCTTGCAAAGAGGTATGGAAGAGGAGGGGATCCCCCAACAGACACTCCGACGACCAAGTTAGGTTAGGGGAGATTAATTGTAGATAGATAGAAGAGAAGGAAAAGGAACTTAACATTAAACGTATCTCGAAAGCTTCCTTATGTCTTTTGCTCATCATTTCCTTGTCCATTCTAGATTACGTTGTTCGCCGAAAATCTATAGTCTAGTTTACATCATTCATGGTGAGTTTGCCCTCCTCCGGCACAAAGAACTTGCTGTATTTAATCCTGCGAGGACCTCATTAAATGGCTGATGTGCGGGCACAATAACTTTGCAGGATCTTTATCTACTTATGTGTCTATTTTCCTGTCTGTGTTTGTGTTGTTGGTCCTGGTCCAGCATTACCCAAACCATGGGCTGGGCCCTCTTGGATGCCCATTACGTTGTTAGTCCTGGTCCAGTATTACCCAGACCGTGGGTTGGGCTCTCTTGGGTGCCCATCAGTATCAGTAGTCCCTCATTTCCAAGTGCAACTTTAGTCCAACGAAAGGAATAAGGAAGGTACCGGGAGTCTCGAAAGGCCAAGGAGGGGGCAGGGGTGGGGCAAGAGAGTGGTGCGGTGGTGAGAAAAGGCCCACTGAACTCCAAAATGGTCGACCCCCGAAAGTGGCCGAGCACAAAAGATGGTGGTTAGGCTAACCGACCATAAAGGCGACCGATCGTAAAGGATAATGGTCGAGCTAGCCGACCGTGAAGGCAGTCGATCGTAAAGGATGATAGTCGGGTTGGCCCAACGTGAAGGCGGCCAAGCATGAAGGGTGATGGTCGGGCTAGCTGACCATGAAGGCGGCCGATTGTGAAAGGTGATGGTCGAGCTGGCCGACCATGAAGGCGGTCGAGCGTAAAAGATGACAGTCAGGTTGTCTGACCGTGAAGGCTTCCGTAAACGCATTGATATTACACGAGGCTCGAGGGGTAGGCAAGCACGTAGTGATATGAAGTGGAATAGACGAGAGAGAGGAAAGAGAATTAGTGGGGGAATGCAGGGAACGTGGTTGTACACGTGGAGCAATTGAAGGTGCTAGTGACGGATGTCGAATCGGTTATTGGAGGGGAAGGGGTCGATAAGGGGAGATGCGGGGCTTTTAAACTTTTGTGGGATTTTCAAATTGGCAAAATTGAACCACGACCCTTGGAACACTGGCAAACCCAAGGCATTCGGACTTGTGCGCTTTTCTTACCTGATTGCGAAAAATCAGCACATTCCAGATTTTAGCTCTTACATCTCCGTGGATTCACCCCTCTTTCATGTTGCAAATTTCTTAGCCTCCGCAACTAAAGCGGTATACAAAAACATGAAGGAGATGGCACAAGACAAAGCACCTACCATGGCATCGGACACGTTAGGAGAGGATGACGGAGTGGCTCTGGCGGAGCAGTATAGAGCAGAGAGGCATGGGGAAAGGAGCGTGGAGCAGCCAGTGCAACCCCTTTCGTTGATGATGATCTCGGCAGCCCAGCTGATTAGCCAAGCGGCGTCTGACCATTGGTATACCAAGGCGGACAAATCCACGGTAATGACAGAGGATCTGGAGGAGTTACATCGCAAATACCAGATTCCGGCCGATGTAAAGTTAAGATTGCCCATGGTGAAGGAGAGGGCGTTTGATGCACGGCCGATGAAATTCGCCCTATACAAAGAAGCGCTACGGGGGGGTCTGAGGCTGCCTCTTCCATAGATAGTGGTCGACGTGCTAAATCGCCTGGAGGTGGCCCCAAGACAACTAATGCCGAACGCGTGAAAGATTTTATTTGCCTTCACAATCGCGTGGCCATAAGTGACCAAAGGAGAGGAAATGACGGTGGACAAATTTTTCTCTTGCTACAAGGTTTTAGGGCAATAAGAGACTTGAGTGACCCTTCAAGCCATAGAGGGAAGGAGATTAGTGGCGGGACTACCCTCGTCGGTAAAAGGTTGGCGGCCAAAGTGGTTTTTTGTGTCGGCCAATGGCGAAAGGGAAGTATGCATGATTTGGAAAGTCCCTACTAAGTCGTTGGAGCCAAAGTTAAATGCTGCGGCGGAGAGGAGAGTCAAATAGGTGAAGGAGTGGCGAAGAAAGAAGGACTAAAATGGGACGACCTTGTCCAACCCTCAGCCTTATTTGCCCTGAATCTGGGGCCTTAGCCGACCAGGGAAGATCCTTCCCTAGAGGAGGTGAAGGCAAGAAGGAAGGCACAGGAGTCGGAGGACACGTGGATATTTTCCATGGTGAACAAGTACAAGAAGAAAAATTTAGGTCCAGCACCGAAGCTGGTCGCAAAGAAGTCTGTCCACCACGACCCAAACCCTTGGGAGACAAGGACTTAGCAACATTTGTGCCTCTGCGAGCACCAGTGGATCCATTGAGGAAGAGGTGTACAAAGGAGATAGAGTTGGTAGTGAAGAAGAAGAAGAAGAAGAAAAAGAAGTGGGGGGTGGTGGTGGCAGAGGGGAGTGAAGAAGGACCATGTCGAAGAAGGCCAAAGAAGGGGCAGTGGAAGTGGCCCCAGAAGTAGAGAGAGGAGAGGTTAGGGTTGGGGCGAAGGCGGAGGGAGGTTTGGCCGAGCCCCTGGTCACCTAAGTGATAAGCGGAGTGGACAAGCAAAAAGGGTCGCCAAAGGTTGACCAATCTACCGACTTGCCCCGCAAGGACGTGCCCTCAAGAGAAGAGCCCCCAAGGTAGGAGTTGGGGTCATTGGGGAACACCACTCATCATTTGTGCACCGTGGTCGACCGCTTGGTTGGTGACGGTAGTGAGGCCAAGGCTGCTGCAAACCTCGTGCTAGGGGTCATTGAGGATGCGGCCGTGTGAGGGGTGTCACAGTTGACAGAAGCAGACCTCATGAGAGGGCTTTGCTCTTCGCAGATGGAAGCGGCGACCCTGGCGGCTGCATTACTGGGCAAGGGAGTGGGGGCGAGGACAAAAATAGAGTTGCTCAAAGCCCAATTGGAGGAGGCGCGGGCGCAGTTACAGGGTGTGAGAGCGAAAACAATAAACTGGAGGAAGGCATCGAGGAGTGCCTACGCGAAGAGCTTATCGTACGCTCAAATAGCGAAGAAGATGAAAGTGTTGGTGGTGGTGCAGAGTTACTTGGCTGAGCGTGCCGTAGTAGGCCAAATTGAGGTTGCCGCTGAACTGTCAGTCGCCAAGGCGGAGCTCGAAGTGACATGTCGTAAGGCGGTGTCGATGGAGTTTGAATTGGCGAGTGAACAGAAGAAGGCTGACGAAGCCCAAGAAACTTATACCACCTCTAGGGAGAGATTGGAAGAGGCTCTGGTAAATAATGAAGAGCTGTGTGATCTGGCCCTGAAGGACAAAGAAAAGGTAGATGCACGAATAACTGAATTAAAAAAGGCACTGGCTGCTGCACAAATGCCTTTAGAAGAAGAGAGAGAGAGAGAGAAGTTAGCGGATCTGGCCAGGACTTTACAAGCAGAGAGAGCGGCCTATCCAGATATGTGCGTCGCAACGGTGGAACAGTATAAGCAGACCCCAGAGTTCCAAATAGCCATTGATGCTGGTATGGCCATAAGTCTGGCTAAGGAGAGGGGGGAAGGGGAAGCTGGGCCTTCGAACGTGGCGGTAGAGTTGATAGAAGGGTAGACCAAGGGGGAGATAATACAAAACTTCCAAGAGTCCGACTACTACAAGAATGAATTGAGCACGTATTGGGACAGTGGTTGGACAAGCTTTAAGTACAAGGCGCAGGAGCTGTTCCTAGACATGGACTTTAACCTGGTGAAGCTAGGAGAGGAGGACATCGCCCAGACCCCACTGGATGAGGGGATAGAGGAGGAAAACTTGGCATCCAGCGAAGGGGATGGAGGAAAAGAAGATTGAAGACTTGGCCTGAGCTGGGGTGGATTGTATTATGTTGTTGTTTTGTTGTCATTTGTTTTTTTTTTTTGGTCTTTGTATAAAGGTTTAGGATGTGTTGATAAAAAGTTGTACAGTATTAATGAAATGATAAAACTTCGTTTTTGTTATAAATTGTAGCTTTGTTGGTTTTTCCTTTGAATTTTCCAGTCACAAATTATTTTTGATGTTGAGTTGAATGTCGCACGCGTAAATGTGGCTGAGCTTGAGACTTAGTCTTGGTCGAGCATTTCAGGCACAGGCTGACTGAGGCTTATGGTGCTCGGTCTGTCTGAGGCTTATGTATCTCAGTTTGGCTGAGCTTTTCTGGCTCAGTCTGGCTGAGGCTTATGGTGCTCAGTTTGTCTGAGGCTTATGTAACTCAATCTGGCTGAGCTCTTCAGGCTCAGTGTGGCTAAGGCTTATGGTGCTCAGTCTGGCTGAGCTCTTCAGGCTCAGTCTAGCTAAGGCTTATGGTGCTCAGTCTGGCTGAGGCTTATGTAACTCAGTCTGGCTGAGGTCTTCAGGCTTAGTCTAGCTGAGGCTTATGTAACTCAGTCTGGCTGAGCTCTTCAGGCTCAATCTAGCTAAGGCTTATGGCCCTCAGTCTAGCTGAGGCTTATGTAACTCAGTCTGGCTAAGCTCTTCAGGCTCAGTCTAGCTAAGGCTTATGGTGCTTGGTCTGGCTGAGGCTTGTTCTTCAGGAAGAGGGGCACAATACCAAAAATGCGGGTTGAAAATGTTTGTCATTAAAGCATAGTCCTGCAATCATAGATTTACACATTGTATGGCAAAAGAAAAAACGACCAAGTGTTCTGAATAGCAAAGTGGACCATACAATAGGTTGAACCATACAAAAAGTAGCAGAAACCATTTTATTGAAAAAAAAATGCTCTAAGTGCTCTGCATTCCATGGATGAAAGAGGTCTCTGGCCGTCATGTCTTGGAGACGGTAAGTGCCCGGACGGGGTCTGGCTGTGACGATGTAAAGTCCTTCCCACTTAGTTACTAGCTTGCCCTTGATTGGGTTTTTGGTGGCGAAAGTGGCTGCGCGTAAGACTAGGTCGCCTACTGTGAATTCTTGGGATCTGACTCTACGGTTATAATGTATTTCATTCTCTGTTGATATGATGCCAGCCTGACAGCAACTGACTCTCAGAGCTATTTAATTAGGTCCAGGTCGGCCCGTCGCAGTTCTTCATTTAGTTCTGGGTTCGGATGTAGCACGTAGGGGGTCGATAGACTGATTTCCATGGGGATAACCGCATCGACGCCGTATGTTAGGCGAAAAGGAGTCTCTCCTGTGGAGGTGTGAGCTGTCGTTCGAACCCAGAATATGTTCGGTAATTCCTCAACCCAGAGTCTTTTGGCGGCTTCCAATTTAGTCTTAATGATCTTCAAAAGGGAGTGATTGGTGACTTCGACTTGCCCGTTAGCTTGGGGATGGCCTGGAGAGGAAAAACATGGTCTGATGCAGAGCTCTTCACAGAATTTCTGGAATTTGGCATTGTCAAATTGTTTTCCATTATCTGAGATGATGGCCTAGGGGATTCCGAATCGGTACACGATTGATTACCAGATGAACTAGGTAGTGTTTCATTCAGTGATTGTAGTAGGAGGTTCTGCTTCCACCCATTTGGTGAAGTAAGCAATAGCAACCACAACGAACTTGACTTGGCCTCTGCCAGTGGGCAAAGGACCGATTAAGTTGATTCCCTACTAGGCAAAGGGGTAAGGATTGCTGAGTGTGATCAGTTTTGCTGGTGATGCATGAAGGATGTTGGCAAAGCATAGGCATTTATCACACTTAAGCACAAAGTCAATAGCGTCTTGATTGATCGTGGACCAGAAGTAACTTGTGCGAAGAATTTTATGGGCCAGAGACTGTCCGCCTGAATGGTTGCTACAAACGCCCTCGTGCATTTCTCTCATCGCATAGTTCGTTTGAGCAGGACTGAGACACCTGAGGTATGGGCGTGAGAATCCCTGTTTGTACAGTAGGCCACTAATGATGACATAATAAGACAACCAAGCCCTGATTTTATCGGCCTCTTGTTTAGCGTCTAGTAATACCCCGTGTTCTAAGAACGAGATGATGTCTTGGGCCTATGGGATAGGCTTGTTTCGGAGGAAGTGGACCTCTTGTGGATCTGGCGAAACAGCATGAGTGGTTAGGTATTCGATTCGGACGCCATGACTGAGATTTGACTGGTTGGCCGAAGCTAATTGAGCCATTTCATCCGCCTAAGAATTGTCTGACCTGGAGATGTGCTGGATTTGGAAACTACTGAAAAGGTGGGTAAAGGGAAGAGCGATGTCCCTGTATGCTCGCATCATTTCTTCCTTTACGTCAAACTCCCTAGTTATCTATTTGACAACCAATTGGGAATCATTGAACACGTGAATGTGGTCTACCCAAATGTCCTTGGCCAATCGGAAACCCGCTATGAGGGCCTCATACTCAGCCTCATTATTATTCGCGTCGAATAGAAAACGAAGGGCACACTTGAAGTATTCGCCCTCTGGGGTAATGAGGATTAAACCGGCTCCGCTACCCTCTTTGCGGGATGATTCGTCAACGTTAAGGGTCTAAGAATAGGGATCGGTTGTCTCGGGAATGGCTTGTGGCCTTGGAGGGGGTATGTTCGAGGTAAGGTTGGTGAATTCCAGGATAAAGTCAGCAACGATTTGGCCTTTGATTGTTGTTTGAGGTCGATAAGAGATCTCATATTGACTCAATTTGACAGACCATTGCATGAGTTTGCCTGATGACTCTGGTTGTTGCATAATTTTCCTTAAAGGTTGGTTAGTGAGGACCATAATTGAGTGTGCCTGGAAATAGGGTTAGAGGCGTCTGGAGGCGATGACCAGAGCCAGAGACATTTTCTCTAATAAAGGGTAGTTTTGTTCTGCCCACCGGAGTGCACGGTTGATGTAGTAAACCGGGCGCTGGACTGAGTCGTCTTCCTTGATGAGGGTAGCACTGACCGCCATGGTGGAGACAGCTAAGTAAAAGAAAAGGGTCTCTCCTGGCAATGCTTGAAAGAGGAGAAGGGGATTGGCCAGGCACTGTTTTAGTTGTTGGAAGGCCTCCTTAGACTCGGTGTTCCATTCGAAGGCCTGTCGGGGAACTTTGAAAAATTGAAGGCATTTGTCAGTTGCTCAAGAAATGAAACAATTGAGGGTAGCGACTCTACCTGTGAGCCATTAGACCTCCTTCACCATTCGGGGAGACTGTATTTCTATTAGTGCCTTGATCTTTTCTCGGTTGGCCTCAATACCTCGATGGCTGACCATAAACCCCAAAAATTTACCAGATCTGACGCCAAAGGCGCACTTTTCCAGATTCAGTTTCATCTGGTACTTGTACAAGGTCTGGAAAGTCTCTCGCAGGTCCGCTAAGTGATTAGATAAGAGTTTTCTCTTGAAGAGCATGTCATCGACATAAACCTCCATATTCCGACCTATTTGGTTTTTGAAAACGGCATTAACCAGGTGTTGATAAGTGGCCCCCACATTCTTCAAACCGAAAGGGATCATACAGTAGTGATAAGTCTCCCTGTCAGTAATAAAAGAGGTGTGCTCCTGGTCAGCTGCATGCATTAAAATCTGATTATAGCCAGAAAAAGTATCTATAAAGCTAAGCATCTGATGTCCCGCAATCACGTCAACCAATAGATCTATTCTAGGAAGTGGGTAGCTATTTTTGGGACAGGCTCGATTGAGGTCAAGTAGTCGACGCACAATCGCCATTTGCCATTATTTTTGCAGACCAAGACTACGTTATACAATCATTTGGGATAGTCCATGTTTCTGATGAATTGTGCCTTTAACAGCTTGTCCACCTCAGTGGCGATGAGGTAGTTGTGCTTTGGATGAAAAATGCATTGCTTTGGCGGAACGGTCGGAACTAGGGCTCAATACTGAGGCGATGAGTGATAAAAGTAGGGTCGATGCCTGGCATGTCTGAATGAGTCCAAGCAAAGACATCGTTGTGCTCGGCTAAGAGAGCCGTGAGGCCGGCCTTGGTCTGAGGAGACAGTTGGCTATCAATCTTAGCCATCTTCATTGGATCGTCATGGTTGATAGACACTTTGATTAACTCTTCCACTAGTTCCCCCCTGATTAGTTCCTCCTCATCTCTAACATCAACACCTTCTATGATCATAGCTTCTTTCATTTTTACTTCTTTTAACGAAGCGACGTAGCATTCTCTAGCCACGGTCTGCTAAGCCCTTACGATGCCGACTCCATGATCAGTCAAAAATTTGATTGCCAGGTGATAAGTGGGCGTCATGGCTTGGAAAGCATTGAGTGTTGTGCGTCCAAAGATGTCATTGTGAACGGAGGGGCAATCGACAACCAGAAAGGTAAAAATCTTCGTATTTTGCCTTGGGTACTCACTGATAGTGATTGGTAGGTTGATGGACCCTATAGAAATTACCTGGTCCCCAGTGAAGCCAATTGAAGGCATTTGCAGAGGTGATAACTTTTCTTCACCAATCCGAAGCTGCTTGAAAGCATTAAGGAAGATAATGTTTGAGGAGCTATCATTGTCGACGAGCACACGTTGAAACTTGTAGTTGGAAAGGAGAGAGGAGATGACAAGTGGGTTGTCATGGGGGTATCGAATGCCTTCGCAATCTGCATCTGTAAAGGTAATCGATTTCGACCATTGCTTGGGTTGCTTGGGGGGTCGGTCGACCAGCGTTACTTCCTTGTATGACCCCTGCTTGATTTGTCGAAGCTCGGCCCACTGTGCAAACCACGATGGTCCACTGCACGCGAGTCTACTTACAATGACCCTGATTTCACCAGCTCTTGGAGCTCCAGGTTGGTGTTGGGCCCTGTCACCCTTCCGTCGAGTCTGGTCAGCTGGTCGTGGTGGGGTGCGTCTATCGTTTCGCTTTGGGAGGTTGGTTCTGGCCCTTTGGTGAGGTCGAGGCGCAGTGAACCGAGTTAAGCATCCCTGACGGACCAGGTCCTAGACTTGATCCTTAAGGTTGACGCATTCATCCGTGTTATGGCCATGGTCACAGTGGAAGTGGCAGTATTTGGACTGATCCTGTCGGTTGGAAAGAAACTTGGAAGGTTGGGGTCATTTCAAGTTATAATCCTGCTGGATTTGGTTTAGGACATGTTCCATGGATGTGTTAAGAGGGGTGTACCGCTCAAAGCAGCCGGGCGGTCAGGGAGGAACCGCTCGGTCGAAGGGTGAAGGTAGGTCAGGATGAGTGTATTAGGGATGTCTAGGTTCTGACTCTTTTCTCTTGTCTTTGGGTTATGAGGGTTTAGGTGTAGAGTCTTAGCGGGCTGCTAAAGAGTCTTCGGCATTCATGTATTTCTAAGCTTTGATAAGGAGGATGGCCATGGTCGTCGGAGGGTTTTTGGAGAGAGAGAAAAGGAAATCCAATGGGCGCAGGCCGACTATGAAGGCTGTTAAGATGACCTTATCATCATTCTTCTTAACCTGGAGGGCTTTTGAATTAAAGTGAGTGACAAAACTGTGCAACGATTCCCTGTCAGTTTGACGAATATTCAACAGCTGGGTCACCGGTCGTCGTTGACGCTGAGCGCCGATGAAATAGCTCAGGAAGGAGTCACTTAGCTGTTGGAAAATGGTGACAAAGTCCGGCGGTAATTGACTGAACCATAGTCGCACCGACCCCTTAAGCGTTATGGGGAAAGCATGATACATGATTTCGTCAGGGAAAACATGGATTATCATGAGGGTCCTGTAAGCTTCCAGACGGTCGACCGGATCGGTTGTGCCGTTGAAGGTGTCGATCAGCGGCATCTTGAACTTGGAGGATAGGGGTTTGTCCCTGATGGATGCAACAAAGGGGGAGTTGGCTATTGTAGAAGGTTTGTTTGCATGTTCTGCATAACCCCTTGAAGTTGGAGCTTCATGGCTCGCAGTTTCGCATCCCAAATGGGAACATTGTCACCGCCGAAGGGAAATGGGGGTTGAACATTGGTAGCTTCACCTTCGGGGACGGGAGCGTGGTGTGATGGATGCGAACCCTGAGGTAAGGGGAACGGTTTCTGAGGCAGGGGTCGTAGACCCTCCGAATTTGGCAGGTGAACTTGTGGGATGAAAGGCGAGGGAAGAGGTCCTCGAGGAGCATATGGTTGGAGTGGGTGGCTTGGAGTTTGTTCCTGGTTTAGAGGGATGTCTGGTGGTGGTGGAGGAGGAACGGGGAGATCCCATTGGAACAAGGCATTGATCAAGGCCTAGTTTTGCTTGGCTAAATGATTGATGTTGTTTGTGTGTTCTGCAAAATATGGAGGTGGGTTATTTGGATTAAAGGACTCAGCTTCAAGATTACCAGCATTGTGTTGGAAAGCCATGGACCTAGTCATGACCATCCACCCTAAAGTAAGAGGTGGGTGATAACGGGGTTCCTTTCATTAACAATGAACACAACTGTCTTTGCGGAATAGGGTTCCCACAGACAGGGCCAACTGATGATGCAGCGGTTCCAACGGAGGATGGATCAGATTGATCCACGCTTCCAACGGGTCTGCTAACCTCGGTGTTTCTCGGATGAGCCTGCAAAAAGGTCTAGAGGAGGAGGGGATCCCCCGACGAACACTCCAACGACCAAGTTAGGTTATGGAAGATTGATTATAGATAGATAGAAGAGGAGAAAGAACTTAACCTTTAATGTATCTCGAAAGCTTCCTTATATCCTTTGCTCATCATTTCCTTGTCCATTCCAAACTGTTTTATTGGCCGAAAGTCTATAGTCTAGTTTACATCATTCATAGTGAGTCTGGCCCCCTCCGGTACAAAGAGCTTGCTACATTTAATGCTACGAGGACCTCATTAAATGGCTGATATGTGAACACAATAACTTTGCAGGATATTTGTCTGCTTACGTGGCTATTTTCCTGCCTATGTTTGTGTGCCATTGGTCCTAGTCCAGCATTACCCAAACTGTGGGTTGGGCCCTGAGCCACGGGCTGGGCCCTCTTGGATGCCCATTATTTTGTTAGTCTTGTTCCAGTATTACCCAGACCGTGGACTGGGCTCTCTTGGGTGCTCATCAGTATTAAGGACTATAATGTAATTTCATATATTCCTAATATTATCAACTAAAGTAAGCTTGTCAAATCACATAGAGAGGGAAAAAAAAATTAGGGACAATAACATTATTTGCTTGAACTAGAAACAAACATATAGATACAATACAACTTTTACAATTGTCCACAATAATTTTTAGTTTTCTGAAAGTATTGCAAAATAATCTTATTACTTATGCTATCAAACTTATCTTTTTTTGATATATGTATATATATATACTTAACTAGTCATTCATATGTTAGCCACTCATTTAGTTACACAATTAATTCTTAGTCTCCGAAAGTTTATACAAGTTGATTTTTGCATGAGAAAAAATTTAGTGTATTGGTGGAAACGATGACAAAATGAATTAATACTTTAAATTCTCTCACTTTCTCTGATTTGGTTGAAACGCTGATCAAAATGTGAGTAAACCAGAGAAAATTGGTCAAAACACAGAGAAATTTGTGAGCAAATCAAAGAAATTTCTACCTAGAGAAATTTCAAAATATAGAGAAAATTTTAAAACACAAGAAAATCAGAGAAATTAAGCAAATTAGAGAAATTTTAAAGTATAGAGAAATCTGTCTGTATTTCAAAAATTTTCTAAATCGAAATTTCTTTGAAAAAATGTTGAGCGACCTCAACCATTATGAAAATATTGTATATTCTTTATCTTATGAAATCTTAATACCAATGATCTTAGAAAAATTCTCCTTATTTTTATTAGGGGGTGTCATGGGACTTAAAAGTTAATCTAATAAAAAAAATAAAAATAATATAATATAATTTTGGTAAATTAAAAAATAAAATTAAGTTGAAATAAAAGATTTTTATTAATAATTTCATTTAGTAGAAATTTATTTCATTGAATTCAACTTGTCAAGAAAAATTTTAATTTTTTTTTTGCATACATTTGATATTTTGAATTAAGGGTTAAGGGTTGAATTCTTTGAAGTTGGTCATCTAACTTGCAAGATTAGGTTCTATGGCCCGTTTAGTGGTCAATCTCGATAATTTAAATTATTTAATTTTTTCGGACTCGAGTAGAATATTTATGCAAAATATTGAGATGATTAGGTATTAGTAGTTATGTGATTAAATCATTTTTATCTTTAAAAAATAGACGATAAATATAATTTCAAGTAATGTATTTTTTGGAATATATAATCCAAACATATAGCTATTAATATTTAATTACTTTAATTTTTTATATGAATATTTTATTCAACAAATATTAAAAAGTGAATTCTCTAAATTATCGAAATCAACTCCAAAATGGACTCACCAAATCCAAATAAATCTCTCAAGTTGGATCCAAATCATTTAACTAGTATTAAATTTTTTTAACATAACATGTTAACACGATACAAACCAGACACAAATTACAAGCAACATAACTTGATAACATAAAATAATTAAAAAAGTATAAAATAATTCTGATATAAACCCAAAGGCCCCATTTGTTTTGGGAGATGGAAGGGGGATTGTGATTGAGATGGAGGTGGGACCCACTAATGTTGTGTTTGTTTTGAGAGATAGAGAGGGATTGAGATGGATGTACCGATTAAGTTGGGCCTTGGAGGGGGGATTGGGATGGAGGAGGTGGAGATGGTATTAGGTATTTAGTCCTCCGACTTATTTTTTTTTTATTTTTTTACATGTTGGTATTTTTCTTGAACATTAATGTTTAATATTTTTATATTTTTTGTTAAGTAAAAATCATAGTTTTAGTTGTTTTAATATTTTATATTTCTTTTATAGAGTAATAATTTAACAATTTTCACACTAACAACTATCATCAAAATAAATATAATTTTATTTAATCTCATTCACTATCAATCCTCTCAATTTTATCTCTGAAAAGAAACGAAGCCAAAAAAAACATAGGCATAACCCGCGTACCATCTCTATCCCCGACCCCACCCGTGACTAGCATTAGTCGATTCCTGGTTTAACCCATTCCTCTCTTAAACACTGAGATAGTGAAGCGGAGATACTTCACAATCACACAATCAAATGAATCACACAATCTCTCTCCTTTCCATTTCAACTCCCCAATTGTCTGTTTGCTCTCTCTCTCTCTCTCTAAACTCTTCAACTCTTTACTATCTCTGTAATTGCAACAACTCAAAGAAAAGAAAGTTAACCAACCTTCTTTGGTCCAACATAGCCTTTTTTAAGAGTCAAACCCCAATCTCTCTCTCTGTCTCCCCCTCCATTTCTCTTTCAGACTGCTCTCTCTATCTTTTCTTTTACCTTTCTACTTGATTTTCTCTTTCCTCTTTGATTGTTTCTACAAACCCAAAAAAACCCATCTTTCTTATCTTTTATGTGATCCTCAAGAACCAAAAAAATGCTGAAACTAACCAAACCCATATCACAATTCATCTTCTACCAAATGGGTTCTTCCAGGACCTGACTGTACCACCTATCTATCTATCTATCTATCTATCTATCTCTTCTTTCTCTCTCTAGGAATTGTTTTTCAGAGATGGGTGTTGTGTTGGAGTTGTGGGTTATCTTCATTTTCCTTCTTATGTTCTCTTCACAAGTTCAGGTTTCAAATTCCCAATACCTGACTTGCAATTCGAACGATCTCAAGGCTTTGGAGGCTTTCTTGATTGGGTTAGATTCAGGGACTTTTAATGATTGGGGAAGCTCAAATTCATCTTCTTCAAACCCTAATTGCTATAATTGGTTAGGAATCACCTGCAATTCATCTTCTTCTCTTGGTTTTCTCAATGATCCTATCAATTCTGGTAGGGTTGTGAAATTGGAACTCTTAGGGAAGAGATTGATGGCCAAACTCAACCAGACTACTTTCACTAGTTTAGACCAACTCACAACCCTAAACCTCTCTATCAATTTCCTCGGAGGCTTTCTTCCTCCATCTCTATTTCAATTGCTGAATCTACCAGTCATCGACCTCAGCAAAAACGATTTCTCTAGTTCAATTCCGATTAGTATTAACCTCCTTTTTGTCGAGTCCTTCAACATTTCTGATAATTCATTCGAAAACTCAGTTCCTATGGGGATTTGTAGATTGATTTTTCTATGAATTACTTCTATGGTAGAATTCCATCTGGGTTTGGGAATTGCAGCTTGTTAGAACACCTCTGGCTTGGTCAAAATTTTCTTGCAAATCCAATAATTTTTCCGGTGGAATTCCCAATTCTCTAGCGAATTCTAGGACTATTACTTCACTTGTTTTGAGAAACAATTCTTTGAATGGTGTAATTGATTTGAATTGTTCTGAAATGAAATGACCCTTCTGGTTTCGCTTAGTTTAGCCACTAATCAATTCACCGGGCCAGTTCTGATAATCTCCCCCTCTGTCCAAGCCTGAAACCAATCAGTCTTTCGCAAAACAACTTTACCGGGCAAATCCCAAAAAGCTTTAGGAATTTTCATGGTCTCTGTAGGCTTTCATTATCAAGTTTGACCATTTTTAGCCTCTCAGTTGCCCTTGATATCTTGCAGCATTGCTAGAACTTGACTATTTTGGCTCTTACCTTTAGTTTTCATGGTGAACAATTGCCTTCCTGTCCTAATCTAGGGTTTAAAAATTGGAAGGATTTCTTTATTGGCAATTGCAAACTCACTGGTCTATTCCCTCAGTGGTTGAGAGGTTTAACAAATTTGCAATTGTTGGATTTATCAAGGAATCAATTGGATGGAACAATTCAGCCATGGTTAGGTAATTTTGAGTTTCTATTTTATATTGACTTGTCAAACTACTCTTTTACCGGAGAGATACCAAAGAACTTGACTGGATTGAGGTGCCTCATTTCCAAGGATGTCTCACAGGAAGACCCTTCTCTAGGTTTCGCATTCCCACTTTTCCTCAAGCGAATCACGAGCGCTAGCATGTTTGTTGGAACAATCTTCTATGTAAAATAAATAATTTGAAACTAAATCAAACAAATAAAAATAAATTACTTACAGAATTTATTTACCGATGTGAATAAGTACAAAAATGATCAAGTCGAGTGTATGACACTCTTTCCTTAAGACAGATTGGTCTCGCTTCGTTGCTTATGGATAAATGGTGCCTATCTTCCAGGATACAATGATCTTTCACAGATTGTATTAGCACTAAAAACAATTTGTTTTGGCGAACTAGAACCTGTGTTCTTTACTCTCAAATATTTCTCTGAAAACTAGAATGAAGAATAATGCAAAGAGAGAGCAAAACCGGGAAAACAAATGAATTTTCTAGTGTGACAATCTGCTAGAAATTATCTCTATTTATAGGCCAATGGTGACTGTTGGGACAAACCCGAACAGGTAGGTTTTCAAACCTGAACAGGTCTGATTTCAATTTAAATAGATACGGTTTCAATTTGAACAGGTGCAAACGTATTTGAACTGCTGGACATTTTAATCTGTTCGGTTTAACTTGTTTGAACTTGCTGGAAATTGGATTGAACAAGGGCACTGTTTGAACTGTTTGGACAGAAAAAATTTGGTGCAAAAAATTAAATTAATTTCTTTTAGAAATTCAAATAAATTTTGTTCAAAAAATTAATGTTAGGACCCAACCTACAATTCACACCCGAACCCGGCCCGGCTCAACCTGACAAACGGACGGCGGCCGTGCGCGCGTGTGTGGTGGTTTGAGCCAACGTTCACTTTATCCATAACTCCTCCCTTCTACAAACTTGGGGTGCCCCTTCGGGCCCAACCCAAGTATTCCTACCTAGAATTTATATATACACATAAGTTCTCTTTAAGTTTCAATGTGGGACAATCCACTTCAAGAAAACCTACATTTTACTTCTTTAGTTGTCCATTCCACGAACCCGAAAATGACGTCAATTTCTAATTCACTCATAAATGGTTTTGACGAACCGTCTTCACAGTATGACTTGCCATGAGGCAAGGAACACATCACTTCTTTGGATCCACCCCAAAAGACGTGTGAGACCCACTCAAATTTGGGCTCAAAGTTGGCCCAAAATAAGTCTATAAAAACCATTATTTTCAACAATCCCCCACATGAATGGAATTTGACGGAGAGAAAATACAACAACATGATCTAATTACTGAGAGTACAGAAATCGAAAATATTGTGCAAAGGATAGGTAGCTTTTAGTTTTGAACCATCCCTTATGAGACACTATCGGATTTACTAGCTAATTAGTGAACATGATGTCTTGAACTATTCAGCCATTTGTGTAAACCAAGACAATAGAACTCACACAGAATATTACCAGACACAGTTTAGTTCTCATTATTGAGTTCATTTTGGCTCTGAATAACCTAGTCTTTCATGAGTGCTCTAGAGAATATATTGTGCAAAGGATAGGTAGCTTTTAGTTTTGAACCATCCCTTATGAGACACTATCAGATTTACTAGCTAATTAGTGAACATAATGTCTTGAACTATTCAGCCATTTGTGTAAACCAAGACAATAGAACTCACACAAAATATTACCAGACACAGTTTAGTTCTCATTATTGTGTTCATTTTGGCCCTGAATAACCTAGTCTTTCATGAGTGCTCTAGAGAATTATGGCCCTTCACAGATCTCATAGAACCAACCCAGTTCACACTCATATAGGTGATTCTTATGAAAAGTATCCTGTCATACTCCACTAGGTATTCCTAGATATAAGAATCATTAAAAGTGTTACTTAATCTAAAACGCTACAGACATCACTATTTCATCATAGAAATGGGTAGGAGTTTGACTCCCCAGTGATCTTTATGAGTTATACACAACTCGGTTGTCCGTTTGAACCTAAATCTTGGGATCTCTAGTCAACTAGGTTGGGTTGCCATTGTAGTAACTCTTATTTAATAGGCTTAAGTCCCATTTCCCTCGATGAATTCTCAACTAACTCTCTTACTAACCCTTTAGTTAGTGGATCCACTATATTGTCTTTAGACTTCACATATTTAATGGAAATAATTCCATTAGAGAGTGGTTGTCTCACGGTGTTATGTTGACGACGAATGTGTCGCGACTTACCGTTATACATATGACTCTGTGCTCTACCTATTGCTGATTGACTATCGCAATGTATGCATATTGCAGGTACTGGTTTTGGCCACATTGGAATATCTTCAAGGAAGTGACAAAGCCATTCTACTTCTTCCCCAGCTTTATCTAAAGCTATAAATTCTGATTCCATAGTAGACCTAGCAATGCAAGTCTGTTTGGAAGATTTCCAAGATATAGCTGCCCCACCAAAAGTAAAGACATACCCACTGGTGGATTTTGAGTCTCTAGTATCCGATATCTCGTTTGCATCACAGTACCCTTCAAGTACTACCGGATATCTAGTATAATTAAGCCCAATGTCACAAGTAAATCAGAGATATCTTAGAACCCCTATAATAGCTTTCCAGTGTTCTACTCCTGGATTACTCGTATATCTACTTAATTTACTTACTGCATAAGCTATATTCGGGCGAGTGCAGTTCATCAAGTACATTAAGCTTCCAATAATTTGGACATACTCTAATTAAGAAATACTTTCCTGTACATTCTTAGAAAGAAACAAATTAACATCCACAGGTGTTCTAGCAAGATGATCATCATCTTTTCTAAATTTGTCAAGTATTTTCTCAATGTAATGAGATTGTGACAAAGCATATCCTTCTGATGTTTTGGTAATTTTCATACCAAGAATTACATCAGCAATCCCCATGTCCTTTGTGTCAAAATGTTTATTCAACATTTTCTTGGTAGTTTTAATCATGTTATTATTACTACCTATGATGAGTATATCATCCACATAAAGACAAACTATAACACAACCTATGTTTGTGTTTTTAATATAAACACATTTGTCACATTCATTAATTTTAAATCCATTTGACATCATTGCCTTGTCAAATTTTTCATGCCATTACTTTGGCGCTTGTTTTAAACCATATAATGATTTAACCAATTTACACACTTTCTTTTCTTTTCCTGGAACAAAAAATTCTTCTGGTTGTTTCATGTATATTTCTTCATTTAACTCACCATTAAAGAAAGCGGTTTTCATATCCATTTGATGAATTTCTAGATTATATAAAGATGCAATGGTAATTAGCATTCTAATGGATGTTATTCTAGTAACTAGTGAGCATATGTCAAACTAATCAAAACCTTCTTCTTTTTTTTTCTAAAACCTTTGACCACAAGTCTTGCCTTGTATTTGTCAATTGATCCATCTGCTTTCATTTTTTCTTGAAAATCTACTTGTACCCAAGAGCTTTACAACCTGGTAGCAAATCCACAAATTCCTAAGTGTAATTTTGCAAGATGGATTCAACTTCACTATTTACAATCTCTTTTCATAAAGGAGCTTCAGGACTGGACATAGCTTCGTTGAAAGTTAAATGCTCATTTTCTAACAAAAAAGTTAGAAAATTTGGACCAAAAGATTTTGAGGTTCTAGCACGTTTACTACGCCTAGGTTTCTCTTCCTTATTTTGATCTATCTCTTGCTCTTGTTCTTGATCTTGTCCTTGATTATGACTAGTAATAGCATCATAAGACTTTTAATTATTACTAGTCTCTTGTCTAGTCTTATTTGGAAATATATGTTCAAAGAACGATGCATTCTGAGATTCAATAATAGTATTTAAATGTATTTCGGAATGTTCTGACTTATGAATCAAAAACTGATATGCCCTACTATTCTTGGCATAACCAATAAATATGCAATCAACAGTTTTAGGACCTATCTTAGTCTTTTTAGGACTAGGAATAGCCACTTTAGCCAAATACCCCCACACTTTTAAGTATTTGTAGGATGGTACTCTCACATGCCACATTTTATAGGGTGTTTGATCCACTTTCTTTTGGGGTACTTTATTAAGAATATAATTAGCAGAAAGTATTGCTTTCCCCCACAGGTTCTGAGGTAATCCAGAACTTATTAATATGGCATTCATCATTTCTTTTAAAGTCCTATTTTTCCTTTCAGCAATTCCATTTTATTGAGGTGAGTAAGGAGCAGTGGTTTGATGAATTATTTCATGTTCTTTACAAACTCACCAAAAGGTGATTCATATTCACCACCTCTATCACTTCTTAGCTTTTTTAATTTTCTTACCAAGTTGATTTTCTACTTCATTCTTAACTTGAATGAAAGTTTCCAAAGCTTCATCCTTGGGTTGAATTAAATAAACATAACTATATTTAGTATAGTTATCTATGAAAGTGATAAAATATTTTTTTCCACCTCTAATTTGAATTGATTTAAAATCACAAATGTCACTATAAATTAATTCTAGTGGCTCCGTACTTCGTTCAATTGAATGAAAAGGAGTTTTAGTTAATTTTGCCTCAACACAAATTTCATATTTATGATTTAAATCAATGTCAAATTTAGGTAAACATTCCACATTAATTAATCTACGCAAAGATCCATAATTAACATGTCCTAGTCTACCATGCCACAAATTTGAAGACTCAAGCAAGTAAGAAGAAGATGTATTTTTATTAATAACAGAGAGTACAATAGTCATTACATTTATTTTTAAAAGGCCATCAGACATGTAATCTTTTCCTACATACATCCCATTTTTAGTGAGTACAAATTTATCACTCTCAAATACTAGCCTAAACCCATTTTTACTCAACAGAGATCTGGAGACTAGATTCTTGCAAATGTCCGGTACATACAACACATTGTTGAGAGTGAGTTCCTTTCCAGATGTCATCTTCAAAATAATCTTTCCTTGTCCTTCAACTTTAGAAGTCGAGGAGTTGCCCATAAAGAGTTGTTCATCGTTGTGTACCACAAAATAAGATGTGAACATCTCTTTTTCTATACAGATGTGGCGAGTAACACCAGTGTCCACCCAATATTCTTTAAGATTTCTACCAAGGTTTGCCTCGAAAACAATTGCAGAAAGATTTATGTCCTCAACACCATTGGAAATTTTTTCCACTTCAGTCATATTCGCTTGAGCAGGCTTCTTGTTTGATCTTCGTTTGCCTTTGCGCTCACTACGACAATCTTTAGCCCGATGTCCCTCTTTGTTATAGATGTAACACTTGTCATTGAACTTGTTCTTCTTAGTTTCCCCTCCTTTAAAGCCTTGTGCGGAACTTTCTCCAGAATACTTTGGTTTCTTTGCTTTTGGAGCATGTTCCACCACATTTGCCTTAGACTCCATTGGATGCTTACCAGCATGCTTTTCAGAATTACTGTTGTCCTTCTCAATCATCAAAAGCACAATCAATTCTTCTAAAGTTATTTCTTTGCGCTTATGTTTGAGGTAGTTCTTGAATTCCTTCCAGTCTTGTGGTAATTTTTCAATTGAGGCAGCAACTTGGAAAGATTCACTACGAGACATGCCTTCAATTAGAATTTGTTTACTACACAGAATTTAAATTTTGTAAAAATAAAAGAAACAAGAATTGTAACTTTTATTTCCAATTAATTTGAAAATAAAATTTTATTTAAACAAATTAATTCCACACAGAAAAATATTCATATAACACTTCAAAAATTAAAATACTGAAAACCATAATTTTAATTAATGGAAACTCATAAATTATCTGAAAACCAAAATTAATTTTTGACTAACTTCACAATTGAATATTTAGAAATTGTTAATGACTACCAGTACATTACTACTAGTTGTCAAAGAAAATAAACAGTAGATTACTACTATTTGTTAAACAGTATATTACTACTATTTGTATTTTCTAACCAGAATAGTACTTTGTAAAACCACAGAAAAAAAATTTTCTATAAGAAGAATAAAAGAAGAAAAGGAAACAAACGAAAAATTCTGTATAAACAGAATAATTCGAATTTGTCTTAATATTGTTGGAACAATCTTCTGTGTAAAATAAATAATTTGAAACTAAATCAAACAAATAAAAATAAATTACTTACAGAATTTATTTACCGATATGAATAAGTGCAAAAATGATCAAGTCGAGTGTGTGACCTCTGTCCATAAGACAGATTCGCTCCGTTTTGGTGCTTACGGATAAATGGCATCTATCTCTTAGGATACAATGAACTTTCACAGATTGTATTAGCACTAAAAACAATCTGTTTCGGCAAACTAAAACCTGTGTTCTATACTCTCAAATATTTCTCTAAAAACTAAAATGAAGAATAATGCAAAGAGAGAGCAAAACCGGGAAGACAAATGAATTTTCTAGATATGAAAATCTGCTGGAAATGATATCTATTTATAGGCCAATGGTGACTGTTAGGACATACGCGAACAGGTAGGTTTTCAAACCTAAACAGGTCTGATTTCAATTTAAATAGATACAGTTTCAATTTGAACAGGTGCAAACGTGTTTGAACCTGTTGGACATTTTAATCTGTTCGGTTTAACTTGTTTGAACTTGCTGGAAATTGGACTGAACAAGGGCAGTGTTTGGACTATTTGGCACAAAAAATTAAATTAATTTCTTTTAGAATTCAAATAATTTTCCCGCAAGAATTTGAAAAAATTCAAATAAATTTTTTCCAAAAAATTAATGTTAGGACCCAACCCACAATCCGCACCTGGCCCGACCGGCCGAACTGCGGCGGTGGCGGCGCGCATGTGGTGGTTTGATCCAAAGCTCACTTTGTCCATAACTCCTTCCTTCTACAAACTTGGGGTGCCCCTTGGGGCCCAACCCAAGTATTCTAACCTAGAACTTATAGACACACATTAGTTCTCTCTAAGTTTCAATGTGGGACAATCCATTTCAAAGAAATCCATATTTTACTTCTTTAATTGTCCATTCTACGAACTCGAAAATGACGTCAACTTTCCATTCACTCATAAATGGTTTTGACGAACCATCTTCACAGTGTGACTTGCTATGCGGCAAGGAACAAGTCACCTCTTTGGATCCACCCTGAAAGACGTGTGGGACTCACTCAAATTTGGGCTCAAAGTTGGCCCAAAATAAGCCTATAAAAACCATTATTTCCAACAGCAATATAATCAAATTTGGAGGTTTCCACCGACACTTGACCTCAACAATAACTTTCTCACAGGACCCACTTGGCCCGAGTTTGGAAACCTAAAAAAATTGCATTACTTGGACCTAAAATGCAACAATTTATTTGGAAACATTCCTGAGGATTTGTCTGGTATGACAAGCATAGAGATTTTGCATTTGTCCCATAACGATCTATCCGGAGCTATACCTCTTTCATTGGTAAATCTCAGCTTTCTATCCAAGTTCAATGTTGCTTACAATCAACTGCATGGGTCAATCCTTATTGGAGGGCAATTTGAAACCTTTCCAAACTCGAGCTTTGAAGGGAACCTAGGTCTATGTGGTGGTGATCATTGTCAAAATGTTGTTTGGAATGGGATTTGGGACTGGATTTGTGACAACTTTTGCTGTTATGTTCTTGTTTGTTCTAACAAATTAACATTTTACAAAAAATAACCTTTGAGTTAAATATTAGAGAGATTTCACAAAGAGGTCCCATGATATATAAAAGAAGGGGGCCATTATGATGTGCACGTGATCAAATTGTGCACATCATATACACCTTACTTTTAAACCATTAGATATATATAAATTAATCTGAACCATTAAACAATTTTATTAGAAAAATTGGATACCTTTTCAACCGGTTGTTTTTGTTTCTTTACTGATTGTTCTCATCCCGCAAAGCCTCCCGTTTTTTAGGCTGAAACTCTCCTGTTGCTGCCAAGTACCAAACGGTATTGATGATCTTCCAAATCTCCAAATGCTGTCTCTCTGGAACAATTCACTCACCGAGGCTTTACCAGAGAAATTAGAATCGACTCAGATGTTGCAAAAGCTCGATGTTTCATCCAATTCGCTTTCCAGTCCGGTACCCCTATATCTCTGCTTCGGAAACATGTTAGCTAGACTCACTCTTTCCGTAAAAAAATTCACCGGTGGTCTTCCTTCGTCACTCATAAATTGCACCGCCTTATCGACGGTTTGAGTACAAGACGACAATCCCAATGGTTCAATTCCATTTGGGTTTGGTTCTTTGCCCAACTTGACATGCATAGATTATGATAGCATCCAGGAAATGGGATGAAGCACAACAGGGGCCTAGGCTGCCTATTTCTAAGCTATTATTGGGCAATGTGGCTCCACCTAAGGCTCATTTTCTCAGCTAGTTGGAATGTAAAGGGAGAGTGAAAATTGCTGATTATTTATAAAGGATTGGAGCATTAAGTAGCAATATCAACGTGTGCCCCTTCTGTGAATCTCAAGTTGAATCTTTTAATCATTTATTCTTGTTTCTTCCTGGGATTTGGAATATATGGACAAAGTTATTACAATGTTGGGATGTCCAATGGGCTACACCTGCAAAATTACAATCAATGTGCAATATTACGATTCATTCATAAAAATTATGATATTTTGTTAATGTTATTATAATTATGGGAAAAAAGTTATGGTTATGATTCATTAGTAAAAGTTATGATTCATATTATCAAAAGTTATGATTTGTCATGGTGAATCATAATAAAAAAATGTTACGATTCAAATGTTATGATAATTTATTAGAAATAACTACATTTGTTATGAATCATTATCATATTGTTATGATTAATAGTGTCTTTGTTACGACACCTTGGTGAATATTATGACATTGTTATGATTCATTATAATATTATTATGATATTTGAAAAAAATTATGATTCTTTCATGTAACTTGTTGAATGACCAGTTTAGTAAGCCATTTTTTTATGATGTGTCACGATATGGACTACACAATAAATGCATATTATATACCCTTTTAAAAGGTATACATTGTAGACTTTCCCATAAAAGAAGGAACTAGTGAACAAACTGTTGATATGATGATTGAAATACTTGAACGATTCAAGATAATTGTGAGAATTTGTGGATTGTTTTTGTTTGTCCATAGGATAGGATAGGATCGGGTCATATCTTTTGCAATATTTGCCATGCACAAAAGGTGGTTTTCAAATTTGATGGCATTACTCTGTTTTAGTTTCTATTTGTTTCAATTCTTTTGAACCATTACTTGGTTTGTAATGGAATTTCTGGTGGCTTGGATTTTGCCAAAGCCTATATAATAGTACTTCAAAGAGTAATCTCCAAAAATAACCCATATGGGTGCGATTGGGATATCCTTAAAAACAGTAATTTTACACAGAGAGAGAGAGAGAGAGGAGTGTGAACATATTTTTTGGCCTCTTCTGGCTAAAAGCTTAACAAGTTACGTTTTGGTTTTTAATCTATTTTAAGTCACATTATATCTTTATTTATATATATATTTTTTAAAAAAGAAAAGTAAAAAAAATCAAAAAATTAGCTTTTAATATACTTTTCAAAACAATTTTGGTATGATTTTTTTAAAAAGATTTGGATAAACCTATTTGAGGGGAAATTATTCAATCCTTTAAGAGAAAATTTAGTGTCAACCTGTGAATGGAATGGAGCAATGCTTCAAGAGCGTTGAATAATTTCTCCTATTTGAGAGAGCACTTTGGATTCGGTAGGCACATTTGGAGTTGATCTCAATAATTTAAATCGTTCACTTTTTAAGTTTTGTTGAATAAAATATTCATAAAAATTAATAGAATCGAATATCAATAGTTATATCTTTGAATCACATTTAAAAAAAAATAGATAATAAATATAATTTCAAGAATAGCCATCTCTTTTTTGTAATATAAATTTGATAGTTATAACTATCGATATCTGATTATTTGAAAAAAAAATTCCAAATATTCTAATCAACAAATTTTGAAAAGTGAATTGTTTATATTATCGAGGTCAGCCCCAAAATAGGCCTATCAAACCTAAATACTTTCTCAAGTTGAGATGGCCAACTTGAAAAAATTCAAATCCTTTTCGAAAACTATTTTGAATGAGTTTTCATTTGTATTTAGTGATTTTTTTTCATATTTTAATTAAATTCTTTTTCTTTTTAGATGCACCTACTTTAGATGCATTTAAAAAAAAAATTGAATAAAATATAAAATTAGTTCACTAAAACAAACAAAAATTTGAATAAAAATCTATGCGTTTATGATGTATCTAAAAATTAAAATAAAATATGGAAAAAATTTAAGAAAATTTATTAAACAATTCTCTTTCAAATATTTGTATACTAATTAGTCCATAAGATATTCTTATATTCCAATAAATCCTATTATTTTGGCCATTTGATTGATAAAATTATAATTCTCATATTTAAGGTATTTAATGGACAATTTTACACTTGCAAATATATTTTTTTTTACTTAACAATTTAGTGATGTTAATATTCACATCATGGAATATTCACACTGTCAATGTAAATATTAATGCTCACTTCACATTATTATTATTATTAGGAATATTTTAATAATTATGCCACCCATAAAACTTATTAGAATATAAGTAGGTGATGAGAAATTTATAAATATATGACCACAAAATTTACTAAATAATAAACAAAATTCACTTAAAAATAATTTTTAAAAAATCAAACCAAACCGATGCAATTCGCTTCCTCTACTTTTCATACTTGCAAGTTGAAACAAAAAATTAGCTATAAATTAATGGCAAACTAACATTTCAATGTATGTTTGTCAAAAAAAATTATATTAGAGATAAATTTTACAAATTTTAATAATTAAAATGATAAATATTTTCATGAATCAATAATTATTTTTGAAAGATAACATTGATATGTAATTTTCTAAATTAATCATCTATTAAGATTGTGTTCAATTCATGAATTTGATGAGGGTTTTGGAAAGAGAAATGAAAAATGTGCGTGAAATGTAACACCCTCAAAATAAACCCATAATATCATACAATCACGGTAAAGAAAAGAGATTTCATATTATAATCATCAGAGTATTCCTACAAAAGGTATTACATGTTGACAACAAAAGTAATTGCCCTATAGGCTTACAACTTTCCAAGTCAACACTTGGTTACAAAAAGGAGAGTACTAACTCTACACAAAATAAGCCATTGGCTTGATATACATGTAATACAACAAAAACAACAAAAAGAATTTAACAGCCTCAAGCCTCCCAAGCTACGTCCTTGGAGGTGGCATAACACTTGTACCTGAAAAAATGTCCCATATAGGGTGAGCCAATGCCCAGGAGAGATATGCTAAACATAATATGAGTAAAAATTAAAACATTAGCATTTGATAAATGTTTAACCCACATAAATCAATTCATAACCCATTTCAATTGTATGACAAATATGTCCATATTTCATTCATCTTTCCTTTACTTAACCGATTTCCAATTCATAAATATGGCTCAGAACCTGGCCAAACAATTCCCATGAGATCACAGCTCATATCAACAATACTTCCATACTTCACAATAGATACACATATTTGTTGTATCAATATCACATAAAACACTTCCATACTTCACAATAGATACACATATTTGTTGTATCAATAGAGTCCATCCCCTATCTCCTCCCAAATAATATCTGGTTTAGGAGTCCATCCCTATCTCCTCTTAAACCGTAGAGTACATCCCCTATCTCCTCCCACATAACATAATGTATATAAGCACAAATCATATACATAATCAATCAATACATAAATTTGATGTATTATTCCAACCGTCATATTCAATGACATATTCAATTGATTAGTTTTAATTCACCTAATCATCATGCAAGGTCTACAACATTCAAGACTATCCTCCACTGATAGCCCAAAGCAATTTATTTCTAAATAGATAATAAATGCATCAACAGATAATTTGACAATACTTTCATAAATGAGCGATTAATAAATCCAACTCCACCATTCCCTCTTATAATGAGCCAATTTCATTATTTCCAGCTCAATTCCATATTTCTATAACATTCCCGAATTAATTATATAAATTAATTCATACAACAATTTAGGGCTTCTCTCCCTTTTTTTCTCTACAATGACCCAAAGGTCCCATATATCATCAACAACATCAATACCATCATTTTAATACTCAAGATACACATATATGAGTCAAAATAACAAAACCCCTCTTTATTCATTTTGAAACCCTACACCCAAAATTACTCAACTTCAACATTACATCAAAATGACCAATAGTTTATGTCAAAGACCATAAGAATGAGTAGTTATCTCTACCTCAAATTCAGAGCTCAAAGGAGAAGATGAAGAAATTTGAAAATGCTCCAAACCCCAATATTTTCGGATCAAAATGTAGCCCTCAACAAGCTCCACACTTTTTACAAAGGCCTAAGGGTAGAAGATCACTCCTACTAGATCAAACCCTAGAGAGAAGTTGGAGTTTTAGAGTGAGGTGCTCTCCAATGGAGGTTTTGAAAAGTAAGAGAGAGAAAAGGAGTTGAAAAAGTGATCCAAAAAGTCAGACTTCGGACTGATATATTGCACTCCCCGCTCGAGCGTGGAATGCCCCGCTCGAGCGTCAGACACAGACTCATGCTCGAGTGTCAAAAGCGCCGCTCGAGTGTCGAATGCACACTTCCAGAAGTTTTACAGACCAAGGTCCCCGTTCGAGTGTCAGACTCCCCGCTCGAGCGGAGGAACAAGACCAAAAGGGCCCGCTCGAGCGTCAAAACTCCCGCTCGAGCGTCCGATGATCTGCAGAGAAAAAATACTGGGAGAGGGATATTCACGCTCGAGCGTCCAAACTCCCGCTGGAGCAGAGAAGCAACAACAAAGGGCCCGCTCGAGCGTCAAAATCCCCGCTCGAGCGTGAAGGCCAAAAACTGGGCATCATCCTTTGGTTTCTAAACACAACCAACCTATTTCAAACCTGTCCATCACAACCCAAGACTCAAATACAAGAGTAAAGGATGGAAATGAGAATACGACATCAACGCACTCACGGAACCAAGTCCGGAATACAATAAACAAAGAAGAGGAAAACCGGGATCGCTATAACCTCCCCCCTTGAAGAATTTCGTCCCCGAAATTATATACAAGTTTTCAAAAGCAAGTTTCCTCAATTCCCAACAGTATTACAACTTCAACAACCTGACCCAATACTGGTCATTCCATCCCTTCTCAAGGGGCAACTCACAATATATAATTCTACAACATGCATTAACGATGTGCATTCCTTGAAATTTAACAAATTTCAATACCATATTCCACAATTCTATAACATATTCAATGCTAACATTATATCTGCATTTCTAAAACATCTTTAACATAAACAATGTTAAAATAAACTTCCATTTTAAGGCAAGTTCCATAACACTTCCATAAATCAAAACATATACAATGTTTTACAACTTAAGACATATTCAATAATCTTAGAGTCCATAAATATTACCAAATTCCCAATACACGATTAGACATTAACAAACATGTCTGGATATTTTTCACAGACCTCTAACTCACGTTCCCAAGTGGCTTCCTCCACTCCGTGATGTTTCCACAAAACCTTTACCAAAGGAATGGTCTTGTCTCGCAAGACTTGTTCCCGCCTATCCAAGACCCGAACCAGTCTCTCCTCACATGGGGCATCCTCATCTATCTCTAAGTCGGTCCAATCCAATACATGCGATGGATCCGGCTCGTATTTCCGAAGCATACTAACATGAAACACGTCATGCACCCCGGACAACTGCGGCGGCAAAGCTAAACGATATGCAACCTCCCCAATCCTCTAAAGGATCTCAAAGGGACCAATAAACCGAGGGGACAACTTCCCACTCTTCCCAAACCTCATCAAACCCCGCCTAGGTGATATTTTCAAAAAGACGTGATCACCTGTCTCAAATGCCAAAGGCCTCCTCCTACGGTCGGCATAACTCTTTTGGCGACTCTGGGCTGTAACAAGCCTCCTACGGATAAGCTCAACTTTCTCCATCGTTTCCCTCAACAACTCCGGGCCCAACAAAGGTGCATCACCCACCTCGGCCCAACAAACTGGAGACCTACACGGTCGGCTATACAAGGCCTCAAACAGTGCCATACCGATACTCGACTGAAAACTGTTGTTGTAGGCAAAATCCACCAAGGGCAAGTGCCTCTCCCACAACCCACTAAAGTCAAAGACACAACCTCGAAGCATATCCTCAAGGATCTAAATAGTACGCTTGGACTGCCCGTCAGTTTGAGGATGATAAGCCGTGCTAAAGGTCAATCTAGTGCTCAAGGCACTCTGCAAACTCTGCCACAACCTAGCAGTAAAACGTGGATCTCTATCTGAGACGATTGATACTGGGACCCCGTGCAACCTCACTATGTCCCGAATATACAAATCGGCAAGATGATTTATCGAATCCCTCACGCGCATAGGGATAAAGTGCACTGACTTAGTCAACTGGTTTACAACTACCCAAATAGCATCACTGCCCCACTGAGTCCTTGGAAGACCTACAACGAAGTCCATAGTGACATGCTCCACCTTCCACTTGGCAATAGGCAAGGGTTGCAACAAACCCGCTGGCCTCTGATGCTCGGCCTTCATTTGCTGACAAGTAAGGCACTTAGATACAAACACTGCCACATCTTTCTTCATACCCCGCCACCAAAACTTGCGACCTAAATCACGATACATCTTAGTGCCTCCCGGATGCACCACAAGACGTGAATGGTGAAACTCTCGAAGTACCTCCTCTCGGCAAGACTCCGGCATAAACAAACGGTCTCGGTATCTCACACTCAGGGCGGGATACACAGCCAAACCCTTTTCAACCTTCCCATTGGAGATCTTCTCTCAGAGGGATTCTACCTCAAGGTCACCTCTCTGTGCCTCTAACACTTGAGTTACAAGTGTAGGCTGCGCAACAACAGAAAACAAGGCCGCAGCCTTAACGGATTCGCCCAGAAGCAAATCAAACTCGCCAAGTGCACCTAACATCTCCCACTCCCGGATGGCTATACAAGCAACATCATTAATGGATTTCCTACTAAGGGCATCGGCCACAACATTGGCCTTTCCCGGGTGATAGTGTAACTCAAAATCATAATCCTCTATGAACTCCATCCACCTTCTCTGTCTCAAATTCAAGTCCCTCTGTGTAAACAGATACTTCAAACTCTTATGGTCAAAGAACACCTCGAACCTCTCACCATAAAGGTAATGCCTCCAAATTTTCAAGGCAAAAATTACTACTGCTAGTTCTAGGTCATGTGTAGGGTAATTCCTCTCGTATATTTTCAACTGACGTGATCCATAGGCCACTACTTTCCCCTCTTGCATCAACACACAACCCAAACCCTCTCGTGAGGCATCACAGTAAACCGCGTAACCCAACCCCCTCTCCGAAATAATCAAAACCGGAGCGCTGGTGAATCTAATTTTTAACTCTTGGAACGACTTTTCACAAGTCTCACTCCATACAAATTTGACCCCTTTCCGTGTCAATCTAGTCAACGGCGAAGCTAGCCTGGAGAAATCTTTCACAAACCGGCGGTAATACCCAGCTAATCCCAGAAAACTACGGATCTCAAAAACACTCTTAGGCTATGCCAATCCTGCACTGCCTCAATCTTGGATGTATCAACAGACACACCTTCCCCAGAGACTACATGGCCTAAGAACTTGACCTCTCTTAGCCAGAACTGTGACAACCCTCACCACTGTTTACTGATAATACCACTGATTAGTGCTAATCTATGATTAAGCATGTTAATTGACTGATTGACTAAAATTCTGAACGGATTAATTGAGTGTATTAGTTTAATTTCGTGTCTATCTGTTTGACTGCTAAATTATCTGTTCATGTATTATGTTTAAACTGTAAATTGAAGGCCTTATCGGCGGCTGAATCTGAAATTGATTAGTTTTTTATGCTAATTAGAATTAATGAGATTTTATGACATATTTAATTCAAATGTGATTTGGTATGTTTAAATTAGATTAGATGTTGTTAAATTATAAAAGTTGGACTTATCTACAAATTTGCCACTAAGTGGACCTTCCTAGACAATTGTATAGTCTTGATTCACATGTGTTGCACCTTTTGTTCATTTCATTTGAGACCCTCAACCGACTAGAGAGAGAGAGAGAGAGTTAGGAGAGCTTGGTTTCAACAAAGTTTTGCTTGGAGACTTGAAGAAATTCTAGAGGATTTCTGCAATTGAGCTTATATTCTTGAGTTTGAAAACCCAAGGTTAGAACTCATCTTCTTGGTAGTGAGTTTAAGTTGTGCCTTGCATGGTCTATGTTAATTTTGAAGTTTAGAGCCAAGATATGTCTTAATGTGTTGAATTAAGAGTTTAATTTTTGCATGCATGTCTATATTTTGAAGTTTTGAGGTTGTAGTTCATAAATTCCTCACATGCATGTCCATATCTTAAGTATAGTTCATGAATTCATCTTCTTTTGAGGTAATGAGCTCATTTGAGCATGTATTTGGAGCCTTGAATTTATTGAACACATGCATGTAAAGTTCTTATTTCGTTCATAAAGTTTTGTTTGAAATTGGGTTTAATTGACTCACCTTTGGGTCTTGATTTTACAAATTGAGCTTTGAATCATGTTATACTATGAGTTTACAAGAGTTTTCCAGAAAATTAGCCAAAGAGGATCAAATTTGATGCATTAAAACTTGGTTTTGAGCTTGAGGTTCAAATCTGGAATTTCCAGAATTTGGACTCACGCTCGAGCGTGGAATACGTGCTCCCAGCACTTTACATTGTTTTACAATCCGCTCGAGCGGGGAAGTGCACGCTCGAGCGGGGACCTGAGTCACACGCTCGAGCGGGGGTCGAGCACCCTTCGAGCGTGAATTTCATGCATCCAGTACTTTTGCCATGTTTTGCAGTCCACTCGAGCGAGGGAAGTGACGCTCGAGCGGGGAACCTTTGTCTGCATGTTTGCTCAAGCGTAGAAAACCACGCTCGAGCGTGACCCCTGCTTTCTGAAAATTTTGAAAAGTGTTTATAAGTACATCTTTGTATCCTCTTTCCATCCTAGGCATTCCTAGGGCATGTTTAAGGCATCTTAAGGAGAATATTAATGTAGAACCACACCGAGGCAAATTAGGGATTAAGTTATTATTTTTTCCAACTGTGTAGCTTAGTGTGTGTTCACTCTGTAACTGTGTAGGGTTGGCATCCGGAGATGCTCTAGCTTATCTGTAGCCCAAAACTCTGTGAGTAACAATGTTGTAAAGATATGTTCAATAATGATTATCTTCTGAACAATTGAACTGTGCTGTTTTCTGAAATGATACTGTTACTGAATGAATGATGTCCTATTTGTGAACTGTATTCGTGGCATCCATAGCAACTTACTGTTACTGTACTGTACTGTTACTGTCATAGAGATCTCTGTCGGTTCCCATGTTGGAACTACTACTGTTTACTGATATGATGGCCATTAACTGACTGTTCGGTCTGTTAAGACCTACTGTACTGCTTTGCTAATCGGATGTACCACATATAACTGCTATGACTAAATAACTGTTATATTGATATAAATGACTGTTTTGAATACTTAAAGGACATTCATTCTTAACCTCTTTACGCATATATTATTCACTGGGCTTTAGCTCACTGCTCATATATATATGTAGGTGTACAGGCACCGAATCGTTGCTAAAGGCGTCAGGTTAAGCTCCTGTTTTGTCAAAGCCAACCTTTGTGCCTCACTTTGAGGTTCCAGAATTGTTCAAGCTAAGGCTGCTTGGGGTGTTTTAGTTTTCCCCTTTTTTTGTATATGTTCTGTATAGACTGAAGGAGGCTGTACTGTACTGTTCTAATAGGGATTAAGTCCCTATCCTGAATGATTGTAAATATTGTGCATACTGTTTGGAACTGATTGTATATATGTTATGGAAAGTCTTTTTGTATACAGACTGTCACAGTTCATTGGACATCTCTTAATTACTGTTTTGGCTTCCGCCAGCCCCTGTACTCTGTATTACTGTTTTACTATTAAGCAGGCCTTCGGTAATCTCAGATTACTGGCTGGTTACGGTGCTAAACCCATAAGGGCGGGTTTGGGTCTTGACAAGAACTCACACTTCCCAAACTTGGCATACAGCCTATGGGCTCTAAGCAACTCAAACACCACTCTCAAGTGTTCCTCGTGCTCCTCCTCCGAAGGCGAATAAATCAGAATGTCGTCCACGAAAACGACTACAAAATGATCTAAGAATTTCCGGAATATCCAGTTCATTAAATCCATAAACACTGCGGTGCATTGGTGAGCCCAAAAGGCATCACCAGAAACTCATAGTGGCCATACCGCGTACGGAATAGCCGTCTTCGGAATATCCTCCTCCCTGACCCTCAACTGATGGTAACCCGATCTCAAGTCCTATCTTAGAGAAACAACGGGACCCTTTCAACTGGTCAAATAGATCATCTATACGGGCATAGGATACTTGTTCTTAACGTAGCCCGATTCAATTTCCGGTAATCGATACAAAGTCTCAAGGCACCATCTTTCTTTTTAGCAAAGAGGGCCGGTGCTCCCCCACGGCGAAACATTAGGGCGAATAAAGCCCTTATCCAGCAACTCTTGGAGTTAAATCTTCAACTTACTCAACTCGGCTGGGGCAAAACGATAAGGTGCCATAGAAATCAGCGCCGTGCCGGGCACTAAATCAATGGAAAACTCAACTCCCGATGTGGTGGCAAACTCACAAGATCCTCGTGAAAGACGTCGAGTACTCACAAACCACTCTCGGCAACACAGTCTGGGTCTCATCACACTCACTACTCATAAAGCTAGCGAGGAGACTACTAACTCACTCTGCCCTCGCGGATCATACACCGGTGGCAACACACTACCAACTCGATCCCCCAAGAAATGGAAACAATCCCCGCTCAAGGTACATACTGTGACCCTCTGGCGGTAACAAATCAATAACTGCTCGGTATGATGATAGCCAGTCACATACTCCAAAATAACATCAAAACCCAACATAGCCATAACTATAAAAGAAAAATGGAAGCCGACGGTCGGCGACCTCTATATCGCACCCTCTACACCCTTGTTTCAAAATCAATTCACCCCCAACAGGTGATACTACACAAATAGGAGATGCTAACTGTGCCAAATCTAGCCCCAAAACAGATGCAAATGCAGCAGATATAAAGGAATGAAATGCACCCGTATCAATCAACACATTGGCAACCGAGTTGCAAAACAAAAAGGTACCTTTCACAACAGATGGAGCCGGTACTAGATCTTGTGCGGTAACAGCATACACACGCCCTGTAGGCCCCTGATCTACCTGCTCACCTCTAGGAGCAAAAGACTACTGCACAGACTGGGACGATGAAGCCCCTTGATTGGCCCTCGAGGCTTGAACTGACTGAGTGGTTGAAAACTCTGCCTCGACCCAGATGCACCATATGTGCCACTCAACTGTGGGCAAAACCTCTTCAGGTGCCCCGCCTGACCACACTGGTAGCACGAAAGCGGCTGACCTCTGCCCTGACTTTGGCTCTGAGGTCTAGCCGAGGATGAAGCTGCTCTCCGCCCTTCTCCCCTCTGCGGGCAAGCTGGAGACTTGTGGCCCAGCTGACCACATTTGTAACTGGTAATGTCTCCCTAACTGCCTCTCTCAGAGCCTGCACTTGGCATTGGAAAGGTAGATCTCGCAAAAGCACCATGGGACTACTGAGGGTTAGGACCCCTCTGCCTCCTGCCGTCCCCCTGGCCATCCTGACTCCTCTTAGAGCCTCTCTGCCTTTCTTCCTCCTCCTCCTCCTCCTCCTGCATCAAAATCTCCATATGGGCTGTAGCATCTACAAGACGCCCATACTCTCGAGTCATAGCCCCCCAACTCTCATCTTGAGCCCGTGCCTCAACTTCCTCTCGAACTCAATACAACGGCGTTCCTCAGACGCCACAAGCTCAGGTGCGAAACTAGATAAACTAGTAAATGCGGCCTCAAACTCGGCCACTGAAGAACTCAGCTGCTTAAGTTGACAAAACTGGTTCCTCAACTTCTTCTTGACAGCTGGAGATAAGAACTTCTCTTGGAAAGCATTTGCAAAGACCTCCCAAGTGCCACCAATACCACCCCTCATAAACTTCCACCACTGACCCGCATCCCCCTTAAGCTGGAAAGATGCCAAGGTCACCTTCAATGCCCCGTTTTCGATGCCAAGCATCTCAAACATCTTAGTCATTTGCTCCAGCCACTCATCAGCCTTCAATGGCTCCTTAGGATCCCCAACAAACTCATCCGGATTAGACCGGAAGAACTCTCTCTTCAGAAATGAAGGCCCTGCCTCAGCAACATGGGCCTGGACCTGATTCTCAGCTCTAAGAATGCCTAAGGATTCCCTCAAAGCTCCTGCCATCTCGTGGGCTAAGGCGCCCATGGCCTGCTGACCTACTGGCTCGGCCACATTGGCCTAACCAACACCCTCATGCTGCTCTGCAATCTCATCCGATATAGGCATCTCCTGCCTCATAGGCCTACCCCGCCTACCACCATGTCCTTGTCCTGACATCCTAATAAAGGTATTGAAAAACATTAGCACATTCACAAATATGTCGAAGCTATAACACTCGCGTCCTAATGCATTGGACAACAGTAATTCATTCCATGTAAGCACATAATCACATAAGCACTTACGAATTTCATTTCCAGATAGTGACAGTCCCGAGGCGTTGCTAGAGTTCCGGTTAGAAATAGCATTAATCAAGTGCTTTTCCAACAGGACTCCTAGAAACCCAAGGATCCAATCAACATCCAAGAAACTAAATCCCATACCCAAGTAGTCACGTAAACATGTTATCACATAAGCATATAACACTACATCTAAGTCTCTAGCAAGCGAGATGAACCCATTGTGGTACTAACCACTTCCTGTGTACCCAAAGTATTCGAACCCGGTACGCTCTGATACCAAGTTGTAACGCCCTCAAAATAAACCCATAATATCATACAATCACGGTAAAAAAAAGAGATTTCATATTACAATCATCAGAGTATTCCTACAAAAGGTATTACATGTTGACAACAAAAGTAAATATCCTATAGGCTTACAACTTTCCAAGTCAACACTTGGTTACAAAAAAGAGAGTACTAACTCTATACAAAATAAGCCCTTGGCTTGATATACATGTAATACAACAAAAACAACAAAAAGAGTTTAACAGCCTCAAGCCTCCCAAGCTACGTCCTTGGAGGTGGCATAACACCTGTACCTGAAAAAGATGTCCCAAATAGGGTGAGCCAACGTCCAGTAGAGATATGCTAAACATAATATGAGCAAAATCTAAAACATTAGCATTTGATAAATGTTTAACCCACATAAATCAATTCATAACCCATTTCAATTACATGACAAATATGTCCATGTTTCATTCCTCTTTCCTTTACTTAACCGATTTCCAATTCATAAATATGGCTCAGAACCTGGCCAAACAATTCCCATGAGACCACAGCTCATATCAACAATACTTCCATACTTCACAATAGATACACATATTTATTGTATCAATATCACAATGTAGACACCCCATTTTTGACCGTCCTCAAGACTTGGACGTCATCGTTTGAACACTCGATAATTATCCATGTTTGTTCGTATTGAGTTCTCGGAGGTTTCGGCCGTGCGCCCTGCCTCAAGACCTCTCGACTTATTTGTTTTGTGCTTGATTGTGGACCAAGCACTTAGGTTTTTGCCTCTGAGGGTAGGAAATGGCTTGTTGGCCACCCCCACACCCCATCGGCCTCGGATTGAGGACACCGGCCATGTTTTCTTGATACCGGCCAAAAGTGTTGGCTAGTCGGCAATGTTCTTGGTCGGCCGGCCATTATTTTAGTCGATCAATCACTTTTTCTGGCCGAGACCCTTGTTTTAGCTTTTTGAGGAAGCTTGAACCTTTTGAACCCTTGTTTTAGCTTCTTGAGGAAGCTTGAACCTTTTTAGCTTCTTGAAGAAGCTTGAACCTTTTTAGCTTCTTGAGGAAGCTTGAACCTTTTTAACTTATTGAGGAAGTTTGAACCTTTTTAGCTTCTTGAAGAAGCTTGAACCTCTTTAGCTTCTCCAAGAAGCTTGAACCTCTTTAGATTCTCCAAGAAGCTTGAACCCTCTTGTTTCTCTATAAGAGAGGGCCTCCCTCTCCTTTAGAGAGGTTCCAAATTTTTGTCTAAGGCTCCAGGATATATATCTCTCTATATCTCACTATTTTGAGCTCCAAAGTGCTTGGTTCTTGATCCCTTTACACCACAACTCCTAAGCACACACCTCCATCACTCATCTAAGGTTCTTGGAGGGTCTTGAGAGGGATCAAAGGTTGGGTTTTGGTCCAGAAATCTGCTGATTTTTGCTGAGCTACAAGGGTAACTCCTTTTCCCTCTTTTATTCCCCATTTTTGCACAGGCTTTTAGCCTATCTTGTATGCTTTTTTGAGCTTAGTGTATAACTAATAAAAGTTCTTTTTTTTCATGATTTTGAACTTTGTTTAAGGTCACTTTTGTGTTTGGGGTTGTCTCCCCCTTCTTAGGCCTTGTTTGGCCTCATTTTTGTGCCTTTTTTTGTGAACTTCGGGACCACCTTGTATTGGCCTTCTCACCACTAAAATCCCTCTAGATTTCAGTGGTGGAGATGGTGTTTTGAGGTCCTAAGAAGGAGAGGGCCATCCCCTCTCCTTATTGTCTTGTTTACTTGCATTTTTGGCCTTACAAAGGAGCCCATATTTGCATGCTTCCAAGCCTTGTTTTAGGCCATTTTTGGTGACTTTTAGGACCTGCCTAGACTCTATCTAGGGCTAGTTTGGTCACCTTGGACTTGCCTTTTGCATGTGTAGAGTAATCCCATTCATAGCTTATCAAAGTAGCACCTCATTCTTGCATGTATGGGTCATGTTTCAGTGGGTTTTTGGCCATCATTTGGCATGCCATGCTTCTATTTTTGGCTGGTTTGATAGTCTCTCACATGCTTCATATGCTTGTAGTGTAACTCATGCTTACTAGCTTAGAATGCATGTTGTTTTGGCCCTCCATTCTAGCACATTTTGGCCATACTTCAAACATGTTTTGTTCATATTTTGGGCTTCCTTAGTTCTATTTTTAGGCCTCTTGGTCGATTGGTGCTTGCCATGCATGGTTGTAGTGTAATAGCCTTGCTTACCTTTGAGTTTTGGGGTCCCTTGCATGCATTGCTTGAGGCATTTTAGTGTTTTGGCATCATTGAATATGATATTTCAGAGCTTATATGTGTGCCATATTCTCATGTTTATCATGCCTTCAATGTGTTTGAGAGTTGTGCTTTTATACCTCATTTATAAGCCATTGCATGAGCTTTATTTTGGTGCATTCCGAGCCATTATTTTAGGCCATTTTGCTACTGTCTTGGACTGCCTAGGATCTATTTGGGGTTGGTTTTTCCATTTGAGCATTGTTTTGTATACCTATAGTGAAGTGTGCTTCACTAGTTTCGGTATTTGAGCCTTATAGCATGCATAGCATGAGTGTTTGCATGCTTTGGAGTCATTTTGGAATCATTTAGTATGCCATTTCAGAGCTGGAATGTATGCCATTGTATGCCATGTTTCATCCTTGCATTGCTCTTGGAGAGTTGCATTTTGTGCCTTAGGCTTGGAGCCCTTGCATTGTGCATATTTGCATGAATCTTGGGCCTTGTTCTCATCTCATGTGGCCACTGATTTTGGCATGCTTGAGAGCTACCCATGTTAGTGTAAGTCCATCTCACCATGTTGTTGCATGCTTGTTTGATATTGCATATTGTTGCATGCTATACATGTCCACATGTTTAGGTTGTATGCCTATTGCATATTGCATGTTAACATGCTCATGTTGCATTAGATTTGTTGCATACTTGAGTTATTTGCATGTTTGCTTGCTTGCCTAGGTTGCATTGCATTGTGTGTGCATCTCTTGCCTCTTGATCAATCATGATAGAGGTTAGGGCCCTTTATGTGTTTTGTGCATTTCATTCTATATTGAGTTGCACACTTGGCACCTTTGGCCATCATGCATTGAAATGCGTGATTGATGGTCCGAGGGTCGAGAACCATACTCCTTTGAGTTCATGACATGATAAGGAGGGTGGTCGTGCATACATTTGTCTTGTAAATTCCTTGCCATGCACTGTCTATCCTCTGTTGCAGCAAAACCAGTGTTCTGCAGGAATAGATGGCCAGTCGGCCGTCTTCAGTGCTGGCCGGCTACCAAATTCCAGCCGATGGCTCTACTTTTGGTCGGTGACTACTTTCCAATGGCCGGTGGTCCTATATTTTGGCCGGTGGCATCCCACAATGTTCAGGGAGTAATTCAGAAGCATATCAAGGATTTTCACAGTTCTAAGAGGTGCAGAACAGTGCAAACAGAGGCAATATGTGGCATGGCAACGCGTTTTTGAGCGAGGCGAATCGAGTATGCAAGCATTTGACCCTCTTCCCGAGACAGTTTTACTGCTTTAGTAGTTTAATTAATCTATTAATTAATTACGGTTTTGTAATATTTAATTAGCTAGAGTAGTTAATTATTTATTTGGTTTGTATTATTCTTTTGGTCCTTCCGAGAGAGGGCAAATTCTGTAATAAGCGTGCATATGTGTGATGCATGTCTTCCAACCCCACGTCTTTCTCCCTTTTACTTACCTGCTTTCAATGGTTAGTCTTAGAGCACGTTTCAATTAGCATACTTATGATAGCATGTTTGCATACATTCATTCGTATTGCACGCATCGGACTCGGCGCATCATACTAACTACATTGTATTTCAATTCCAAGTTAAATACATGTATCGATTGTTGCATCTCCTATGCCATCTTAGAATAGCCGAGCCTATTGTAGTTGTATTTTTGCATGTGTTGCATTAGGCATTCTTAGCATAGTTAGGATTCATGCATGATTTCTAATTAGCTTCTTTCTTTGGCTCGGAGTACTCGGTAAGTGTTTATGCTTTAGCATCCTTGTATGTGTGTGAGTGACTGCCATAATAGCATGCTTACCATGAGGCTATGTGCTTATGTGATATAGCTGCCTGAATGCCTGTGGGTGAAGGTTGAACTATTTAAATTGGAACAATTCATCGATTACGAGTTTTAAGCCCACTTGAGAGTGGCAAATCACCACGTTTTCTAAGCCCACTCGAGGGTGGCAAAATCCGCATTTTAGCCTACTTGCGAGTAGCAAACCATTTTCAAAAACAAACATGAGGTGTTTTGTTCCAACTTAGACGATCCAGTCTATACTTATATGTTGTGTGCATCACATAGTAATCCTAGGCTAATAAACTGGAAAAAGAACGCATGTGTTTTCAAAAACTCGATATCATATTTAGTAGTGGTCGATCTTTGATCGGGCGAGCAGGGGTGCTCATTGCATGACCTTCCCCAATCGTACTTAAGTTCCCAAGCTGAGGCAACTTTGGTGATGACGGACACGTGGCCTTAGGCAACAAGTCAGGGTTTCCTAAATTTCCCCAAAATAAATATTTAGGTGGAGACTCTGTATCTGGCAAAGCAATCCATGTTTGGCACTTCTTTCTAAAAATCTGTTTTTCAAAACGATTTGCCGGATTTGGACTCTTTGATGATTCATCGGTCTTGCATTGCACTCTGCGAGATTAGATACAGGACCGTGACATTGAGTCCTGAACTGTAGTAAGTCCCAAATGAACAAAACGGGATTCCCTCCTGGGACGTTCGGGGACGTCTACACACATAAAACACTTCCATACTTCACAATAGATACACATATTCGCTGTATCAATACTTCAATAAATACACATATTTGCTGTATCAATGAAGTCCATCCCCTATCTTCTCCTAAATAATATCCAGTTTAGGAGTCCATCCCTTATCTCCTCCTAAACCGTGGAGTACATCCTCTATCTCCTCCCACATAACACAATGTATATAAGCACAAATCATATACATAACCAATCAATACATAAATTTGATGTATTATTCCAACCGTCATATTCAATGACATATTCAATTGATTAGTTTTAATTCACCTAATCATCATGCAAGGTCTACAACATTCAAGACTATCCTCTACCAATAACCCAAAGCAATTTATTTCTAAATAGATAATAAATGCATCAACAGATAATTTGACAACACTTTCATAAGTGAGCGATTAATAAATCTAACTCCACCATTCTCTCTTATAATGAGCCAATTTCATTATTTCCAGCTCAATTCCATATTTCCATAACATTACCAAATTAATTATATAAATTAATTCATACAACAATTTAGGGCTTCTCCCCCCTTTTTTCTCTACAATGACCCAAAGGTCCCATATATCATCAACAACATCAATACCATCATTTTAAGACTCAAGATACACATATATGAGTCAAAATAACAAAACCCCTCTTTATTCATTTTGAAACCCTACACCCAAAATTACCCAACTTCAACATTACATCAAAATGACCAATAGTTTATGTCAAAGACCATAAGAATCAGTAGTTATCCCTACCTCAAATTCGGAGCTCAAAGGAGAAGATGAATAAATTTGAAAGTGCTCCAAACCCCAATATTTTCATATCAAAATGTAGCCCACAACAAGCTCCACACTTTTTACAAAGGCCCAAGGGTAGAAGATCAGTCCTACTAGATCAAACCCTAGAGAGAAGTTGGAGTTTTAGAGTGAGGTGCTCTCCAATGGAGGTTTTGAAAAGTAAGAGAGAGAAAAGGAGTTGAAAAAGTGATCCAAAAAGTCGAACCTCAGACTGATATACTGCACTCCCCGCTCGAGCGTGGAACTCCCCGCTCGAGCGTGGAATGCCCCGCTCGAGCGTCAGACACAGACTCACGCTCGAGCGTCAAAAGCGTCGCTCGAGCGCCGAATGCACGCTTCCAGAAGTTTTACAGACCAAGGTCCCCGCTCGAGCGTCAGACTCCCCGCTCGAATGGAGGAACAAGACCAAAAGGGCCCGCTTGAGCGCCTAATGATCTACAGAGAAAAAATACTGGGAGGGGGATATTCACGCTCGAGCGTCCAAACTCCCGCTCGAGCGGAGAAGTAACAACAAAGGGCTCGCTCGAGCGTCAAAAGCCCTGCTTGAGCGTCAAAAGCCTCGCTCGAGCGTGAAAGCCAAAAACTGGGCATCAACCTTTGGTTTCTAAACGCAACCGACCTATTTCAAACCTGCCCAACACAACCCAAGACTCAAATACAAGAGTAAAGGATGGAAATGAGAATACGACATCAACGCACTCACAGAACCAAGTCCGGAATACAATAAACAAAGAAGAGGAAAACCGGGATTGCTATATGAAATATAGTTATATTTCTTTCACATTTCACCTATGTTTTTCCTTTCTTTTTCCAAATCTCCCCAAATTCATGAACTGAACCAAACACAGCCTAATTGAAATAAATAAAAAAATTACCCATTGTCTTCTCTGTTCCCTTCTCAAGTAATGATGATACGAGGCCGTTGCCGACCCCAAGTTGAAGCCATGTATTGGCTTATTTGGGCCTTAGAAGGTCCATACAACGGTTGGGGAGGCCCAAACCCCCAAAACACTACTAATTGGACATAGTCGGCCCTTTTGGGATTATTCTATGGTACAACAAGACTAGTGTTGTATAAACAAAAAAATTATACATAAAATCAAGACCTCTTGCAAAATTTGAAAAAAATATAATTAGTCTTACTCTTTTAACATAATTACACTCACCTCCATTTTAATTAAGCTAAATCAATTAAAACTAATGCAGATGCTAAATAAACATTGAAAAAAATAAAGATTCCATGGGACTAATTAATGAAAAGGGACCTCCTTTTAATTCATACGACTGATCAATTATTGATGAAAATGGACCTAATTGTTATATAAATTAAAATTTCATGGGAGGTTAATGTAATTATGTCAAAAATGTGTAGTGAACTGTATTTTTCACAAATTTTTTGGGAGGTTAGTGTGATTTACCCTAAAATTAATACAAAAAAAAAATATGATAATTTTTTATTTTATCACTTTAAAATTAAAGGTATATAAAGATGATTTATATTTTTAACAATGTCATTGTCATATTATTTTTGTCAGAAATTATGTATAATTTTTTTGTAAATGTATCATTTTCAATATAAAAAATAAAAAAATAATTTTGGTGCCATACTCAAAAAACTATTCTCATGTTAAATTTGGACAAAAGACAATCTATAATTGATTGATAATGAGTAAAAATGGATATACAGAGATGTGATTTTTCTAAAAAAAATTGAAGTGATTTTTGTAGCCTTACTTATTATTGCACAATATGATCGTATTTATTATTAAATTTGACATTACGTACCTTACAATGTGATGATCTATTTATTATTGGAATTGAATGTATTTATCACTAAATCCAACTCTATTTACCACTTCTATATTTATCCAAAAAAAAAAATTAATATAAAATAACTAAATTTTGTAACACAATTGGACCCATTTGTGCAACGTTGGAAAATGTTGGCAGCCTCCAATAGTAAAATTGTGCTAAGGCTCTACAGTTTGTGGTAGATTTGGGTATTTGTGATGTTTTCCTTGAAGGTAATTCGCTAAATGTGATCTCAGCAATCCAAACTTTGGAGGAATGTTTTTCTTCTTTCGGTCACTTTGTCCAATGCATTATCATGGCTGGTGAACACAATGACTATGCAAAAGTGAATCTTTATTTAGATACAAAGCACACTCAACTATATAAAGGAAGCTCTCAAGGACACCTCACTTTGAAATCACACACACTTAAGCACTTGATTCCACTTCTTGTTGTTGTGCCTTGTACCTTCCAAATGAGGTCACTTCCCTTTATATAGTCATTGACCTCCTCAATGGATGGTTATGACCATTTTGATCCAAGAGTTATTACTAACTCTCTAGAATATTCTAGAATATACTCATACTTTCCCTATATTCTAAAACTCTTTAAACTATTCTAGTATATAGTAGTATTTTCTATACTTCTAAAATATTCTACAATCTTCAGGAACCTTTTAGATTTCTCCAAGCTTCTCTAATGTTCTAGAACCTTCTACAATGTTATAGAATCTTCTGGATTTCTCTAGATCTTTCTAGAGTCTTTTAGATTATTCAACATATGTAATTAGCGGTCAAGATAATTCTAGAAGAATCAATGATGACTCTTAACACTCCCCCCAAGATTGATTCCTTTCTTTAGTTCTTCTTTTGTAATTAAGCTTAGTTGCTTTTGAATCTCTACAAACTTTGAAAATCCAAGTCCTTTACTGAACAAGTCTGCTACTTGGTTATCTATTCTGATTGATTTTATCTATATCTCTCTTTGGAGCACCTTGTCTAAAATGAAATGGTAATGTACCTCTACGTGCTTTGTCCTTACATGAAACACTAGATTCTCAGCCAAATGCATTGCTGACTGATTGTCACAGTGCAACGGTACTCCATAGTTAACTTGTTGGTGTAGATCCTTTATCAATTGCATTAGCTATGTGCTTTTTTGAGCTGTCATTGTTGCTGCTCTGTATTCAGCCTCTGTGGTAAATAATGATACTGTAGGTTATCTCTTACTGCACCAAGAGATTGTTCTTGAACCAAGGCTGAACATGCATCCAGTAATTGACCTCCGTGTGTCATGATCTCCCGCATAATTGGCATTACAATAGCCAATTACCTTGCATGCTTCGCCTTTCTTGTACAAGAGACCAAAGGTAATTGTACCTTTCACATATCGGAGTATTCGATGAACTGCTTCTAAATGAGGTTTCTTTGGCTTTTACATATATCGGCTTATTACACCGACTGTATATGTAGTGTCTGATCGAGTGAAGGTGAGGTAGATTAAACTACCTACCAATTGTTGATACATAGTTGCGTGCTCCAAATCTTTACCTTCTTCTGAGCATAACTTGACATTCATCTCCATTGGTGTAGAAACTAGCTTACACTTAAGCATCCCATACTTCTGCAGCAAATTTTTAGCATATTTCTGCTGGTAGAGGAATAAGCCTTCGTTGCTTTGTTTTCTTCAAACTCGAGAAAATGCTTAAGTTCTCCAAGCTCCTTCATTTGAAATCGTACTAACAAGTTCTCTCTTATTCTTTGGATCTTTTCTTTGTCATCTTCGGTGATGATTAAGTCATCCACATATACTAGCACTGTAGCTAGTTTCCCACCTTGAGACTTGATGAATAGGGTCGAGTCCCCTGGTGCCATTGAGTACCCACTTCGTACTAGAAATTCTGTTATTTTGCCATATCATGCCCTCGGCAGTTACTTTAAGCCATACAAGGCTTCTTCTTTTTTTTTAATTTGCAAACATAAGTTGGATGGACTTTGCTTTCAAACCCCTCGAGTTGCTCCATGTATATATCTCCATTTAGCGTGCCATATAGAAAAGCATTCTTCACGTCCATCTGCCATAGCTTCCAAGACTTGCAAGCTGCAAGCGCTATTAGTACTCGCACCATTGTGATCTTTGCTACTGGACTAAATTTTCCTTATAGTCCAATCTGTATTGCTGTAAGAAGCCTCGAGCCACTATACATGCTTTGTACCTTTATATTGATCCGTCAAGATGAGTTTTTACTTTATACACCCACTTGTATGATATCGGTTTCACGTCCTTGGGCTTAGGAATTAGCTCTCATGTTTGATTATGTTTGAGGGCTTGAATCTTTTCCTCCAGTGCTTTCTACCATTATTTGCTTTGGGATGCCTCTTCAAACATCGTTGGCTCTATAATGCTATCTTCTTCAGTTAGAGCAATAGGCTTAAATTGTCTTTCTGGCCTTCTGAGTTTTGGTCCAATCTCTTCGACTTCTTCTTGTTAGCTTGAGCGAACTTCTTTGGGGCTTTTGTAATGGACACATGTTTTCCAAGGACTTAAAGATCTTTTTGATGTCTTTGACAAGTCAAGCTCCTAACTCATCATCAATTTGTGTTGATACTAGCTCCTTGATGATTTATGAACTAGGAGGCGCTTCTTTCTCTTGTCTTTGCTCCTTCAGCTTTTCTTGTAATTAATCTTCTAAATTTCTAGAGTCTGGCAATGGTACATCTTATGAAGACCACCAAGATGAGGTTTCATCAAATACAACATTCCTTGAAGTATAGCAACGACCAATCGTAGAGTTGCACCATTGTCACCCTTTCCTTTGACTATTGTGGCCCACGAAGATGCAATGAATTGTCTTCTTATTGAACTTGCTATGTGGATAATTTGACACAAATACGCAGTAGACACATCTGAATACTCAAAAGTGACTTACTGTGGGCTTTATGTGCCATAATTTTTGGAAGTATGAGACAAACCCCAAACCTGCCTGCAGTAGCATGTTAATCACATAAGTTGTTGTCTTCATACACTATCCGAAATCTGTTAAGCACATTCTTAGCATGTAGTATGCTCCAAAAAGTCTCTACAAGATGCATGTTCTTTCTTTTAACCACCCCATTTTGTTATAGAGTACCTAAGCAGGTAAACTGATGTAGAATTTTTCATTCTCTAAGATAGTTAGAGAACTCATATAATGTATATTTTCCTCCATTATCTATTCACAAGCATCAAATCTTCTTTTCAAGCTCACGTTCAACCTTTTTATAAAATTCTTTGAACTTCGTCAAAACTTCAAACTACTCTTTCATAAAATACAACCACACGTACCTTGAGAAGTAGTCAATGAAGGTCACCATATAGTGCATTCCGCTGATTAATGCTTGTTTTACTAATTCGAAGACATCTGATGGATAAGTTGTGAGGCCTCGAATTTTTGTAATTTCTTTTAGACCCTTACTTTTGAATTATTTATATAAAGCCCCTCAATTCCTTATCTAAATTCAATTTTAACCCTAGAATCGAGAACACATCCCGATCGAAACCGTGCAAACCCTAATCGATCCCGATAACTTGGGAATAATTGCTAATGCCCTAATAATAATAATTAATTAACCCCCTAATTGTAGAATAATTGCTTAAAGCCCTAGATTTCCAATTTTCATAAGGTTTGTTCAGTTGATCGTCTTTTAATTATAAAATGTGAAACCCAAACATAATTATTTTTTCTATCACTAATTTAATTAATTCTACACATGAAATAGATATCCTAATTCATAAATTGAGCCCATACCCTCATACTTTATTAATATTGCACAATAGCCTCAAAATCATTTATTTATATATATAAAAGTACCATACATTATAATATTTTTCACAAAATATCTACACTATTTAAATATGAATTTTTACACAAAAAGAAAATGAAAAATTCCCTCAAATCACACCCCACATGGCAAACCACATGGTTTTGACATACCACATGGAAAACCACATGGTTTTGGAAATACCACATGGCTAGCCATGTGTTTTAGGTGGTTTGGAATTCTATAAATATCCCCTCATTTTGTTGTTTTGAGGAGGAGAAAGAAAAAGAAAATTGGAAGAGAAAATTTTGTTTCAAGAGAAAAAAGAGAGAAAATTGTGTGCAACTCTTCATAAAGCTTCAAGTAAGCCACAACACAACCCTCTCTTTTATTTTCCTTTTTCAAATACATGTTCTTAGAGGTTATAAATATTATTTTTGGATGTGCTTTAATGGTGTACTTGTGTTAAAAATGAAAAGAATTGAGCCTTATTCCACCATTACTTGTATTTTCTCTTAATCGGTATAAAACTATTTTTTCTACATCGATCTCTCATAATTTCCAAAGGCACACCTTCAATTCAAATGTATGAGCTTAATATATATTATTGATCATATTTTCATCACAATAGAAGTGAAAAATTATCCATGGTTACCCTCTTTTCTTACGTTTTCCCTTATTTCAAGCTTTTTACTTAAAGAATCAATTTTTCAACCAACTTACAAAAATTCCATAAAATTGTAGAAAAATCTCCTTAACTTAAGTTTTATTTCAAAACCTCCCTTTAAGTGTTATCTTTCATGGAAAAAATGTTTTATCAAAAAAGAGTGAGCGGTTTGAGGGAAAATCTATTTTTCATAACAGTCGACGAATCTGGACAACGCCGGAATATTTCTTAAATAACTAAAAATCTAGGAAAGCTATGAACTTCTAAAAGATGTTCTGAAAACTATACAAACTTCTATACAAAACATATGAAGGCCAAGTTTAGGAAAAATCTAAAAATGTATCTTCAATTGCAATCTTAAAGTGCACCAAATCTGAAAATTTATATTTATCTCATTTAATTAATTTCATGAACGTGCTTCTTATCACTTGTTTGAGTTTTAGTATGGCAATTACATATGTTGTGGCTATGTTTCCTTGCAATGGTACTTTGCTGTGACGACCCCACCACATATAATGATTAGTACTTGATTAATTAAGAGGATTTGAAATTAATTGCCGTGTATTATAATTTAATTTGGGATTTATGGGAATTGTGGGATCTGACTCGTATATGATTCTATTCAAGATTTATTTTGGAATTAGAAATTAAGGGTCCAAATGGCTTAAGGAAGTGAAGTTAAGAAGTTGAATCAATTTTATCCTAATTACGGACCCATTTGGGAGTTTAATTAAATATTCGATTCAGTTTAGTGAAATTGAGATTTGACAAATTAGGTCCTAATTGGAGTTAATTAAGCTAATTAAATTATGAAGATTGAGAATTGTGATTATTGCGAATTAAATTTATTTATGGGGTGTCCTATTTGAATATGTAATTTAATTGACGGAAACTGGGAGTTTGATCAGAAATTGAAGACCTAAATGGTTTAAGAAACCAAAATTGAGGTTGGAAATGAGTTTAATTTAATATTTGGAGCCTTTTGGGAGTTTGATTAAAAATCTGATTCGAATTGTTAAATTTAAATATATTTAATTAGGCTCTAATAGAAGTCGATTAGACTAACTAAATTATGTGGGATTGGTGATTAGTTATGATTAATCTAATTATGTGGTAATCAATAATTATTTGGATCAAGTGTTGCTTAATTAAGTTAAGTTTAATCATAAATTGAATGGTCTAAAATTTGGAGGGTGTATATGTGTATGTGTGTGCATGTGAGTGATGTGTTGGAACCCAAAGATGAGTGCACGTGTGTAGTGTGAAGGATGAGTGTGTGTGTGTGTATGAAGAAAGAGAGAGAGAGAGAGCATGCAACTCCTTTTTATTTATTTATTTTTTATTACTATTACTTGCTGGAACTATGGTTATGTTGGAGGAAAGTTGAGAGCAAAAAAAAGAGTGTTACTTCACATTGTTCTGGGCAACCCGTGGGAGTGAGAAAGAGAGAGAGAGAGAGTTCAAAGCTTGGAACTCTTGTGCTGGAAATGATGGAGAAAGGCTAAGGAGAAGCTTGGGAAAGTGAAGGATTGAAGAGGAGTTCATGATATTATCAAGAATTCATTAATTGAAGATTTTAGATAAGAAATTAAAACTCAAATCTTGTAGAATAAATCATCTAGAAGCTGAAATTAGGAGGTAATTGGAATCAATACCTTGTAATTAAAAAGAATTAGCAAGAAGATGATGAAAAAATGAGTTTAGTGTAAGATTATGGAAATAAAATTAGAGAGTAATTAGTTGGGTATGATTCTTGTTATTCTTCATGAAGTTGAAACTTATCATTACATGCATGTTGAAATTTCAATGTTTAAGATTTAATTCATGTGTAAAAAGGCTTATGAGATTAAATTTGGGTTTGCATGTAAAATCAAGTTAGGACCAAGAGTATGAATTATGATTTCTTAAATTTGTTAAACTTGAGTTCAATTTCATATAAATAGATGAAGTTAGCAAGATGATGAATGAATGGAGTTATGTTCAATTTATGGAAATTAAATTGGAAATCAATTATTTTGACTTTAATTTTGTAATCTTGCATGAAATTAAGCTTCATTGTTACATGCATGAATAAATTTTACAAGTTTAATACTCTAATGATACATATATCATGGATTTTGAAGGATTTGGATTAATTCAATCTCATATTTTGAAGAGAAAAAGAAAATGTTTTGTGAACATCAAGTTTATGGAAAATTAGAATTAATCCTAATGCTAGTTAAAGTTTTGATTTTATAATTAGATTTTTAATCCATGCATGTAGTGTGATTTAAGATTTTATTTAAATTAAACATATTTTAATTATGAATTAAGTTGAGGTTGCAAATTAAGTTGAGTTTAAGATTATGGAAATTAGTTGGAAAATTTATAAGAAGTTTCATGACTCCAATTTCATGAATTCAAGGAAAATAGAAAGAACTTGACGCCAATTTTATGTAATTAAAGAGAAAATGAGAAATTGAAGCTATGATCAAATGTATGAAAACTAACATAGAAATTAATTACTTTGGGTTGAGATTATTTGTCCTAACATGAAATTGAGTTCCGATTGTACGTACATTATGAATTTTTCAAGAGTTTTGAGAGTTTAATTCGTGTTTTAAAAATTATGGGCTTGAAATTGGGTTTGATATGGAGAAGATGAGTTAAAACTAAATTTGGACAATTGAAGTACGATTTTGAATGAATGATTTCTAATTGAAAGTGTTTATTTAATTATACAATGGTTTTTCGTTTTTGTGTACCAAAAGTGCATGTTTTGAGGCTTTGAATACCAAATTTGAACTTCAATTGCAATTTTGGAATTTCAGAATTTGCGTTGTCCGCTCGAGCAAGAGAAGTCTCACTCGATCGTGAAAATCGAGCTCTCAGTAGTTTTTCAAATTTCGCAGTCCGCTCGAGCAACCAAAGTGGCGCTCGAGCGGAGACCCATTTTCAGCATATTTTGGAAAGTTGCATTTAGTTCATATTTTTATCCTCATCTCTTTCCAAAGCACTCTAGACATGATTTGTGATTCAATAAAGATTAATATGCTACCAATCAACATAGATTAGTTAGTTAAGGAATGAATCATTGATCTAGTGGTAATTGTTTAAGAAGCCAAGTAAAAGATCAATCTATTTGGAAAAGAAGGGCTTAGTAATGAAAGAATATGTGAAATAAGAACCCGGTTTATTTGAATAAGAATGAATAAGCATAGTAGAACTTCGGACTGTTTAGACGGGAAAAGACTAGGAAAGTCAAGTTTGATCAAGGGAGTAATATTATATTTCAATGTGTATATGTTATGTGCTTATGTAGGTCACGCGCCATTGTCTGCCCGATTTATCCGATATGTCCAGTCCGTCTGATTTGCTTCTGCGGCTATCTGTGAGTAATAACTTAGTAAAGTTCTGTTCAACTATACTTATTTTCTGTGTGACAAAATGAGATCTGTTTTCCGAAATGATATATTCTGTACAATGAATGAATGTCCAATTTCTGATATGTATTCGTGACATCCTTAGCACCATGTGATATCTGTTGGCTATTACCCGGTATCGGAGGTTCCTTTATGGAACTTAATCTGTCAGCACTCTGTTACCCGTACCGGAGGCCCCGTCATGGGGGCTCAGCTTCTGTTCTGTTACCCGGATCCAGAGGTTCCTTTATGGAGCTGGTTATGCGTAACCTCACGTATATAAGTTATGTTCTGTTCTATTCTGTTCTGTTAATGCTAATGGATGTATCACGTATGTTTAAGCATGACTTATGAAACTGTATATGATCTGGACAAATTATGAATTTTGAATCTGTGCGGACTCTTTCATTAAAACCCTTTACTCTATTATTATTCACTAGGCTCTAGCTCTCTGTATTATTTATGTATGTAGGTGATTAGGCGCGTGACTAGGCTTAGAGGCATCTGCCTAGAATCTATTTTTGTCAGCCAACCTATGTGCCTCCCGTGGAGATTCTGGAAATGTCAAGTGATTATCACTATGTGATTTAAAGTTTAAGTTCTGTTTTCTTATTTGGTTAAACAAGTCTTGTGTATTTTTGTAAATAGGGCTAAGTCCCTTTTTGTCTAATCTGTATATATAGGATGACTTAAAGATAATGTGTATATATGTATATAAAAAGTTTTAAAATTTTTCTGTCTCATATAAGTCTGCACAGCTCAATGGACGTTGTATATTTGTTACCTACTTCCGCTAGCCCCTATTATTCTTTCAATTTGTCTCAGAGGCCTTCGGTAATCCCAGGATTACTGGCCGGTTACGATGCTAAACCTATAGGGGCAGGTTTGGGTCGTGACAGAGTGGTATCAGAGCACAAGTTAATATTTCACACACGTGTCCATTGAGCATTAGAATGTCTACAACGGATTTAAGTTTCATGCATCTAGTAGTAGGTAAGTAAGAAGTTGTGCATTCAAGAATATGTATATACGTTTGTGTAATATGTTTAGGTATAGAAACTAAGTATTATGAGCTATAGAGTTGTAATGATTATAAGGAAACTGGAATGTGTTGAATCAGTTTAGGCTGAAAGCTAAGAATTATGGTGACATCTCTGAAATCCCTACTATTATAAGGAAATCAGAATAATTGGCTAATCCATTGGTGAGAATAAGTGTGTTGATTTGTGGAAACATAGTATTATGCAGAATTAGAATCTTTGATGAAAGTCATGGAAGCTATATGGGTTATATGTTAAATTGGACTATGAGGATATTTGGAAACTGGGGGATTTGATGATCAAGGAAATATGTGGAACTATGGTAATTGAGGACGAAAAGTCATTTGATAGGTAGGATAGTACATTTTGGTGGGAACCTCTTATATGGAATGTTAAACCGTAGAGTCTCATGCCTTTGTAGAATGACCTTGAAAGTCTTATTGGAACCACGTTTGGCCAGCGTTGCTTCGAATCAGAAATTCTTGGTAAATTCCATGGGAATGAATAGGTTACCCTACCAGTGTCCTTATAAGCCTATATGTGTATGTCTACTTGTATATGATATGTGCTTTGTGTTATAATTTAAGTCAACTTAATTAACCCAAGTGTTATCAACCATTTTCTTGTGTTTGACCCTTTCCTTCTGTCATTAGGAAAAGATGGTGAAAAGTATGAATAGAGCGGAAATTGAGTCTTTATTAGAGTGATTAGGTAAAGTAGAAGAAGTACTAGAGATCGTGGTGAAAGCTGTGAATCCTACCATACCTGGCAAGATCAAAAGGAAGAATTAAGTGTAGAAGTGAAAAGCGAATTAAAGAAGAAAACTAAGAATTTTGTGGTAGGAAAGAAGAGTAATTCCAGGCAAAGTTGTAAGAGAAGTAAGTTATTCTAGTACGTCAATATGTCACAAGATTCCTCGAGGACTGTGTCATCGAACTACTGGAAATGTGAGAAGTGGGGTATTAAATAAAAGACTATCCCAAATCTAAGAGAAAGCTCAAATAATTTAATTGGTTAAGGATAGTACTTAAATGCAAGTAGGACTGCTTGGAGTTAACAGTTTATGTGTGAGTGGTATTTTTAATAAAGCCATGTTATAGTGCTTTGATAAAGCTTTATTTTGCTTTCTTTTGGAAAAGTAACTGATCAAACACGAATGATTATCCATTGGCTTTTGTAATAAGTATTAGCTTTCTTTTGCTGACATCCATGAAAGGTCCTTTTGTGCTAGGGGATGTAAAGTTTATGTAGCACCTTGTTGAGATATCTTTTTGCCACCGACGGTCTTGTACAGGTGGGTTATGTTTTGCCATTGACAGTTTTCCAAGTGGATTGTCTAACCGATTTCGGGTCGGCCACCAACGGTCATGAACAGGTGTGCTTCGATTTCGAGGTGGTTATTCCTTTGTTTTGTTAGGAATGTTATCTTTGTATTAGGTAGATGTTAGTAAACATCCAAGAAGCTTTGAAAGATTTCGATTGATGAACTCGATTCATCCCAGGTTTCGTTACAAACTATGTTATGTATTATTTGATAAAGATGGAACCCGTTCATTGGACTATTTAGAACTCAACCTGAAATTGCATAGAAATGATTAAAACATCACTAAGACTTGAGCTAAATAAAAGACTAAACGATTTAAGCCAATGAAAATTTTTCTACTTGATGACCGAATAAGTAACACTTAATTTACCGGAATCATATTGTTTGGAACCTTTAAAAACATTGAAAGTGACCAATTATGATATGTTGAATTACGAATCTGGAAGAATTATTCCCCCTCAAAAAGAAAAAGAAAAAGAAAGAGACGTAATGGGAAATAAGAGAATAAATTTCGTTAGAATGACAAACATATATTTCTTAAAGAACATTTGGGAACATAAGAATTTTGGTCTGCTAATTGTTATGGTTTGAGAAAGCTTAAAATTTAGCCCTAAGATACCATGTGTCAAGTTAACAAAATCAATACCTATATATGTATATACAGGTCTAATATTTAGAATAAGTATGAAGACAATGTAATTTGAATTACTTATGTAAATGTAACCTCAAGTAGATAAGAAAGCTAATGACCGCGTAAAACGTAGACTTGTTGTGAATCGAATCACCACTTTGAAATGATAGTGTGAGTTAGATTGTCAAAATGATAATTTTAATTTCACAGAAGTATGTAAAGTCCTGCTCTGATCTGTATGACTGTATGCTACTATATGAGAGCAAGCCAACATCTGTTACCCAATAGGCTCAATGAATTTCTGTGAAATATGCTTCTGTTTGAAATCCAATGTGCTCCTCTGTTTTGAAATTACCATCATAATTGGTACCCAAGATGTTTGTTTGAAACTGAGACCATTAATATGTGATTACAATTCTATATAATTCAGGAATTTTTGTTATAGATCAGCAAGTGAAACCTTATTTGAAGGATTTAACATGTTAATAGCGAAACATTTCTATCTGTTTGAAAAATAAGGAGAATCATGAACATTCCTTAAAAGAGATCTCCTACTATTGGAAGTATATGAACTATAGATTGATGAGTTAAAGTATATAAGTTATGTGATCGATGTCAATAAAAACGATAATGAATCGCCAATTTGGGTTATTAACCACTAAGTGATTGGGAATAAGTTCAACTTGTATGGAGAAAGTTCAATGAAAAGAAGTTACCTAGGGGAGGAAATGAATCGGGACCAAGTTATACGACTGATTTTCTGTACAAGTATCTTAAGTTTGGAGGACCAAACTTCTTAAGGAGGGAAGGCTGTGACGACCCCACCACGTATAACGATTAGTACTTGATTAGTTAAGGGGATTTGAAATTAATTGCCGTGTATTATAATTTAATTTGGGATTTATGGGAATTGTGGGATCTGACTCGTATATGATTCTATTCAAGATTTATTTTGGAATTAGAAATTAAGGGTCCAAATGGCTTAAGGAAGTGAAGTTAAGAAGTTGAATCAATTTAATCTTAATTACGGACCCATTTGGGAGTTTAATTAAATATTCGATTTAGTTTAGTGAAATTGAGATTCGATTAATTAGGTCCTAATTGGAGTTAATTAAGCTAATTAAATTATGAAGATTGAGAATTGTGATTATTGCGAATTAAATTTATTTATGGGGTGTCCTATTTGAATATGTAATTTAATTGACAGAAACTTGGAGTCTGATCAGAAATTGAAGACCTAAATGGTTTAAGAAACCAAAATTGAGGTTGGAAATGAGTTTAATTTAATATTTGGAGCCTTTTGGGAGTTTGATTAAAAATCTGATTCAAATTGTTAAATTTAAATATATTTAATTAGGCTCTAATAGAAGTCGATTAGACTAACTAAATTATGTGGTATTGGTGATTAGTTGTGATTAATCTAATTATGTGGTAATCAATAATTATTTGGATCAAGTATTGCTTAATTAAGTTAAGTTTAATCATAAATTGAATGGTCTAAAATTTGGAGGGTGTATATGTGTATGTGTGTGCATGTGAGTGATGTGTTGGAACCCAAAGATGAGTGCACGTGTGTAGTGTGAAGGATGAGTGTGTGTGTGTGTGTATGAAGAGAGAGAGAGAGAGAGAGAGAGAGAGAGAGAATGCAACTCCTTTTTATTTATTTATTTTTTATTACTATTACTTGCTGGAACTATGGTTATGTTGGAGGAAAGTTGAGAGCAAAAAAAAAAAGAGTGTTACTTCACATTGTTCTGGGCAACTCGTGGGAGTGAGAAAGAGAGAGAGAGAGAGAGAGAGAGAGAGAGAGAGAGAGAGAGAGAGGTTCAAAGCTTGGAACTCTTGTGCTGGAAATGATGGAGAAAGGCTAAAGAGAAGCTTGGGAAAGTGAAGGATTGAAGAGGAGTTCATGATATTGTCAAGAATTCATTAATTGAAGATTTTAGGTAAGAAATTAAAACTCAAATCTTGTAGAATAAATCATCTAGAAGCTGAAATCAAGAGGTAATTGGAATCAATACCTTGTAATTAAAAAGAATTAGCAAGAAGATGATGAAAAAATGAGTTTAGTGTAAGATTATGGAAATAAAATTAGAGAGTAATTAGTTGGGTATGATTCTTGTTATTCTTCATGAAGTTGAAACTTATCTTTACATGCATGTTGAAATTTCAATGTTTTAGATTTAATTCATGTGTAAAAAGGCTTATGAGATTAAATTTGGGTTTGCATGTAAAATCAAGTTAGGACCAAGAGTATGAATTATGATTTCTTAAATTTGTTAAACTTGAGTTCAATTTCATATAAATAGATGAAGTTAGCAAGATGATGAATAAATGGAGTTATGTTCAATTTATGGAAATTAAATTGGAAATCAATTATTTTGACTTTAATTTTGTAATCTTGCATGAAATTAAGCTTCATTGTTACATGTATGAATAAATTTTACAAGTTTAATACTCTAATGATACATATATCATGGATTTTGAAGGATTTGGATTAATTCAATCTCATATTTTGAAGAGAAAAAGAAAATGTTTTGTGAACATCAAGTTTATGAAAAATTAGAATTAATCCTAATGCTAGTTAAAGCTTTGATTTTATAATTAGATTTTTAATCCATGCATGTAGTGTGATTTAAGATTTTATTTAAATTAAACATATTTTAATTATGAATTAAGTTGAGGTTGCAAATTAAGTTGAGTTCAAGATTATGGAAATTAGTTGGAAAATTTATAAGAAGTTTCATGACTCCAATTTCATGATTTCAAGGAAAATAGAAAGAACTTGACGCCAATTTTATGTAATTAAAGAGAAAATGAGAAATTGAAGCTATGATCAAATGTATGAAAACTAACTTAGAAATTAATTACTTTGGGTTGAGTTTATTTGTCCTAACATGAAATTGAGTTCCAATTGTACGTACATTATGAATTTTTCAAGAGTTTTGAGAGTTTAATTCGTGTTTTAAAAATTGTGGGCTTGAAATTGGGTTTGATATGGAGAAGATGAGTTAAAACTAAATTTGGACAATTGAAGTATGATTTTGAATGAATGATTTCTAATTGAAAGTGTTTATTTAATTATACAATGGTTTTCCGTTTTTGTGTACCAAAAGTAAATGTTTTGAGGCTTTGAATACCAAATTTGAACTTCAATTGCGATTTTGGAATTTTAGAATTTGCGTTGTCCGCTCAAGCAAGAGAAGTCTCGCTCGAGCGTGAAAATCGAGCTCCCAGTAGTTTTTCAAATTTTGCAGTCCGCTGAGCGACCAAAGTGGCGCTCAAGTGAAGACCCATTTTCAGCATATTTTGGAAAGTTGCATTTAGTTCATATTTTTATCCTCATCTCTTTCCAAAGCACTCTAGACATGATTTGTGATTCAATAAAGATTAATAAGCTACCAATCAATATAGATTAGTTAGTTAAGGAATGAATCATTGATCTAGTGGTAGTTGTTTAAGAAGCCAAGTAAAAGATCAATCTATTTGGAAAAGAAGGGCTTAGTAATGAAAGAATAAGTGAAATAAGAACCCGATTTATTTGAATAAGAAAGAATAAGCATAGTAGAACTTCGGACTGTTTAGACGGGAAAAGACTAGGAAAGTCAAGTTTGATCAAGGGAGTAATATTATATTTCAATGTGTATATGTTATGTGCTTGTGTAGGTCACACGCCATTATCTGCCCGATTTATCCAATATGTCGAGTCCGTCTGATTTGCTTCTGCGACTATCTGTGAGTAATAACTTAGTAAAGTTATGTTCAACTGTACTTATTTTCTGTGTGACAAAATGAGATCTGTTTTCCGAAATGATATGTTCTGTACAATGAATAATTGTCCAATTTCTGATATGTATTCGTGACATCCTTAGCATCATGTGATATCTGTTGGCTGTTACCCGGTATCGGAGGTTCCTGTATGGAACTTAATCTGTCAGCACTCTATTACCCGTACCGGAGGCCCCGTCATGGGGGCTCAACTTCTGTTCTGTTACCCGGATCCGGAGGTTCCTTTATGGAGCTGGTTGTTCGTAACCTCACGTATATACATTATGTTCTGTTCTGTTAATGCTAATGGATGTATCATGTATCTTTAAGCATGACTTATGATTTCTGTATATGATCTGGACAAATTATGAATTTTGAATCTGTGCAGACTCATTCATTAAAACCCTTTACTCTGTTATTATTCACTGGGCTCTAGCTCACTGTATTATTTATGTATATAGGTGATCAGGCGCGTGACCAGGCTTAGAAGCATCTACCTATAATCTATTTTTGTCAGCCAACCTATGTGCCTCCCGTGGAGGTTCCGGAAATGTCAAGTGATTATCGCTATGTGATTTAAAGTTTAAGTTTTGTTTTCTTGTTTGGTTAAACAAGTCTTGTGTATTTTTGTAAATAGGGCTAAGTCCCTTTTTGTCTAATCTGTATATATAGGATGACTTAAAGATAATGTGTATATATGTATATCAAAAGTTTTAAAAATTTTCTGTCTCATATAAGTCTGCACAGCTCAATGGACGTTGTATATTTGTTACCTGCTTCCGCTAGCCCCTATTATTATGTCAATTTGTCTCAGAGGCCTTCGGTAATTCCGGAATTACTGGCCGGTTACGATGCTAAAGCTATAAGGGCGGGTTTGGGTCGTGACATTTGCTGATGCTCATACTTGTTTAAAAATTATTGCCTCGATAAATTTTTCTAATCTTAACTTAAAACATTTAATACAATGGGAAACTTAATTGGGGTGGTAGTTGGGTTTTGATCACTTGAATTGTATTATTAGAAAATATTGTGTTTACGTTGAATTGATGGTGGTACGTGTTCTCTATTTAAAGTAAAGTCTTGCACAAGCAGTTGTATCAAAACCCTTGAATGGATTAGTTGTATTCGAACCTTAGGTGTTTATGATGGATAAGGTTAGAGGAGGTTATAGGCAAGGCCCTTATTTTTACCATCTCTTTTGAGGTCCTTGGTTGGCGCTACATGGTATATAACTGTTGGTAGGCATTCAAGGTAAGGTCTGCAAAGCAGTAAAAAATGGGGCATGTTGAATAATCCGAGTCCAATTCTTGCGATTGGAATGATGAAATCTCTTTGAGGGATCTATAAATTACTAACATCTAATCTTGTAATCATTTGTTATTGAATGACTATCATGCTTCATTGCTTACTAGTTATAATTATGATGGTGTATTGGATTGGGAAAAAGGGGTGAGATGTATGTGTGTTTACTAGGCATTCAAAGCTCATGGCGTTTCATACCAGGTATTAAAGACTATTAAACCAGTTAAAGTCAAAGTTGAAGCATTTGAGGACATATGGCTACCCTAGGAGATTTAGAAACTAGTTTTATAAACATGTTTTGAAATTGTAAGTGATAAATCCCTTCTTGTATTTAAGACATGATTTTGTAATTATTATAGATTTAAACATATCTTGATATTACGTATTCCTTATTTCCTTGTCGACTCATGTAGCCCTTGTAATAATACTTTGTTAAGATTTGTTAAAATGGTAGCTTTGCTATCTAAGGTGGTTGGACTTCGAAGAGAATCTATATTGACTCCTCCGACCTTCTTAGGATCTTACTTGGTTATTAACCAAAGGACTCATTAGTGACGTTTTCTTCTGTTGTAACCATAGATAAACCGTGTATTTATTCATTAATATACTCCTTAATGTTCCTAATTTTTGGGGCGTCACATAAGCTCTAAGGGTTCCTTAGCTCTATACTTTGAATCTTCGTATGATAGCTTGTGATAGCTCACATGACCCAAGCGTACATACCAAAGGTCTGCAGTGTCATTCCTTCTAGTCTTATCTATGTAAGCTTATTCTACTAACATTATGTAGATAAACTCCAACCGTCTTCCCTCCATGATGGGAATACCAGATAACTTAAGCTTCTAGTAAACCTTCACATTCTCTGGGCCAAATAACACATAGTTGCTTGAGGATGTGAGTTATGAAACTGATGACAGATTCTTCTTCATCCCTAGTATGTGATAGACGTCTTGCAGATGTATTTGATTAGAGTTGAAGTAGTGACGATTGTCTTACCAACATGGGTGATTAGCAACCTCGTATTATCAACAGTCACTACTACCCAGCCTCCTGTGTACTCAAACGTGTTGGACAGCTTCTCCTTGTCACCAGTCATGTGGTTAGAGCATCCTAAATAAACAATCCAATCATTGTTGTAATTGATTGCTCCATATTTAGACTCCGCCTCAAGAGCTGACTCATTAGGCTTAAACACAACCTCACATACAACCATTTCACTAGTGGTTAGACTGTGCTACTCTTGCACTTCCCGTGCATCAAAGTCTACTTCTCCTTCAAAACAATCTATCTTATTAGGATCGAACATCGCAAAGGATGCATGGAAATCCCATTCTTCCTCACTGTTGTCTTGGTGACTTTTAGATGTCACAAAGTTACCTTCTTCTTACCTTCTCTTTGAACGACAATCTTTTGCATAGTGACCCACATTCGTAGCGCTCTATGTTGCGCCACCAGGGTGCTGAGGATCGTCGATCATGGTTGTTGCTGCCAGACTGAGCTCTCCCTATTTGAGAGCTCTCATCTTACTGTTGTGATTTAGCATGTTCTTCATTGTTCATTGGCCTTGTAGAGTTAGGCCGTCTTGATCCACCACGTCTTGGTCCACCTCTTCTATTATTGTTGTTAAAAAGTGCCTAATATTTCGTCTTTAATGAGGCTCCAACCATTTTCTTGCCTATGCTTTCTTGATTGCCCAATAAATTCTCCAACTTTATAAGAGATGGTTGAATTGGCCAACCCTTTATAGCTGTGATGAATGCATTATACATAGGCCTTAACCTATGTATAATGATCCTCCTCATTCTTTCCCCAATAATATTTGCTTTAAGATATAGATTTAAAATTTCAGGACATATATTCTTAATTTTTGTAAAATATTCACTTATGGACTTACTTCCTTGAGTGGTGGTCATCAACTCAATTTCTAGAAATTGGAGCTGAGCATTTGTTTTTGAAAACAATGATACAAAGGTGTCCCACGCTACCTTGGGTGTATTATCATTCCTAATGCACCTGAGCAACTCATCATCTATGGTTGTCTTGAGCACATACATTGTCTTTCCGGCCTTGATCTTCCATTTGCGGAGTGCCTCGGCATTTTCCTTAGAAGGTGGTGCGATCTCATTTCTATTAACAACCTCCCACAAGGCCTGCCATTTAAGGTAAGACTTGATACGACTCTGCCAACTCTAATAGTTGTTGTTGTTGAATCTTGTGACTCCATTCGTTGTGTTCACAAGATCTGCCATCGTGACTTGTTGAGATCCTTCTGCACTTTCACCAAGTGTGCTACCTAACCCACAAGCTTCACAGTCTCAAGCTGTATACAGTCAACTCGAGAGAAAGGTCCCTGACCGCCTTGCTCTACTACAAAATTTTTGAGTTAGAACACAACGACTGTATAAAAGTGAATCTTTATTTAGATACAAAGTACACTCATGTATACAAAGGAAGCTCTTAATGACACCTCACTTTGGAACCACTCACACTTAAGCACTTGACTCCACTTCTTGTTGTTGTTGTGTCTTGTACCTTAAAATTAATATTATTCTTTTGTAATACATATCATAATATAAAATATCATTACATTAATTAAAGTTAACTCTATTGTGATTTTACATCAGATATCATATTTCTAGAAGTGATTTATATACATGTGTAGCGTTCAATTTGATATTGATTGATTAAAATAATGAAACTCAATGCTTTTTTTGTTAAGTTTGTAAAAGATAAATTGACAAATGTCAAATGATAAATAGTGTGGATTATTATTTTAAAGAATAATGATTCATCGAAAATGATTGTGTATATGTAAGGCACCTATAGATGTTTCTTGAATAATTTTTAAATAAAAATTTTGAATTTATAGTATTACTAATAATGCACCTTCATGAGCTTTGCCAAAAAATATATGTAAAAAAAAAAAAATAGCTGCAATAAAAATTTTGTGATTATTATGATGTGTCACATAATTAATTAGAACTCCTTTGAGAATTGAAATTGTTAAGGTTATAGAGATTTTGTATCTGATTCCCATTGAGAACACGGTTTATGATTTTAATTTGTATTTTTTTTATCCATTAATGTGAATAATTCTCACGATCTTACTGGTATAAGTATAAATCTTACCTCTGAATCAACCCATCTTAACTACTTTTTCATGCAATAAAATACTTAAATATTGTCATATAAAAATATTATAATATATCATAATCAAATACCACTTGAAGTATAATTACAGAACTGATATACCACTTTAGACATAACTAAAAATATAAGTTGGCAAAGACTTTTTCGATTAATAACCAAAATAATACACGACGAGTCATAACCAAATCATAAGTTGTATATTATAAAATTTTTCATTGTTTTTATTTTTATCAAAAAAAAAAAATATTTCGATACAAGTGGAATTCATGATTTTTGGTAAATTTGATTAATACAAATGAATATTTGATTTCAGGTTGAAAATACACAAATTTTTTTTTTTTAAAGAAATTGATTTTATGAGCCTATTTTATAGAGAATCACACACAATGACAAAAATTTTTATCAATCATTAACAAATCTATTTGTATTTGCCTTTCAATTGTTAAAATTTTTTACACATAAAGTATTAAGACTCAAAATTAATTTTCTATTTTAAAAATAAATTATCATGCATCGCACGGGTCACCTACTAGTTAATAATTAAAATCATAAACTTTTTCACTAATGTGTAGTAATTTTTAAAAAATCCCCCTAAAGGGTAATTTCTCCAATTATAAATGCCATATTGTCAGAATTTTTTATTTAATCAATTAATAGAAAAAAAAATTAACTACAATTCTATACAATACAGCAATAAAATTATCTGAATTGTTAATCGAAATATATTTTTAACATTGTTAAAAACTATTAATTTACTTGATTTTTTAATAAAAGCTGTCATTTGTTATGTAATTAGCAACTTAAAGGGGCGCGATGTAATTTTCAAAACCACATGGAGTAATTTTTATTTTAAGCAAATCTCAAATGGTATATTTATAATTTATCCAATACAAAATAGTGATATTTTAGAGTAGGGTTGGGCAAACATCTAGCCCATCTGCTCAATTCGCCCAACCTTAAATGGGTGGTTTCGATGCAATAGATGAACGGATGTTGATCTAACAATTTTAAAAATGTCGGGTTTCAGTTAGGGTCGACTTTGATATTTTTGGGGCCCAAGATAGACTCTCGATATGAGACCTTTCCTACATTTAAAACAAAAAGGGGAACTGACCCAAAGGTCCAAGCCCAACATATCCTACCCCGTTTAAGCCCAAAACAATTTTACTACTCCATTAAGTCCTCAAATTAACAATAAGACGAAAATACCCACAATACATCATCTAATTTACACGCGCGCAGCCATCACCCACGTCCCAAACATCTCAGACTGATCACTACACTGTCACGTCTCCGCCGTTCGAAATCGACTCCTCAGTCCTCCATCTCTCTTCCGTTCAACTCCATCGCCTCAGAAACCCTAACCCTAACCAGAAAACGTAACCGTTCATCTTCATCATCATCTCAGTCTGATCAGTACACTCCGCAGCTCGAAATCGCATTCTCAACCCTCCATCTCTCCTCCGTTCGATTCCATTCCCTCTGAAACCCTACCATAACCACAAAACCAAACCGTTCATCTTCAACACAACACCAAGCCGTTCATATTTTCCAATCGGCGACTCTCAACAACACGAAGAACCATCACCACTCTGAACAGATTTCATAGTTCCTGCCTTCCGACTCACAAAAATGGGGAAAAAAAGTAACATCTCTCTTCACCTATTCATTATTTTTCATTCACATTTGTACATCATTCTTTCATATTTCGTATATACACATTTTACATACTTCCAAATGTATAAACCCTATTTTATATATAATCCCCTGTTTTCAAACATTCTTCTCCCCTGTTTTTCAACATTCTAAACACTGTTTTTACACATAAATCCCTGTTTTTACACATTCAACACCTTATTCCTATTCTTGTTGTTCAATATTAGCTTCTCTTATTCTTATTTTTGAATTTTTAATCTTCTCGTTGTTATTGTTGCTTTTTACAAAGTACAATGGCCTGTTACTATTGTTCATACTGTTTATAAAAACTGCAACATCATAGTGTTTCATTTCATCACTACACAAGTAACATATCTAAATTTATTCAAACTGCAAATGAAACTGCAAAATTACACAGTTTAACCACTACTCAAAACAAGTAGATAACTTATTATAAAGTGCAAATCAAATTGTCAAATTATACAGTTTCGTAACTGTTACCAACAAAATACATATAACTTCATGTGAAACTGTATATAAAACTTCAAAATTATACAGTTTTGTCACTATATTACTCATACCCTGCTGTCGCTTTCATTTTTTCAGAAACAGCTGTTGGAAGATATTGGAAGAAACAAACCCATACGCCCACAAATCCAATCAGGGATTTAACCATCTCCCCTTTTGAAAATCCATCTCCTGTATCCATTGAAATGCCACCACCATCTCCCCTTCCACAAAAAACCAAACCACCACACCCAAAAACAACCAAACCCAACAGACCCCACCAAAAAACCCACAAAACAACCACACCACCAACAAGAAAAAGCCCAAGAACTACACCACAAACCCCACCCACACAACAAACACCAACCACACCTCCAACCACAACAAAAACAAACAAAAGAAAGCCAACAAAAAAACAAGAAGCTCCTCCGACCAAAAGAAGAAAGCTCCAAGAAAGCCAATCAACTCCCAAAACAAAAACCAAGCCATCAAAAGAAAAAAAAGCAGCAGTTCCTGCAAAGAGAGTCCAACAATTTAATTATCGTTCCAACATCGGAACAGTAATCAAACTGTTGAAGGGGGTCAAATTCACAAAACCCCAACAGACAGAGCTGCAAAAAACCCCTTTTTGGCACCTAATAAATGCTCTCTCCTCAACACAACTGAAGGCCTCTTGGTGCAGATGCTACAATTCCATTGTAGCAGAAATCACAAAACTCTACAACAAAAGAAAAAGATCATTTGTACTTGGCAAAAAGGAAATGAAACTCAGAAACAGTGATGTGAAGATCATTTTTGGTATCGACTGTGGAGAAGACAGCATCACCACCAAATCCTATGCAACACCAAAGGATTTTGAGCTTCCATTTTACAAACGAAGATGCAAATCAGTCAAGAGATTGGATGGCAAGTCTTTGGCCAAAATGTTTCAACAAACAAAAAAAGGAAAATCAACCAATGATCATCAAGATCTTGCAAGGGTAATCACCCTTTACTTGTGCTTGAAACTTCTCATGCCCACAACAAGCCATACACTGAGTTGGAGTTTCCTCAAATATGTTGACAATCTCAACAACATCAAGAAGTACAATTGGGTTGAGGCAATCAAAGACACACTCATGAATTCAATGGCAAATGCAAACAACAACCCAAGGCGTGTCACTGGATGCGTCATGTTACTCTTGGTAAACACATTACTCAACTACTTCCCACAAAAATATCAGACATCCACCTATTTCTAACTATCTAACATATTTCAATTTTTTTTTTTTTTTACAGTACTGGTACTGTGAGCACAGTAAACTCCTCCGACCATCCAACAAACAAGGCTTCCCAAGGTTTATGAAATGGAACCTTGGCAGAATGTACTCCAAGTGGAAACACATCAGCCTTGCTCACTTTGAAAAGGTATTCAAACTCTTCTATACTATCATAGTACAAATCATATTGTGAAACTGTGAAAATTTTCAGTTTCAAAGCACACACTTATTTCACATCACTCATGTCATGAAACTGTAAAATTGTTCAGTTTCAAAAAACATATTTCGACACTTAACCCACATTACTCACAGTACAACTCATCTTATGAAACTGACCAAATTTACAGTATTACTGATATATGCCACATTGTTCCAATGCAGGTTAACCAAAGTGCTTTAACCCCAACTGAACAAGAAATACAGTTATTGCATATCAATCAAAGCACATCAACAAACTCTTCAGCAAAGAAAAATGACCACAAAAAGGACAATAAGCGAAAGAGGAAAACAAAAGCAACAAAAAAAGAAAGACTTGTAGACAGTGATGAGGATGACTTTCTTGAAGAAGAACATCATTCAGAATCAACATCAGAATCAGAACAAGAAGCACAACAAAAAAAAAAGAAAAGAAAGCAAAAACAACAACAACAACCAGAAAGTGCTGAACAAGAAGAAAACAGTGATGATGAAAAAAATCAAGTGACTGATGAAGAAGAAACTGATGAAGAAGAAACTGAAGAAGAAGAAGAAACCGAAACTGAAGAAGAAGAAGAAGAAGAAGAAGAAGAAGAACAAGAAGAACAAGAAAGACAACAAACAAAAGGTGATCAACAAAAAGACCTTGATGAAGAAGAAGACCAACAAGAAGCAGTCAATGAACAAGAACCGACAACCCAACAAGAAGAACTGCAAGACAAATCTCACATATTTCATGCACAAGGTAAACCATTGTCTAATACTAAAGCAAACTGCAAAATTTCATTACACTAACCAAAACACAATCCAACATTTTTATAGGTCATGACCAACCAGAAACACCAACCAAAGAGGATGAAAAGGACAAGCTCATATCAGCCATGAGAGCACAAATGCAAGAAATGGAACAAAAATTCATGGCTGAATTGCAAAAAAAAGAAGATCAATTGAAGGACATCTCCACCAAAAAAACTGCCACTCCCCAACAAAGATCCATGGTCAAGAGACTCAAACAAAAATCAAGAAAAAAAGCACATGATCCAGATTTTGAATACCAACCAATCACCAAACCCAAAGAAGATGCAACAAAAAAGACACAAACTGCTGCTGATGTACCCAAACCACCACAGGGTACCGATGAAGAAAAAGAGAAGGAGAATGACAACAAAAAAGAAGGTGCTCATGAAGCAAAACAACAGCAGAAAGAACAGAAAAAAATTCAAGTATTGGAAAGTGATGATGATTTCCAGGAAGAATCAATCCCAAACAAGCCACTCGCCATTTCATGCCGCAAAACAAACAAGGTTTGGCATAGCCTATCCAAAAAAGACCAAGACCAAATTCAACTCATCAACAACACACAATCAAGTGCTTGTGTCTGGTCTGGCAGCGAAGATGAAAACTGCGTATACTTTTCAGATATATGCAGATTGACCAACAGGGAACCCTTATATGGGAATGTAGGTCTCTAACTGCAAAATTTTACAGTTTCTGTACAAATTCAATAACCTATTCCACAAACCTAACACATTCTCATATATAACATGTTTCAGGTGATTGATGCCTTCTCAGAAAAGCAATTGGAACTCCAACCAACCATTGAAGAATTTGAGAAAAACGATCTTGTCTTTGCAAGCAATCCATATGCAGGAAGATCTTACGTTTTCTCAACACTGATCAACGTAAGCAAAACTTAACATACCTTACAACTGCAAAATTTTCTACTTTCTCAACATGAATTATTACATAGTTTTATAACACATTTCAAACATATATATAACTTACAGGCTCCACTACAAAACCAAGATCAAGCACTCAGAGAAAAACTGATAGACAACCATTTTCCAGAAGCAATGAAAAACAGATACATCCACTTCCCAATCAACCACGACAACCATTGGACAATCGTGGTCTTTGACAATGCTGATGGAATATGGAGACACTATGACTCTTTGAGACCAGCAAAAGGTTGCCACAACAAGCACTTTGAAATTGCAAAGCAAATTGTAAGTTAAAATAAAATTTCATACTCAGTTCCATTCCTTTACAAAAATCTCAACTCATCACTATAACTAACAAAAACACCAACTAACTATTTTGTAGCAACAACATCAACTGAGATGGAATAAAGCATTACTCAGCAATCAGGGAAACATGTTTTCATCTCAAGAGTGCGAGACAGAAATTCAATCAATTGAGGAATGCCCACAACAAACCCGACACTCGTAAGATACAAAATCCATAAACTAATCTTCCAATATGCTAAATTTTACAGTTTCACTTAACTAATTAACTTCATCTCAAACACTGCAGGAATGATTGTGCAATCGCCGTCTGCAATGTCATCAACCAATATCTCAACTGGCAACCTGTGCAGAAAAAACTTCGTCCAACTGAGTGGGTCAAATTTCGAGCACAAATCATCAGTCAATTCCTCAATGATGAGAACCGATCCTGGAAACTCGAGCACTACAAAATGTTGACAAAACATACCAAACCATAGAAACAATGAACAAACTTCTTGACAACACAAATATTCAATGGAACATATCTTTATACCTTTTTTTTTTTTTATTTCTCTTTTTTAACATGTGACAAGTACTTTATATACATTTGGGAATGATCTTTTTATGGTTATTATGGTTATGGTGAAAATGATTGATCTTGTTGTTGCTCTTCTTCTTGTTATAATTATTGTGGTTGTTCTTCTGATTGTTTGTCTACTTGTTTCTGGTTGCATATATTTTCATACAGTAAAGGTTGTTTCTAATAATTCTTCAAACTGCAAAATTTTGCAGTTTCATCAGCTTGTTTCTAATAATTTTTAAAACTGCAAAATTATGCGGTTTCATCAGGTTGTTTCCAATAATTCTTCAAACTGCAAAATTATACAGTTTTGTCGCTATGACATATGAACTGCATTTCCATATTATACTGTTTCAGTAAGAAATTTTAAACAACCTTCTCTGCATTCCATCAAAATAAAAAACAAAACCAAACTGTTACAAAACAACTTCAATAAGTAAAGAACACATCAACTTTATTCATTACTTCCATAATAACAAGTATCACATTTTTTATTATCATAAATTCCTCAAATTCAAATACAAATCACAAAGAATAGATTCTGGCCTCAAATAGCAGCCTTGCACGTCTTCTTATTGTGATTCCCATATTTCAAACACCTCTCACACTTGATTTGTTTCACATTCTCACCCCTAGAAGGTATCCTCTTCTTCTTGTTCCGCCCGGGCTGCTTCTTCGTTATAGGAGGTTTGATAACCGAACTACTGGCACCATCAAAGCCAAATCTCTCACTTGAAGGCACTGGATAAACAGATTCCTTGTATGACTCTCTAAAACAATCTACATGAAAAAAGGATCAATGAAACCATACACATCTCTACCACTACTACGCAAAGCATGCACGGCATGACAACAAGGAAAACCATTCAATTGCCATTCATGGCAAGAACAAGTCTGTCTACCAATATCAACATAAAAAGAAATAGAAGAATGAACCTCAAGCACAGTATCACTAGCAACAATCACATCCCAAGACTTAGCTAGCTCCAAAGACTCCACCAACTTCTTTTCCATAACTGGACACAATTTCGTAGTCCATCTTCTAGATTCAGCTCTTCTATCTGACAATTGAGTCATGATTTGAACCCTAATCATATCAACCATACAAGTAATAGGCAACTCACGGGCCCCGCCAATCCAATTATTGTAAGACTCCGCAGCATTAGATGACATCTCACCATATCGTTTCCCTCTAAAAAATGCATTGGCCCACTTATCATTTTGCAAACCATCCAACATACTATCAACTCTACCATTCCCAGCAATACGCCTCAATTTCTCCATATAATGTTGGAAAGAAGCAACCGTTGGCGCATAAGCACATTTAACTAATATTTTCATCAAACACAGCTTATAGGTAGTACGAAGTCCCACCAATTTGTCAATCAAATTTCTCTTCAAATGATTCAAGCAATAAGCATGATGTGCATTGGGGAAAACCACCGAAAGAGCGTCTAGCAATCCATGTTGACGGTCCGACACAAAAGTCAATCTCCGGCCTGAACCAACAGCCTTTAACAACTGACTTAAGAACCACATCCAATTATCTTGATTTTCAGCGTCAACAATCGCAAAAGCCAAAGGAAACAGACCTGCAAACAAAATCACATGAAACTGCAAAAATTAGCAGACTCACAATACAAAAACACACTGACAAACAAAACCTATACTAACTGCAAATAAATACATACCTTGATTACCATCCTTTGATGTTGCTGCAAGCAAATGCCCCTTGTAAAGCCCCTTCAAAAATGTACCATCAACAAACAACAACGGACGACAAAATTGAAAGCCATACAAACATCCATGAAACGCCACAAACAACCTTCGAAAACACCCACTACTTTCATCCACATCTAATTCAAACACACTTCCCGGATTCGTTCTCATAGCCGTCTCAAGGTACCATCGAAGCTGGTCAAAAGAAGTTGCAAAATCACCAAACAACCCACCTCTTGCCTTATCAACTCCTAACCATGCAACCCGATAAGAAACATCTATACCGTATTGCTTCTTCAACTTTTTTTTAACTTCAATAGGACGAGTCAACGGATTATCACTAATATCATTTTGCACAATATCAGACACAAGTCTAGAACCAACCATTTTGCTACAAGATCTACGAGCCACAACCCCACAACTATGCACATTATCCAACTTCATTATAAAAAAAACACCGGAATCCATCAACACCCTTCCATGCACAAACCATTTACAACCCGTGGACGACTTCATCATACACTCAGCAGTTACCCTTGTTGCATCGTTCTTCAAATAATTCACTGCAAAACCACACTCAACTGCATACTTAGCCAATGCAATGCGGAATGCCGGCACTCCACCTTCAAATTCTTGACCAACACTATGTATAATCCCCTTCCAACTAGCAGACAACAAAACTCTCTCTGGTTCTGGATAAAAACTACGCAACAAGCCACCAACATCATCACAATCATTCACAAAAGAACTCTCACAAGTTACAGAATCAATCCTACATGAATTACCATCATCAAACTCCACAACTCTCTTATCCCCCACAATAACATCAACAACATGACAACCACTACCACCTACCATTGACAGCATATTTCCCAAATCATCATCACATTCAACAATACAATTAGAATATCCAGGAACCGAGAAAAACAAACAAAAGTTACCAACACTCAACTCTTTGAACTTCCCACATATTTTCTCAACAACTTCATCATAACTACATCCCTCACTAATCTTGATAGCAGCACAACAATCACTGTATTTGCACATTAACATGAAACACCCCTCCATACTACAAAATCACAAACCAACAAACAATTGTTCACCTATTCCAAACTGCAAAATTATACAGTTACAACATATCAATACCAACACTGCACAATTCACAATTCCAAAATACAACTTCAAAATACATTACACTATACGACAAGCAAAATCAACAAAATCAAAATCAAACAAACAAAATTTCCCAAACACAAACCACATACCACGCAAATTTGCTTATCTATATATACATACATATATGTATCAACAAATACAAACTACATACACACACAGACATATATATATACATATATATGTATATCTACGTATCGACACATACATACATACACATACATATATCTATCACCAGAGAGAGAGAGAAAGAGAGAGAGAGAGAGAGAGAGAGAGAGAGAGAGAACGTATGCAGATAAAACCTGTACACAGAGATTCAGATCGCACAACCAGATCAACCTCACAGCACAAACAGATCGACCACACAGCACAATGAGATCGCCACAACGAACAGAAATCGAGATCGCAGGGACGAAGATTTGATTTCCTTTTTTTTTCACGCAGCAAAAATTTGATTTCTCACGTATATATAGATCTCAAAACAAAGGGTAATACAGTCTTTTAAAAATATAAAAATAAAAAACGCTTGGTATAAAATTTTAAAAACTGTGGACTTATTAATCTATTAAAAATAAATTGGGATTAGAAGGGAAATAGGTCTCCTACATAGGACTACATGGTAATTTTTCCTTTTTTTTTTTTTTTTTAGAAAGGACTCGGAGCTTGGGATAGAGAACACTCCTACTAAATACCCAATTTGTGATGGCCAAATGTAAAACACGAGTTAACTTATAAGGTTAATGCTAATTCATTAAGGTGTGTTTGATCAAGTTCTCTTGGACTCAGTATGGTTAGATAGATAATATAGGAAAGAAAATAAATAATTTTTATTTGTTTGTTTAGATAGAGAATCTTAGAACGTAATAGAAACTAAAGTTTTCTGTACAACTCAAATTAACTTGTTAATTAGGCTAACAATTTCTTGCAAAATATACAGAAATTTTTTTTTTTTTTTCAAAAATCTTGACCGGGTTTATTTTGTTTATTTGTTTTTTTGGCCCATGTTTCTCTCTACAACTCCCTATTATGCAATGATTATATTTTTTTTCCCATCATTTCCTTACAAAAATTCTCACCTATTCAAATGCATGTAAGAAAATAAATTTTCTAACTTTCACTTCACTTTCTACTATTTTTATTTTCTATCACCAGTTTCTTTCTAGACAAATATAGCCATAAATTTAACCTATGAATTTGAGACAAGTCTAACCTTAATATTTTTGCCATGAAAAAGGGCCTAGTTTCATTACTCTCTACTTCTTGGTTAAGTAGTTGGATTTGAAGTAAGAAATAAAACGTTGGCTCATTAAACGTAGGAGCTTATCTTTTATTTTTTGTTCATTTTTTTTTAAATATCATAATAGAAAGGCAGAATGAAAATCTTATTTAAATTTTCTTTTAATGAGATTCCTAATTTGGTTTCCAAGAAGGAAAAAAATGAGATCAACAAGTAAGTAGAAATTAATAGCATTTTAAATATCGATTGTTATATACTGTGTCGCCCATCTTGCATTGAGATTTTGGACATTGAAAATTATTTTTCATCAATACATTGGTTGATAGTGTCCGATATATATTGTTGATACTAACACATATTTTGATACTATTATTTAAAAGAAAAATGTTTTGTGTCCCTAAAAATAGTGCACCGAATACCCCTAATTTCCTTTTTTGGAAACTGTTTTTTTTTTCTTTTTTCTGTTTTCTTTTTTTTTTTTTTTTTACTTGAAATGGGAATTGTGAGGATTCGGGGCCCCCACAATTCGAGCTCCCAACTGCTGCTGTATTTAAAAGTTTGATAGGAATCAAACTCTTACATTCCCTGAATGTTGTATTTAAGAATGATACAAGTAAATATCCTTACAATATTTAAAATGATATTATATTCTATAGAGATAAATTATATTAACAAAAAATTATTGGAGTATTGATTAAATGGGGTACTTACATCTAAATCCTAATAATTGGATTTATTGTCTAATAGGCCGTATGAGTAAAATTTGTCATAAAAAAGAGTCACTAATTGTAAGTTTTAGCGACAATTTATAAAAACTATGACAAAAAAAGTCACTAATTGTCAATTTTTAGCGACATATAAAAAGTTGTCACAAAAAAATTATTTTTAGCTACAATTTTATCAAGACTTATTTTTAATAGGACTTGATAGGAATTAAGTCCAATTATTGTGACCTATCCGTAATTTATCCTAATTATAAATTTGTGATAATAAGATTCTCAATTTCTCTTTTCTTTCTCTTTGAAATTGTATGCTAAATTGTCACGGGCATGACATGGATTATTCTGTAGATGTTTGGAAAGTTGTTATTTTAGTAAGTTTTTTTAGTTTTTGATTATTTTAGGAGGTTAAAATTTTTGTGTTTGAAAAGATAGTTGAGTTTTTTTATAGTTAGATGTGATATTTATGAGAGAAAAAATA
>CM069905.1:61526760-61581760 GCA_036172215.1 Camellia granthamiana
ATGTTAAATTTGTTAAGTTGAACAAACCTTTAGTTTGTCTGTACGTATGAACAGTGACGTGGGTATGATATCTTATTTATGTAAATTAAGTATTAAATTTTTGTCTCATGTATGTCTGCACAGCTCTATGGACACTATATTTTATTATTTGTTTCCGCTAGCCCTTGTATTTTGTTTATCATGTTCAAAGGCCTTTGGTAATCTAAGAATTACTGGCCGGTTACGATGTTAAGCCTATAAGGGCAGGTTTGGGTCGTGACATATACTAACTTGTCTCAGATGCGAAGTCGTACCAATGCCATACTCGTCATGTGCAACTTCCGGATGGTATTTACTATTGCCACAGCCTCTTCATCGTTTACGATGGGGTTAACAGTCGTTGGATTGCCAGTACTTCTACGTATATAGTTATGTAATGCCATTGATGCACCAACTAACTACACTTGTACATTGGCGAAATCATACCGAGGCGTATTTTGAATAAACCCCCCATCAATTTTTCTATACTCCGAATGTTCGTTCAACCACACTCCGTAACGACGCGTGAACTTTGTTAAATAATTCCCTCGGGTTGTCTACTCTCATACACGTTTCAGTAATGCGGAATTCTTATTGATGGTAACGGCTGCCTTTGAATGGTGCTAGGTAACCTGTGCGGTTCGAATAGCCAGCATCGACAAGATAATATTTGCCTACAAAAAAAAAAAACAAGAAATTCAAAATAAATACCGCGATAAGTTTTTATTTATTTTTTTGTTCAAATTATGTACCCAAATGTCACATTCTTTTACGATACCTTTTTTAGGATGTGGAAAAAGAACATTGTCGTTGGTGATTATCTCATTGAAGATGCGAGTATCATGCATACTTTTTTCCCATCCAAACGATACAAATGTGAAACACATGTCAAAATCGCACACGGCCATGATATTTTGGGTGTGACAATATTTTCTACCAAAATATGTTGCAGCCTCAGGCCTCGTAACCCGTGCAGTAACATGTATTCCATCTATTGCTCTGATACAGTCATGTCAAGAACCCTGTTATCTACACATTCACTTTAACATTGACATGACGCTCATTAACCCTTTTTTTTTGAGTTATGCCCTGTTATACATTACTTCAAATTTTATCAAATAATTAATATGTTTCGGACACACATTGCAATTTTTGTACTTTTTTTTTTTTTTACACTACTTCCTATTCACGTTATGAATTTTGAACAAACGTCTCATCAATGTCATTGACCAAAACTTACTGCTTCTATGGATAAATGAAATGATTTTTTTTTTTGCAATGTTGATGACACCAACAACATGGTGTTTTTTATGTTCTCGTCAACATCATTTCCAAACATTTAAATAAACTTATCAAACTGAGTCACGGTTTCGAAATAGTACCTTAAAAGGTAGGTATTTCCGTTTTGATCGCACGTATTGATGTATATGATGTTGACTATATGTTGGCCTGCAATGTGCAATAGTAAACTCTTTTATCACCGCTAACACATTATGCACGTGCCGTGACACAGTCTCCCCGAATGTTGAAACTGTTCTTGGATTTCTCGATTCTGAAACCCTCTTAACACGTGGATAAACATTACAAAGCTTTCTTGCACAGCTAAGCCATGTTCACGTTGGGGTACTTGTAACCCGAAATCATTGACTAATGTGTTACACAATGACGCAAAAACTTCATTCAGCATGCATACATTTTTCTCAAACCGACCGACATGGCTCGCATACAATGCAGTTATCCATGCATGTCCAATCACAGTAGAAATGCGACATGGCTTTTACATGTGCTTTTCATAATACTCTTGCACATACCGGCATGCTTCGAGGAATGTCCAGTTATTTTGTTATTGAAACTGTATGGCCATTTTGTTCAGCATTTCCATTAGACCGTCATTGTTGCTACCTTTCCCGTTGTTCATCACGTTAAATTCAGTGACACCTACAACATTAGGAACTATTCAAATCAGTTGACCTATGATGGACTGGGATAATGTAATAACAGTTGGCAAGACATTTTGTGACCATCACAGCCACTTTTATTCGTGACCATGTTGAACCAAAATTGTAATGTATAATTACATGTAATCAGCTATAATAATAATAGATCAACAATGAAGTTGTTGCTACTTGCTAATATAAACCATGAATTTTTTGCTTGCATTACCAACGCAACGAAAATTATGATGGACAAAGTTAGAAAAAATAAAAAAATAAATAAAACAAGCATCATATGGCAGCCCGCCGTTGTCTGTAATGTTCCATAATAAAAACCACACACAGTTCATGTTCACAATAAAGCATAGCTAAAAGGAACAAATAAAAAAATAATAAAACAAGACACACAACCATTCTAATAAAGAAAAAAACTACATGTTTTGTGTTTATTACGAGCACACATCCACTAACTGGTTCAATGCTTCGAAACTCAACACAATGCTTACGTCAACAGCTATCAAACTCGTCGTGCACCGAACAGGTTCACAAATGGCGCAACAGTGCTTTATTGCATCTATTTCTGTGTCAGCCACCCTATAATGTGGTCATCATCGGGCTGGCACATCATCACCACCCAGTAATCTGCGTTGTCCATCAATGTCGATACAAAGTGGAATAACGACGTACCGAGAAGGGAAGGAATGGATTTGAGCCGCTACATGCACTTAGAAATTGTGAACAGTGATTCATTACCAGTGAGGTGCCTGACTATGACTTGCTGATTTTGGCTCTGAACCACGTTTGTCAAATTATTCATGCTTTCAGCTATAATTGATGCACCACTTGTTACTTTCTTCGACTTTGCACAACTTGTTGATGGAGTCTGTTTCCTTTTTTCCTTAGTATCAACTGGTCCCATTGACGAATCTACCTCCACGCTGCACATGCGAGGATCCGATCAACGAATGGTTGCAATCCTATACTTTCAACAGAATCTGATGAATCAGCTGCAGGTTCATTGCATTTCTCTCCCGGGGTCCAATGATTTTTACTCATAGCAGCAGCCCCTGTGAAGACGGTCTTCATCAACTCGCGGTGTTCCAGAGTTTTTGTCCTAACCTTTGCACACACCTTGTTTGTTTGAAAAAATGAAAAAAGTAAAAAGAGGTGTTACTACAGGCAATATGAGGGCAACGAACTACCAACAAAAACAAATGGTGAAGTTAAAAAACAATATGAAACAATTAAAACATGCGGAATTAAAAATTTACTTACCGATTCCATCTTATCCCGTCATGCATTCGACGGCTGAAACAAACCAGTTTCGTTGTCAAATCTAATCCTTGTAATTCCTTTACTAGAATCCATCAACTTCCTCCAAGCATTCCATTCTTTTTTCAGACTCATATATTTATTCTTCAACTGTTTCAGACCATGCCTTTTTCCAATTTTTTTTTTCTTCAAATTTCTTTACCAACAACTTGTACCCAGTTTGGCTTAGGACTAGGAATGGCCGATTCTCTTTTGTAATCTCATTGGCAATCAGCTGTAAGAAAATCCTTGTTGATTCACTATCCCAGGATGCCTTGTGCAAAGGCTTTTGTGTTTTTTCAACACTGCTAGATTGTCCCCGACAATCCCTTTGTTTTTCGATGGGGTACGAGGAGAAGTATGTGTCAAAGGCATTACGACTAACCACGAATACATGCCAACTAATTTACGGCCCAAAATGATCACAAGTATCAATTTGCATGGCAATGAATAATATGAACAACATTTGGTTGTTATGTTGACAATATATAACCATTGAATAGCAATTGAAATAATAATAGCAACACATAAACTTCATGCATAAGGAGTGAACATAGGAAACACAAACACAAACACATAAAATAATTACATTGCACTAGAGTAGTCATTAAAGTCTCCCCCGAACTATTCATGGAACCATACGCCAAATTAAAATCATTACAGTCAACATCATTAGAACAGTCATGCATGCAAAGCGCCTAGTTTGTTTACATACGCAACAACAAAATGACAACAACAATGCACAACACAGAGACAATGGTTTTAAGGAGACGTAGTGAGTGTTGAATGTGTATGACATCATCCCACAAGTGCATGACAATGTCGTTTGTGGAGGACGCATAGTGCGTGCTTTGTCTCCTTGGTTCTTCGCACTAACCAATCCAACTAACACAAGGTTGACAAGTGAAAATGACAAAGTTATTATTCAGTTGGTCCGAATTGAATCCAAATTATGACCGAAAATGAATTGGGTACTCACCACAGGGCAGGAACAAGCAAAGTACGAACATCCTGGATTTTTATTTGATCTCAATATCTTCACAACACATTGACCATAGCCACATGCACAGATCTGACGTGGCCATGTAGTGGAAGTTGCAATTGATGTAAAAGAAGCCATGGTTTGTTTTATGACTGTGTAAATGACTACAACAAATCAGTTAACATGCAGGTGCCACATAATTCAAAATTCATAAATTCTTTTTGTAATATTCACAAATGCGAATATTTGTTTCTAAAAAATGGGGTTTTACAAAAGGAAAAAAAAAATTACAAGCACAAATAATTTGACAAATAGTTTACCAGAAGCGTTTATATTGTTCTAATTTATTTGTTATTATTTATGTGTTAGAATAGAAATATTGTACCAAATGAAACCAAATGTGAAACCCAAAAAATAGAAACTATCCACACAAATTGAGACACAAAATTTTTCATTAGCCAAACTTTTGTCAATCTATGTTCAAGTTATCTTTTCTTATAAATGGAAAATGGTGTGAATAGTTAGTCATTTGGTCGACTTATTTTTTATTTATCAAACGAACAGTTGTAATTAATTAGTTCCATGGATACCAATTTTTTGAATCTACCATTTGTTCCTTTAACTGGTTTATATGTTCGAATACAGGTCCTTTGTTGGTGAATTTTTTTTTTTTTTTTTTTTTTTTTTTAAAAAAAAGATTGAATCAATAGTTAAAATCTGGTAACAAGTTTTTTACACATATGCCTTGAGACGGTTTATTATTTGTCAACAGTTGTAATTAACAGGTTGTTAATTTATGCACAATTGTTTCTCTTCAAATTACCAACCAATCCTAACTTCCAATTAGGCATAAATCCTACTTTCATATCTTCCAAATGAATTCAAAACTCCAAACTAATTAACCTTCAACATGAACAAATTGCCAAATAACAGAGCAAGAAAAAAAATATATTTATCATGACAAAATTTATTTCATGAAAAGAAAAAAAAAGAAATGTTCCAGCAACACACAACACAGCAGCAACCCATCAACACAGCAACATTCAGGACATCTACAGACAAGGGCGGACCCAGGATTTGTCGATGGATTGGGCTAATATTAAGGTAAAATTATACAATATATTATAAGTATAACCACATAAGAAAAAAGAGAATTTAATAATATAATCTAAATTAATATTAAAAACAATCTAACAAATTTGTGCTCAACAAGTCTTTAAAGATTCAAATTCATCGATTACAGAATCTAGATCAATTTTCAAAGTAAGGTCTCGTTCAAGGTAGAGAGACAAGCAATTGGCAAGAAACTCATCCCCCATTGAATTGTGAATAGCAGTTTTAACATGCTTCATACCCGAAACTGCTCTTTCCGTAGATGTCGTAGAAACAGGAAGGGTTGACACAAGACGAATCAATTTGTAGATCATGGTGTAATGCTCGAACTTTCTTGTCACAAATAGTTCTCGACACAATTCGGCAAGGGTTGATATCTTATGAAACTCGGGATCACAGACAACATCAAGCTTATAATGCATTAATTGACATCTCAAAGCATGGATGTCTTGAGAAGTGAAATCTTGGGGATAAAATTTCTCGGCAAGATTGCAAATATTATCCACATTAAAAGATTTAAAATTGCCACTAGGATCCAAAGCCGAGCTAAGAGAAAGAAGTTCCACTACCCCATCATTAAATCTATGTTCTAACTCTATCAATTGAAAATCAATTGTAGAGTTGAATATGTCAAACTGATAATGATGCTTAATTGTAATGTGATCTTGTTGACGACGACAACTTGTACCCCTTTCATAAGGAGAACTCATATCATGCATCGCAATGTTATGTCGATTGCAAAATGACACCACATTTGCAAGAAAAGTATCCTAATCATCTTGTCTAAGTTTTTGAAGCAGAGCTTTTGTTGTGGAGACTAATTTCATCGCATTTTAAGATGTCTTGAGTTTTCTGTTGCAAGGCTTGACAAAGTGCATTTATGATTCCCAAAATGTTGTCCACCAAGTGCAAGATGAATATGAATTTAAAGCTCTTCATTACTTTGTAAACACCATTAGCTTGCCTGCGAATTTGTTGATTTGTACTCTTATTGAGACTTTCAACAACTACACAAGATGCCTCATACATATCAATCAAGTTTCTAGCAGATTCATAATGCGAGCTCCAATGAGTAGCTCCAGCTCGATGCAAGGTACCAATTTGATTGGCCCCTTTACCAGATTGACGCTCACCACTAGCCAACATATTTTCAACCTCACTCCTATGAAAAGATTTTAACTCACCAAGGCGCTTTGAAGAAGAAGCAACAAGATTGACAATACAACTCAAGTGAAAAAAAATTGCCAAACATTAGGCTCATCTTTTGCTGCTGCAATTAAGGCCAATTGCAGACGATGTGCAAAGCAGTGTAAATAATATGCATATGGGCAATCTTTAAGAAATAAAGCTTAAAGTCCATTCCATTCACCACGCATATTGCTAGCACCATCATACCCTTGACCACGCATGTTTTGAATAGGGAGATTAAATCGAGAAAGGATATTCAATATCTCTTTTTTAAGAATCAATGCATATGTTTTTTTGACACCCATGATATCAAAGAACCGTTCCCCTAGTAAACCATCATTCTTGACGTATCTCAAAATAAGGGCCATTTGTTCTTTTTTAGACTCGTCTTGGGATTCATCAACAAGAATACAAAAATAACCTCCTGCAACTTCATCAAAAATCATATTCCTAACTCTGTTAGCAAATATATGCAAAATCTCCTTTTGGATCTTTGGAGAAGTGTATTTGGCATTTTGTGAAGCATTCTTTAATATAATGCTCTCAAGTGCATCATTCCCTCTCGCCTTGAACTTTAATAATTCAATTAGATTACCTTGATTCAATGAAGTCGAACTTTCATCATGACCTCTAAAACCAAGTCCTTGAAGAGCAAGTACTTGAATAGTTTCAATTGTTGCCTTTACCCACATTCGATTCTTCAAAATTTCTTCTTTTGATTGCGCATTCAACACTTTTTCAATGTGTTGGGAAGATTTCTTTAAATTGTCATGACTAATAATACAACAACTATGCGAGGAAGATGCAAGTCCGACATGAAGCAAAAAAACACATTTGGATCCATCATTTACTCTCTTCCAATTGTTAAACCCCTCATCAACAAGTGCAGAACGACTGCTCGACTTATTTGGCTGATCAAACAAAAAGCATGAAAAATAATATGCTTTACCCTTTGAAGGAGAATACTCTAGCCAAGAAAATTGTTTAAACCAAATATGTTGGAATCGGCGATTCTGCTTTCCAAATGAGGACCTAGGATACTCAAGTTTAGGTTGATAAGGCCCCAAGTTCATATAAGCTCGTCTAACCTCATGTCGTTGATTAACCGGATATTCACAAATTTGCAAGCGTAAACCAGGATCCCGTTCAATAACAGTTGAATCAAATTCGCTTGGTTTATTTGCTTGAGGCATGGAAGGCGGCGGTTGCACATCAGAAAATGAGGTTTCAACAATATTGGATGTTGTACTACTAGACTTCTGTTTTGATTGGTAGAATGAGAAAAGGGTTTTGCCTTTTTTGAGTGGTAGAGGTTCCATTATTTATAACCTAAAAAAAAAAAATTTAAAAAAAATGAGCCTTATATTAAACTAGAGTATATTCACAATAATTTTAAATATTAGGGTTTTTATATGTATCCTCAATAATTTTTATTTAGGCTTTCATTATTTTGATATATGTCCAAAAAAAATTGTTCAAAGTTTAAAAACTAAGAACAATATAGAACAAAAAGGTTAAGAGCAAAAAATATTCTTTTGATTAAGAGTAAAAAAGATTAAGAAGAAAAAAAGATTAAGAAAAAAAAATCCATTCAGGCCTTGAAATCACTAAATGTCAGATAAGATTAAGAGCAATAAGATTAATTAAATCAATTCTCAACCAAAACAAGATTAAGATGAAGAAAAAAAAAAAAGGTTAAGAGAGAGCAGTACCTGTACCACCGTGAAGAAGAAAAGGACGTAAAGAAGCATAAAGAAGGTGTAGAAGCGTAAAGAAGGTGCTGTATGAGGTTGCTATTTATAATTTTGGGCTGCCTATTTTTTGGGCTGCCTCTTTAAATAAATACAAATTTATTGAGCTGCCTATTTATTTTTTTGGGTAAGTATTGGACTATTGTTGGGCTGTCTATCTAAAAAATAAACAAAAACACTATTGGCCCTTATTTGGAGCTGGGCTGAGAGAGGTTAGGAGGTTGGGTTGGGCTAGGCTGAAAAAAAAATTTCTACAGATTTTTTAAATTTTAGGTTGGGCTGCAACCACCTATGCCCAGCCCTAGGTCCGCCCTTGTCTACAGAATGGAACAAAAAAAATTCCCACAAATCGGCAAATAATTGCTGCGCAGAAGCAAATAATTTAGCAGAAAAATAAAACACATACGGGATATGTAAATTTCAGAGATAGTAATTATCAAGGATTCATTTTCGAATATCATCTTCAGTTCGTCTGGGGTATTTTTCGGGAAAAAACCGTTCTAATTGGGGTCGGAGGGGTCAGGTGCCCGTTGGGTCGGGTTCAAATTGCCATCCATATTCTTGATAGTGTGGAGATTCAATTAATTTCACTACAATATGAAAATTTTCACAAAATTCTCACCAATTCATATTGTGGATGTGGGTGGTATTTTAAATATTCATATTGTTATTTTTTATTGTGAACATTCATATTGTAAGGCCAAGCTTGGCAAGCTGAAAAAAAGTCAAAAAGTTACTCAAAAAGTTAAAAAGTTGTCACTATTCACCAAAAGTCAAAAAGTACGGCTGCACAACTCCTAATCCTAATTTTCCCCTACACACTAATTTATACAATTTTTTAATACACATTTTTCCATAAAAAGTCAAAAAGTTAACCCAAACAACTATATTTTTTTTCTCAACTTTTTAGTCCAAAAAGTTAGAAAGTGTACTTATTTAAGACATCCCAAACAACCCCTAAATGTGAATGGTATTTTGAATGTAAAGATGTTAAACATTCACAATGGCAATTGAGAGAATGTATACTTTAATATTGAAATTGAATATAAACAAATACAAAATTGAATGTATGAAATCATCTCACATTGATAATTATAATTTTATTGTGAACATTCACACTGTAAATTTAATTTAATTTTTTTATTTTACATAATTACATAGTCAAGTGAGATCTTATTTGATAGATCTCGTTGAATATGTTTCAAAAATGTAAGTTTAATTAAAAAAAAAAAAAAATTCTATGGGTGTGTATCATATGCATATTAGTTACGACCTTTATAGTATTTGGTTATGACTTATTATTATGACTTAATTATACACATTGTGATTGAAATTATGATGTAAGAGCTTTTTGTTTATACCTTATATGATATTTGATTATAACTCATTTTTTTCGTTTTAATTATGACTCCTGTAAGAATAAGTTATGACATTATTGTGATAATTAATTTCACAAATGTCATAACTTGCATATATCATAGCATTACCTCAAAAATAAATATATATAACAAAAATTATGAATTTTTTAAGTTGAATATACAAAAAATAAAAAATTGTCCAAATTAAAACACACCATAACGCATATGAGGTTGTTAATGGCTAAGAAAATATCTAAAGTTTAAGATTTTTAAGACCTCAAATCCGATAATTAGAATTTAGTGGATATCTTTAACACTTATTAAATATAAAAATATTTCATGAACTAATTAAAAAAGAGATTTTCCATTAAGGTTCCATTTATTTTGATATAAAATGTTTTTTTCAAAACATTTTATTCGTTTTTTGTTGTTTAGTTAAACAAAAAGTAAGTAAAAAAATTTTAAGAAAAATATTTTTGTATTATTTTTCTAAAAATGACTTATCTTTAAAAATTTCATAAGCTAATTTTTATGTGGTTAACTATCACTCACTATCTTTTGAGTAACAAAATGTTATGTCAATCAAACGCTGAAAAATAAAAATAAAAATATTTTTTTATATAAAATTAATTTAGAAGAGAAATATCTTAATATCTTTTCTACGTCAGAACAAATGGAAGTAAATTCGTTATATTAAAATATTTTTTACACCGTACCCTCTCATAGAAACCCAACAAAGCCAACTAAAATTAATAGAAGAATATTTTTTTTAAAAATCCTCCTCCACACCTCATATGTGTGGATAAGGAAGAATATAATTCCAATCTTTGCATATTTTAAAAACCTCATTAAGGTTATGTTGGAGATGATTTATAAGTTGATTTTTTAAAATTTCTTTTAAAAGAATGTCGAAGAAATAGAAATAGTATAATTGAAGGTTTCGTTTGGGAATAGACTATTTTAATAATTTTTTGATTTTTTAGTTAAAATATGAAGTAAAAAAATTAATATTTTGGAATGATTTTTTTATTTTTTATAAAAAATGTACAAAAAATAGAAAGAAAATGAAATCTTTGAACTTTTAATATAATTTGTTGACTCTTTAATTTTTTTAATAATTTTTAACTTTTAAACTAAAACCATAAGCCGTCAAACGAGACTTAAATAAACCAATAAACAGTTCTTATAAGTTATGTTGCCAAATGAGAATACAAGCCTCCGGAAAATGCATATGTAGTATTAGCAAAAAGCAAGGCAATGACTCTGGGTCATTTGGGAATATGGAATAAAAGTTAAAAATTAATTTTCACTTATTTTTGCTCATATTACCTCTCACATAAAATAATAAAAAAATTTAAAAAATTAAAAAATAAATTTTTAACCATTTTCCTAAAACATTCATCTATGCTCACATCCACGGCTCAAACCATGCATTCCCGACCGTTTGATTCCTCCACAACCAATCCTAGCAGTCAATTTGATCCCTCAATATTCGGCCTTTTTTATTTTTAGATTATTTACCTAGAGGTCCTCTAAATTATTAAAAAATATCACTTTAATTTTTTACATTAGAAAAATATATAAATAGACCTCTTAAACTATTGACATATTTCATTTTGACATGTTTTATTTTCACCCTTCCGTTTCTTTACCATCAATGAAAACAATTAAACATGCATCCTTGTTATTTTTCCTTATTTTGATTACTCAGCACGACTTTCTCTTTTACTATGAAGACAACACATAATCTAATCTATTCATGCATTCATGGATAAGTGTCCACTTTTTTATTTTTATTTTTATTTTTATATTCTTATTGCACTTTGATCCAAATGCTTTTAATAATTATACTAATTACACTTTTTTACAAAATTATATATTTTGATCCTAATTATAAAATTACATATAAAATTATAGAATAAGTTATGTTTTTCCCCGCTTGTAATTAAATAATACTGATACAGAATTAAAGAATAATTAAATTTTCAAGTTGTAACAATAATTTATTTTGTAATCTTTTCAACTAATAAATAGATTTGAATTAAATATTTTAAAAACTCAATAAATTTAATTGATAGTTTAAAGATTATATAGATTTAGTTTATATATTTTAAGGATTTATTATTCAATCCATAGTTTAGAAACTAAATAGATAATTTAACAATAATTTAAAAATTGAAAGTTATATTAATCCATTAATGTAAAGGGGTAAATTGCACTTTTGTCCCTTTTATGGTTGGCCTTTTTTTTTTTTTTTTTTTTTTGGCTTTTTAAGTTTATTTTTCTTATTTGGCTCTTCACATTTCAAGTTTTTTTTTTTCAATTTATTTTTAAAACTAATTTTTGTTCAAAATTTGATAAAAAAATATCATGTTAACTGTCACATAATATAAAAAAATATATTATTATATTAGAGTTTGGATTTGTGTAAGATATGTGAATTATATATAATAAAATATTTTTATATTACGTGACTATTAATATGTCATTTTTTATCTAATTTTAAAAAAAAAATAGTTTTTGAAGTAAATTAAAAAAAAAATTTGAAACACGAAGAGCAAAAGTGAAAAGATAATTGTTTTAGTAGGTTTTGGAATAAAATAATTAATAAAGATAAAATAAAATAAAATAATTAATAAGATAAAATGTTACAGTTAAATCATAATTATTTTATTTTTTCCCTCACAATTATCAAATTAAGGGATTGTTTGGGATGATCTAAATAAGTATACTCTTTGAATTTTTACAAAAAGATACACAAAAAAATAGAGAGATAATGTGACCTAAAAAAATAAAAAATATATATTTATATAGTGTACCCCAAATACCCTTAATTACGAAAATAAAAAATAAAATAAAATTAACGATCATCCTAAACATAATTTTTTTTAATCAGATTAAAATAGTCAAAAGTCAATCAAAGTAAGTTCTCAAACCAACCCTATATATATATAAATGGAAAATTTTAATATATATCATTTTAAAAAAATATATCATACGCACCCCTAAATATATATATATATATATATATTTTTAGTTCTAATCATTTGTTTGTTTAATTATAATTTTATTTTAAGTATGAATCATGAATTTTTTAATTATACCATATATTGTATTTAGTTATGATAAATTTTTTTTTGGTAAGTTATAATTAAAAGAATTGAAGTCATACCAATTCCCTCCCCCCCAACACACATAAAGAGCAATGATTCATCCTCCTTTTCCCCCACCCCCTTTGACCACCTCTCTCTTTCATTGGTCACATTTTTTTTTTTTTTTTCCTGCTCCTCCAATCACCACCCGCCATGTAACAAAGGGACGAGGGGTGACCCCCACAAGGGTCCCAAGCATTATTCCACACATAAATACAGGGCTTTGGCATTTCGCTGTGGTACCGTACAGTCTCTATAATATTCTGTGAAATTTCCGATTGACGGAGAGAGAGAGAGAGAGAGAGAGAAAAAAAAACCCTAGCTGAGAAACCAAAAAAGAAAACCCTAACCCTAACAAGGCTTAGATAATGTCTGCGACAGGAGGTGGTGGTGGTCAGGAGGAAGACAAGAAGCCTACGGATCAGTCGGGGCATATCAATCTCAAGGTCAAAGGCCAGGTATACCCACACACACTCACATCACATCACATGTAATTTGTGTATCTTTTTGTTGATTTGTTGGATTACTAGTTTTGTCTATTGATTGAATGATTGGGATATTGGAGCCCTGATTTTATCTAGTACATGTTTGGTTTCTGAGAAAAAAAAGTAGAGGAAAATGAGAGGATTACTAGGAATCCTGTGTAACTGTTTTGTATGCGTTGCAAAGTGCCTTTCTGTTGTTATTTCGGCTCTGATTTTTCTGCAATTAATCAGAACGCTTAAGAAGTTGTGGCTTACCTATAGTCAACTCATTGCTACTGAACGTTGTTTTGAAATTCTATGTACACACACACATATATCTTGTTTTGTTGGTAGTTTGGTGAGCACTCATTTCTCTCATGGAGGCCATTAAGTGTCTGGTTAGATTATTGAAGTGGAGTTTGGGAATAGCTTTTTTGTTTTTTGTTTTTTGTTTTTTGTTTTTTTAATTCTTTTTTTGGTTGGGGGGGGGGGGGGGTTTAGTGAAATTTTTCTAAAAAAAGTTTCAATTATGGGTTTTACTCGACTATGCATACTTACATTTTTTTTTTATTTAAAAAAAATGGAAAAATATTCCACTAAAGACGGAAAAAAATTAGAAAAGTCAATATTTTATTTTATTTTATTGTCTTTAGTGGATTGTGGAGAAGAAGGATTCATGTAGCCGACCTCATTTGATAGGATTTAAGTGGGACTTAATGCTTGGTTTGGTTTGGTTCGCTTTTGGTCTTTAGTGGATTGTTTCATTTTTTTATTTATTATTAAAGATAATTAATTTACACTAGATGGATTGACTTGAAAACTAAACAATTTTGGCACAAATTTTAAAATTGTTTACTAAAAGGCGATGGTGTTTGGATGGAAATGTGACTTTTTAAATTGGATCCCAAAGAGATAACTATGTCTATAGGATGCAAGCCTTTGTTTATGTGATGATGAAGGCAGAGTTGTAGTGACACTAATTTGTATTAAGAAAGAATGATTTGTTCCTAGTTGAGGTTTCTCAATATTGTTGACGTTTTTCATTTGAGGTTTTGATGGTTCTTAGAGTTGTGGATACATTAATTAGTTTTTAAAAAGAATGATTTGATCCTCCTTGAGATTTTTTCATTTGAGCCTTTTACGGTTCTTGATGTTTTCTATACTTAAATTTAAGCATCATATCGAAGAATTGAGATATTTTATTAGAATTAACTTTTTGTATTGAATTGTAATATATACCCTTTGAATATTTGAAGATTCATTGGTAAAATTAACATTCTCAATGGATGAGAAAACTGATCTATGATTTTTCATTTACCAATAAAGATAAGGTGAATAATATGTTTATTGCTAATGGCTTGTTTTGCATGTCATGTTATGTTAAATCGTATCATAATTTTATATGCAAATGTCATTTATATCATATCTTGCTTTGTCTTATTTTCTTCTTTATAGTGTTGAATTTATTGATATTTTTATTTTAGAAAAGATAAATACTTGGCAAATTTTTTGGGTTAATTACAGTTTACCCTCTTAAACTATCACTTGGTTTTACTTTGTGTCCTTGATCTAGCAAACATTACATTTTACCCTCTAGGTGTATTGAAAATCAAAATAACACTTACAAACTCAAAATTCAGTCACTGCAAGCTTTCTTTCCTTGGCTTGAGACACTGTTGTTTTCTCTGTGAACCCCTCATATATGGGTTTTAATTTTGTCAAATAAAACCTTGAATTTTTAAATTGAGTACAATTCAGACAATTTGTCTAACACTGTTAACTCATCTAACATAAAGTTTTTTTTAACAGACACATGGCACTCTCTAACTCGATCTTCCACATCCAAAATTTAAACTTCACTACACCATATCATTATCACCATTTTTATCATCCATTTATCTATCAAAACCATCCACCATCACATCATCAATACCGTTAGTTTAACAATAGGATAAAACCCTACCCGTTTACCTCTTCTGCTCTAACTCCAGCGCCTCTTCCCTTAAGCTTTGAATTCACGAAAGTAATTGATGTTTCAACCCAATCTAATCAAAATTTCAATTCTTTTCTCTTTGATAATATTATTCATATTCTTTGAATTGACACCAAGAAATCAAGAGCAGGGAGGTCCATCGGGCTTCAATGAAGCAAAATGTTGCAATTCGAAATGCCATGGATTCTTTGCAGAGCTTCTCCTTAAAGTCCTCCTGTAAATGATGGTTTCAAAAATGCAGATAGTTTGTGAGTTAGTTGTGTTGTGATTCAATCAAGAAAAGGAAGGGTGGAGATGGGGAGAAAGTATTTTGTTTAACAGGTATACCACGTCATTTTAGCTGATGTGGAATCCCTTTCCACACAAAATGTGACATGTGGTCAAGGCCCCAATATAATCTCTCTCTTACTTAAGTGGAACAACCCATCTCGCCCTTCTCCAAAATTGTGTAGTATTGCCGACCTTTCATCTTCATCCATGTTTGTTGCCTCTCACCTTCTCGACAGCGGAGCCTGTGCTTCACCTTGGTTCTCATCATGTTGTTACCTTGTCTATCAAAACTCTCACCAATTTCTCATCAAATATCTCAAACAATCACTGCCACCAAACTCCGGTCTAGCTATGGATTCCAGCGACCTTATTTTTCTTCTCATTTTATCTTCTTCATTGAGTTCAACAAATTGAATCTGTCCCTTTTACTCTTTCTATGACAAAAACCATTAAAATTTTAAAATGATTCAAAGAGTTGGTCTTAAAATATAAAATTTCTGCAATTTATATGAAATTTTAAGGTGCAAGTTTGTGGTTATCACTGAAAAAAAGCAGGATTTTGGTTTACAGCCAAGGGAAATGAACTGGTTTTAGCTTCAGCATTATGAAGATTTAATTTTACAAGTTTTCTACCAGATACAGTTGCCACAGAATATATTAATGGGTTTGTCATCTGGGTATTGTTGATTGAATTTGTTGAACTAGCAAAGAAGAGAAAAGGAGGAAGAAAAAAATGCTTGCTGGAATCCATGGTGTTGCCAACATTTGTGTTGGTGGTGATTGTTTGGGGTTGAGGTATATGATAAAAGTTGATAAGAGTTCTGGTGAGAATATTAGTTGCAGGAAGAAGTATGGAGAGAGAGGAAGATAGGAGAGGTAAGAAGGATATATAAATCATTTGAACCTGTTGAAGTATTTGTAGGGATTTCATACGTGGCCTATTATGTGTGGAATGGGATTCCACGTGGGTGAAGAAATACATCTTGTAGAGGGTTGGCTGGAATTTTTAAATATATATTGTTTTATATATATGTATATTCTTTCATGTGGAAGATGGGGTGAAAAGAAATGACCAAATCATCCCTCTTTGGTTAAAATAAATTGTGTTAGACCGATGGTTTGAATTGTAATCAATTTAAAATTGGAAAATTTAGTTATAAGTCTCTTAACATAATTGTGTAGTGTTAAAAGTAGGGATGTAAGAAAAACCGGTGGAACCAAGCTAATCAATTGAAATCTACTGAAAGTTCAATTTTCGGTCTGTTTTTCATAACATACGGTCTGTGTTGGTTTTGAAATTTTTTATACCGATACAAATCGAGCTGACCGAATATTATATTTAAATACTTTTATATTATAATTTCTTGAACATTATATGATAAGTAACTAACATAATACACTTTTGCGATAAAAAATTAGGGAGAAAAACATTTATAGAGCAATTTTCATACATTTTCTTCATTTATTTTTAATGTAAAATTCTATAATCTACTATAAAATCCTTTAAAACCTCATGCAAACTTCTCTTCTACATCAAACTGACAAATCTGATAAAACCGAATTGTAGCGTATGGTCTGTATCAATTTCTCAACCATGAAAATCTAAAGGATTGGCTACGTGCTAAATATGCTCTCAACACCGATCGAACCAAACTGTTTACATCCCTAGTTAAAAGGACAAGTGAATATTTTCTAATGCATAAAGTTCTTTAAAATTTATGTATCATCGATTAAGGACATATAAACATATGCCCATTTATTTTAGATAACATTGTCCTTTTATCTTCCATAACTTCTCTCTTCTTATTTCAACCGTCAATGCGATAATCTCTCTCTCTCTCTCTCTCTCTCTCTCCATATATACACTAAAAAAATATATATCATTTTTCAATATTCCAAGTTGAAAATTCTTACAAGATTTCAAGAGATGGTTCTACAATCGAGTCGTAGAACTTGAATAATTGCTATATTTCGAACCTTATTTGTTGTATTTCGATAATTATTTGGATCAAAACTTGCGATTGAGCCATACAAGAGATGTGTATTTTGTTTGTTTCTTTGGGTAAAGAGTGACTAATTGTTGAAGGTTTTTTCGGTGAGATTAAAGATTGAACAATGTGTATTTCATTTGTTATGATTATTTTTTATTGATTCTGATTTAATAATGATGTTTTTGTTTGTTGTTAGATTAACTTTACTCTTGTTTGCTTTGGTAATATGTGGCTTGTGTTTTATTTGTTGATATGCTCTGTTTTAAAATGATAATAAAATTTTAATCTAGTTTGCTATGGTAGTATGTAATCAGTCTTTTGTTTGCTGATTTTGGTTTAAGTTAACAGTAAAATTTTACTCTGTTAACATTATCATTTCATTGTTTTAATAATTTTTTTAATTCAATACGTCTATCTGTTGTGGTAACAATTATAGTACTATGGTGTTTAGTGATGATGATGGTATTTTACTATTTAAATACTAAATTTCACAGTAAAATTTACTATGAATTAGAGTAAAATTTTACTGTGAAATAGAATAAAATTTTACTGTTGACGTTAATTTCGACAATAAAAATTTTGATTTTTTTTTGTAAAAAAATTTCATAACCAACATTGTTTGAGAATTTCTATGCTTGTCCTTAATGCATGAATGTTTTATTATGAGGGAATTTTGACCACATTCCCCAATAAAAAATCAAGGTTTTATTTGACAAAATTGAAATCTTGAGGTTTAATTTGTTAGGAGGATCAAACCTTGGTGTTTAGTTTTCCCACAAAATTTTGGAAAATTTGTAGAAAAATGGAAAGTTGAAGAAGTAATTGCTAAAGAAGGGAGAATAAAAAAAATTGCATCTAGCATGGAGCCTTATAAAACAATTGCAAAAGAATGGGAAAAATTACACAATTACCCCTCATTTTTTGCCTTCCTCTCTCTCTCTCTCTCTCTCTCTCTCTCTCTCTCTCTCTCCTCTTTTCCTTCTCCGTTTCCATCTATTCCAGCTAAAAACCACCCCTCCCCTACCCATCTCCAGCCACTGGCTAACTCTCTTTCTCTTTGTGCCTTACTTTGCTGCCACCATCGTACCCAACCTCCTTCGATTACCACAGCCCCCACCTTTCCCTCTGACCACTACAGTCCTCACTTCACCTTCCTTTTGTTTTCCCGCCACCATCACCGCAACGCCACTCCTCCCTTACCTTTTGATGCCAACCCTGGATCCCAGAAATCATATTGCTACCAGATTGGCCCCCCGATGACCAAACCATGACCTAGACAATCTCTCTCTCTCTCTCATGCTTTGAAGGCTGGTGGAGGGGACCTTCAGGTTAGGGAATACAGAGGGGGTTGGGGGAGGGGAGGTGGAGGGAAAGAGAGGAGAGGGAGGTTGAAGGGGGTTTGTAGCGGTGGTGTTGGCGCGAAGGAGCTAGGGAAGGGGAAGGGGTTAGGGGGGTGGAAGGGAAGAGAGGAGAGAGAGGTTGAAGGGGGTTGGTGGCGGGGGCGATGGCAGTGGGAGGTGGGGGAAAGGGGAGGGTTTGTAGAAAGGGGTGGAGAGGAAGAGAGGAGAGGGAGATTGAAGGGGGTTTGGTGGTGGCTGTTGCGGCGATGGTGGCGGGAGATAGGGTAGTGGCCGAGGTTGGGGGAGGGGTTTGGAATGGCGGGGATTGGGGGAGTGGTTAGGGGTAGCCAATGGCGGATGGAGAAGGTGGCTGCGGCCTCTTAATTCAAATCATATACACAGTTTTTGGAAGAAATATTGTTACAAGTTTGTAGAAATATTTATATAATTAAAATTAGAGTTTTTTGAACTAGAAAATGTGTGATAAAGCTGGGCCTACAAATTTCTAAGGGGTTGGCTTGGTGGTAAGGCCATGGGTTTTGGGGGTGTGCTCCATGCAAGGTTCATGGATCGAAACCTCTTAGATGTTAACAATTCCTTGGGGCCACTAGACTGGGGGGAAAATGTTGAATTAACTGTGGTGCGTTTGTGGGAAACTCCTTGCTGAGGGCCTGTGCAACCTTGGGGATTAGTTGGGTTTTTTGATCCGGACACCCCAGTGTCAATAAAAATAAATAAATAAATAAAGGTGGGCCTACGGTGTTTACATGCATTGGGATCCTATGCAACCAAAACCTAAACTTCATCTTAAAGCGTCAAAATTGTTTTACAATTGTGTAGTTCACTCGAGTCAGTTTTGAAGATCTTGAACATGTTTGTAAAGAAGGCAATCTGATCTAAATTGAATGGATTGAGTTACCTGGTTTAACTGCAGCAATAATTAATTCTAATTTACTCTCTCTTGGGTCACAGTTCTGAAATTGATGCAATTAAGGAAGTGGAATATAAACATTACATTGCTACATGAGCACCCCTTCCTAGTTCATTTCATTCTGTTTTGACTGGGGCATGGTAGGTTGCGATCTTGTGACATCATTAATCTGATGAAAAGGTTTGATGCATCTATATTGATTGGACTCACTGCCAGTGGGTGCCTGTTAGTTAATCTGTTAGTGTGCAATAATACTATGGGCAAGGCTACCTACAGTAGACATACTATATGACAGTAAAATCAGCAAATCTTATGGACATGTGGTCATTTTATGTGTCAGCAGTTTACAGATCTGGATTATGGATATTGATAATAATCCCTGGACATTTATCCATTTACTAAGAACAATTGTGGGGAGTTGGTTCCAAGAATAGCACAGATTGTTCATGATTTGGCAATTTTTTTGCGCTTGGAAATTACTTCGAATATTTTTGGTTTTCCTTTGTGAGTGAGAAGCGCAATGTAGTAATTTTTTATGTAATTTCTCCTATTGACATTGGGATCTTGTTGTGATGGGGTGGTTACAGTTGTGAGATGTTTCACCATGCAATTGCATAAATATAGTATATATTTTGAAGATTCATGTGTTTGAGCAACCTAGACTGGCTAAAATTTGGAAATGTGGCATGGACAGTTTTATTTGTAATATTTAATCAGAACTTTAAACATAAATCCTACCAGAGTGTTCTAGAGTTATATTTATAATCATCATGATTAACTAAGCAATGCCCATGTTTGTGTTTTCTACCAGTAGCAAAGGGGTTTGAATGAATGAGACACTGGTGGGATATTTAGCTGTTGCATTTCTCAGAGATCATATTTTTACTCCTTTTGCTGAAGTCCCACGTGTTCTTATTTATAAATTGATTTTGTTGTTCCATTATGTTTGTGCAACTCCTGCTTGATCTTCCCCATGTGGTTATTGTCAATTGTAGGATGGGAATGAGGTGTTCTTTAGGATCAAACGTAGCACCCAGTTACGGAAGCTCATGACTGCTTACTGTGATCGACAGTCTGTGGAGTTTAACTCCATTGCATTCTTATTTGATGGGCGCCGACTTCGAGGAGAGCAAACTCCAGATGAGGTAAATTTTGTTAGGTTACACCAAAAGGCCTAGAATCCCTTTTTTATATTGAAGCTCGTGGGCTAATAACTAAAAGTCATTGTAAGAGATCTAAAAACCTTAACCAAACTGGGGGATAGAAGTTCACATTTCCACCACTTGAACTTTAGAAAGTGTGTGCTATAAATGTGAATTTCACTATCATGGAAAGTTTAGCTTGCATCTTTTTCTTATGTATTGCAGTTTACATAAATAGCAAGTTCACTGGACTTGCATTTGACTGTCTTGTGTGATTTTTGTGTCTTTTATCAATAGCTTGAAATGGAGGAAGGTGATGAAATTGATGCTATGCTGCATCAAACTGGCGGTGGAGGTGGGCATAGAGCTGTCTAGCTCCTCCAAGGTGGCCTACATATGCATATAAGGGGGTAAACATGGTGGGAGAATTGCCTTCTATTCTGAAAACTTACTTGTCTTTGGACATATTACTGTCAAGAAAAATGGATTTGATGCATACCTAAAAAAGTTTCTCGGACTCAAGTTAGTTCTTTTGTTATTATGCAATGGTTACTGGATTGACGATAAATGTGTGTTTGATGTTGGTGTTTTTATTGTTGCAATTTAGAAATCTGGAAATCTATTTCAGGTTCCCCCATGCCTATTGACTATGTTGAATGATATGTTATAAATCCACAGGAGTGATAATGTGGGTGATGATGATGACAGTGAGCTCTTGGATGGGCTTTATGTAGAACTCTCTGCAATGGATATTGTGCAAAATATTATTTTCCCTAGTAAAATTTTCCATTGCAACCCCAATGAGTGGTCTATCATTGCTATATAGCAAAGAAAACAAAGCCTTCTGAGCAAAAACCAGTGTTAAGTCCTTGTAGCAAGGCACAACAAAGTACATATGGAAGTTCCTTGAGCACACTGGTGAACAATTTAAGGTGTATATAAATACTATATATATATATATATATTTGTGGAGGGTTAAGACAAGGTTACCAGTGTCGAACATTTTTGGATAGGAAAAGTCAATTCATACAAGAAATTTTTACAAAAAAACCTCCACTAGTATAATGTTGTAATGTTATTTTTATAAATACATTTATCTCCATAGGTGTCTTGTTTTAAAGGTGAAGCAATAATATATTTCAAATAATGATCTTATGAACTGGTTAATTTTTTTTTTTTTTTTTTTCACATCCAAAGATTTCATTCTGGTGTAAATTACATAAAGGATGGTATAAATTACATAAAGGGCTAAGTATAAACGTCCATGTGTTATGTGTTGAGGGATAAATGTGAATTTTTTTTATAATGTTGAAATTATTAAACCAAAAAAAAAAAAAGTTAGTGTACTTTTTTAGAACGTAATATTTTAATGTAACACTTTAAAAACGTAACATTTTAATATAACATATTGAAAAACTCTTTAGTGTATTTTTTTTAAATATAACAACGTAATATTTTAAAAAATTTCTTAATATACTTTGTTTAAACGTAACACTTTAATTAATGTAATACACTCTTTAGTGTGCTTTTTTAAAACGTAATATAACTCTTTAATGTATTTTTTTTTTTTAACATAACATTCCAATCAAAGTTCTTTAGTGTATTTTTTTCAAACGTAACAATTTAATATAACAATAGAAAATCATACTAATAAATATGTAAATTTTCAGGCTTGATAACTAACACTTCAACTACCAATCCCTTTAAAAAGAATTTTTCACACCTCACCGTTCTATTCTCATCTCAAAAACAAATCAAAAAATTAAAAAAATGAATCATAAAAGAAACATTTACTTAAATTTAAATGGCACTAGATTAAATAAATATAGCTTTTAAAAATAAAAATTATTAATTGATTAATGCAAAAAATTCTTAAAACTAAATGAATTCAAATGGGATAAAACATGGTGGGCGAGTTTCATTCATCTCCCTGTAGGATAGTGATACGTGGGTTTAGCTACTCTTCCTATCCGTTAATAAACCTTCTGGTGATGATGTAATTGTTAGAGGGAGAGAGGAGGGTCAGAGAATCTTTAATTATGCTAGTCAAAATATTTAGTTAAAATTTCACTTTAATAGTTAAGATAATTATTATTTTTAATTTACATTTTAATAATACTCTTTATTTTAATTATTTTCTTTTAACATATTCATTTAATGCTTTTATGATAAAGAAAATGAGAGACAAAAGAGAAAATGAGTAAATGATTTGAGACTAAAAAAGTAGTGAATAGTGGTTACTAAAAGTAGTTACCACTATTCACATAATTATTTTAATTAATTTTTTAAACTATTTTACTTGAAGATATTTTTCTTGAGTTTGACTTGGATATTTTAGCTAAATTGATAAGTTCCCGTAGCTGGTTGGGATGCTCTGGGAGAAGAAAAAAAATGGTGTATAGAGAAGCCATGCGGTCATATACAGTTATTTCCGTTCAAGGTACTGACAGCTTGTTTGGCATGAATTAAAAAAATATATTTATTTATTTATTTTTATTTTTTTTAAGTTACATCATTTTTTTATTTTTTTATATATCATTTTTATAAAAAAATTAAAGTATATATTTATTTAGATCATCTCAAATAATTCTTAAAGCTCAATTGGACTAATATCCATACAAATGAAAAACTAAATAAATAAATAAATATAGAGAAGCTTAATTGGACTAATATTGATACAAGTGAAAATAAAAGTAAAAATAAAGAGAAAAGTTGTCAGTTGAGTTTTCAAAACATATTTATATATATATTAAAAAAATTTAAAATTAGTTTGACAAAAATAAATTAAAAAATATTTTTGAATTTTTTAAAATTATTTCCATCCCAAAAAAGAAAAAAATCATTTGGCAATAATGAGTGCTTTATTATTTCATTTTTTTTTTACTAAATTAGTTTTCAAAATTTTTGATTTTTGATTTTCTTGTTATAATAAAATTCAATCAAATAGAAGAACCAAGCAAACAAGGTGTTTACAGTTTGTTTCGCTGCCAAATTTGCAAGGAAAATATCATGGATCTCAAATAATCTATTAAATTTTTACCAAACCTCTTATATGGGTATGCGACTCACACAAACCCATATGTGTGTGGGTCACACATCTATGTAAGAAGTTTAGTAGAAAATTTGGTAGATTATTTGGAGTCCCTAGCATCACTCAATTTGTAAATACGGCTTGTCTTCCTAAAAGTATGTCCCTCTGGCGACTTCCAGCAATCTTCTTGCGAGATGCAAAAAAAAACTTTCGAAGCCTAAATTTGGGGTTTTTATGCCTAGGAAGAGGGTTTTGAGAGCTTTTTTCCTGATTTATAATATGGATTTGTGAATTTTCGACACTTATAATGGTTTCCTCTTCTCAATCCTCCTTCTTTATTGATGTGGGTGTTCATCTTCTTCAACTTTGATTTTTGACGGTGGCTGATGCACAAGAAGGCAATAGCGGCAGCGGTAGCAGGAATGACGTCAATGGTGACGGCGGGGTTGGATTTTATTTAGATACAGATCTTGTTTTTCTAGACCACATTTATGAAAAGATTGATAATTTTTTCAAACCGCAGTTGATTTTTTGACAAATTTTGTAATTTGTTGTTTGTAGTCTGTAGTTTGAGACGGTTTCTTTAGTTGGTCCTTTGGGGTTTTATTATTATTTTTCTTCTTATTCTGTATAATGTTAGTTTATATTTTAATATAATTGCTTTATAATATATATATATATATATATTTGAAAGTATGCCTTTGCACTACTGCAACAGGATTCTATTGAGAAAATGTTGACAAGCTTCATTTTGTATTTTTTGGGGGTGATGTCCTCCGTTTAAAAAAATGTAAACAGTTTTGCCCTAAAACACTTGGATAAATTACACTTTATCTCTTTTGTGTTTGACTATTTTTTCACTTTAGTCCTTGATATATATATATATATATATTTACTTTGACTCTGTATGTTTTAAATTATTACCAATTTACTCATAAAGCTAATTTTTATTCAAAATTAGATAGAAAAATACTATGTTAGGTAGCACATGACATAATAAATAAATTATTATATTAGTGTTTCAATTTGTTTCAGATGTACGAGTTATATATAATAAAATATTTTTTTATTACATGGCTGTCAATATGTTATTTATTTATTTTCTTTTTTGGGTGAAACACCAATAAATCTCAAATTTTGATGTGTAAATCCATTTGGTCCTACCTTTTTTTTTTATACGTAAATGTCAATTATGTTAATCCCCTTTAAGTTAGCACTAGTTTTGTATTTGGGAATGGGTAGTTGTGGGTTTTAAGTGATGTTATAGTTATCAAAATGTCCAAAAGCATACTATAGCATTTTTTTTGGTTTTCTCTCCATCTTGAAACTTCTAGTTTCCATCGAAATGTTAGTGACTGGATTCTCATTATGTGTGATCGAAGTGTAGGGATTGTCAATGTTGATCGGCGAATATTCATCCCCGAAATAACGTTGCACAGCACCCACGAAAACCCTAGAAAAGCAAAAATAACCCCTTTTAAGCACATTTGTGAAGGCGATTCGGCGTGGGCACTGAGGGTTCTTGAACTATCACCATCTGTCAGCTGTAACATTGGCAAGTTAACATCATCAGTTCATAACGGTAGTGTGAGTGTCGGTCCGCTATGGCAATGGGTATGCGTTTATTTGACTTTGCTTTGAATATGTGTGGGTCGGTGTTCGTTGTGGTGATTGTAGCATCATCCAGTCAAACATTGCCATTCCCAGATTTGGATGATGTTATTTTATGCTAAAATCGAATATAGCAGTATATTGGTTTCTAATGGTCAAATAAGGCGATGTTAATTGGGGTGATTGCATGAACCCATAGTGTTAATGTGGTGGGTGTTAAAGGAACTCTGTGATGTGATAATATGGGTTCCGGATTGATGTTAATTTCAGTAATTTTGGAAATTTAATGTAATCATGTTGTTGGTTGGTGTTCTGTGTTATTTTTGTTTTGTATGGTTGAGTACTAAGATTTTGGGGTTGGTGAATGTTAGTGATTGCACGTGTGTGTACACCATGTTGTTTGTGTTGATGTTTGTTTGGGTGGTTTTGTATTAATACACAATCAGGTTAGATGTTAGAAGCAATTAGTCGTTTGATTTAATGTCAGTGAGGACGACATCAATACATCACTGTCGCCGGAGAACATTGCCGTAAAACATGGGACCAGGTATGTACTTTTTGGATTTGTAATGTAGGTCTAGGTTTTGGTGCGATGTGGATTAGGTTGAAATGTATATGTTACGTGATGTCTAATGTGCAATTAGCAGTGTTGATTGCATTGTATGATGTGGTGATGTTGAATTATGTAATGTATGTTGGGGTGTGTCAATGGCAAATACGAGATGGAGTTATGTGTACTTGTTGTTCTTGCTATTACCATTACTACGTTGTGGTTTTGTGGTGATGTAAGTTGGTATCTTTTGTTGAGTAAAACCATACGGGAGGGTGTGCTTATGTTTTTGTTGTTTTTTTATGGTGGGCCTGTTGTTTGTTTGTTAATGCGGGTGAGGGACCGTTGATGTTGTTGATGTGGTAATTGTAATTAATAATCCATGGGTTGGACATTGAAAATCTGTTGTTTGTTGTTAATTTTCTGTTTTGACCAACATTACTCCCAACCTACAAAAGTAATCAAAAAGAAGCAAAGCCAATGTTGGAAAGTAAACACCAACTGGTTAACATCAATATCTACCCACACAGTCCACTAAACACCACCTACAAAAAAGGAATGTATAGCGATTCTGGTTTTGACCCGTTATCTATTGTATTCCGGACTCAGGTTGGTATGGTTTAAAATGGTTATTCATATCTTGTTTCCCTTGTATCCCTTTTATTTTGGTTATCGGATTGTAATTGTGCGTTTGGAACAGGTTGGTTGCTTGTATTTCCAAACCCGTGATGCCTAGATTTTGGCTTTTTCTCTCGAACGGGCATTCTTGCGCTCGAGCGGGCTTCACAAATTTTGCTCCTCTGCTCGAGCGGCCATTTTTGCGCTCAAGCAGGACCTGCCAACTCTAAATATTTTTGCAGACCTGCAAATACTGGAAGAGTGCATTGGACGCTCGAGCATCTAGTCTCATGCTCGAGCGGGGCCCTTTGTCTGCAGAACTTCTGGAAATGCGTATTCCACGCTCGAACAAAATTTCTCACGTTCGAGTGGAACTTTGTGTCTGACGCTCGAGCATCACTTTCCATGCTCGAGCGAACTGCGTGTATAATAGTCCATGAAGATGGTGTTTTGAATCACTTTTTCATTTCTTTCTCTCTCTAAAACTTTCCAAAAATCTAGATCTACACATTCTTTCTCTAAAACTCACATTCTCTCTTAGATTTCATCTAAATTCGTCGATCTTTTCATCCTAGTGCCTTTGAGAAAAAAGTAAAGCATCTCAAGATCTACATTTTGATCCGAATAGAAGTGGGTTTCGACGTTCTTGGAGTTTCCCTCTTGTGTGGCTCATCTTCTTTCTTTAAGGTAGGGATCTTTTCTACATCTTCATATAATATTTAACTTAGTTATTTGTCTCTTATGTAACAATGATGTGATTTGAGGGTGTTTCAAGCAAACTTAGGGTTTGGGTATGATATGGAAAGAGGGATTATGGTTGAATATGAAATAAATGAATATGGATTGTGAAAATGAGATTATGTTGAGTCAAAATGGTTGAGTTTGATGCTTGGGTTGATATTTGGAAAAGGAGAATTTTTGCCTTAAAATGACTATCATAATTATTTTATATAAATAATTGAAATTGGTGGGGTAAACATGGAATTGAGCAAGTATTGGAATAGATGGTGGAATTGAGTATGTAATACTTCACATCTTTGGAAATTTTGGATAAATTATCTATCATGAGATTGTATATCTGTCTAGAAATATTTGTATTGGGCTATCGGTGGAGGATAGCTATGATTGTTGTAGAAATTGCATGTGGATTAGGTGAATTGAAACTAATCTCTTATGGTTGTCATTGAATATAAATATGTTTATATACATTGTATATGTATGATGATTTGGGAGTGGCAAGGGGATGTGCTCCACGTATGATTATGTGTTTAAATACATTGCAAATGTATGAATGATTATTTGGGAGGAGAAAGGGGATGAACTCCATTATAATTAAGTTGGCCGGAGTGTCTTGGGTGAGAGTCCTGAAATTATACATGGGTGCCGATTCTGCGGACGAAATATCCGTAAAATGGGAATTGTGTATAGCCTACGTTTATATGGGTCCTGTTTAACGATTTCCCACGGTCGAAATATCTGTAAAAGGAAGGTTTGAAGTGTTTATACGTTGATGATGTGATTGTAGAATTAATGAGTTGTAGTCTCATTTGGATTGTTAAAGAAATGATGAAATTGGCTCATGTAATGAAATGAATCGAATAGAAATGGATTAAGAATTGAAATTGGTATCTTATGACTATATAAAGTGTGAATGTTCTATCACTGACGTTGTGTATGCATAGTGTACTTATACCTCTGCTAAGTTTCATATACCGTGTTAGATGATTCCTACTGGGCTGTGGCTCACCCTATTTGGGGATAACATTTTTAGGTATTGAGGGCATGCCTCTGCCAAGACAATAGCTGGGAGGGACTTTTGGAAGCACGAGCTTCTTGCTTTGATTATATATTCTTTTTGTATAGCCAATGGCTTATTTGTAAAAGCTAGTCTCTCTCTTTTGTTGCAATCAAGTCGAGGCTTAGAAAGGTGTAAGCCGATAGGGCATTTATTTATATTAAACTCTTTTGTATCATTAACTTCATGAAATGAAAGGACTATTTGCTCTGATTTATGTCATCAATTATGTATGCTTTGGGTTATATTTATTGTACTATTTTGAGGCCGTTACATAATGTTACAACATACCTTACCCAAACAGCAAGACAAAATCAAAAATGAAATCACAATATGGGCAAATCAGTAATTGGAAAATACAATATAACAAACAAAGATATCATACCAACATAAAAAGGACTATATGGTTTACAAAAAAACACTCGGGGACTAGATAGAGTAACATTTTTCAATATGGGATTTATGAGTAATTTCTCCTCTTTTTTTTCTTTTTCTTTTTTTTTTTTTTTTTTTTTTTTTTTTTTTTTTTTTTTTTTTGTCTTCCTAAGGAGACTTGTAAGTTGTGTTTGGAGATACCTATTTCGAAAGACAAAGGGATAGGTGATAAAATGTGAATAAATATAAGGATTTTTTTTTTTTTTTCTTTTTCTATTTCCTTTTTTTCATTTTAGATACATATCCAAATCTATGATTTAAATACAACATTAAGAAAACATATTAGGAAAAAATTTAGGATCGTTTTGTATCGCTAAATTTATTATTTTGAAACAAAATACATTCCAAAATATTAATCCTTAAGACATTAATATTTTGGATTAATTGCACTTTGCCCTCTATATGTTTGGCTATTTTTTCACTTTTTCCTTTAAAATGATTTTTTTTCTTATTTTAGTCTTTCATATTTTAAGTTTTTCCCAATTTACTCCATTAACTAATTTATGTCCTAAATTAGACCAAAAAAGAGGGAGGGAGGGAGGGAGGGGGATATTTATTAATAAATCCCATTTAGAAGTGTTCTAACACAATAAGTTTATGAATGAATTTTTTAACTTACTTAGTCCCATGTATTTATACTTTTATTCTATAAAGTCATTTTTCTTAATTTACACTATTTTCTTGGACTCCTATGCCCTTATATTTAATATTGATATTTAATGTTGATATTTAATGTTGGGAGAGGAGAGAGAAGGAAAAGGACTAAGGCATAAGAAATTTCATATACAAATTAAATAACATTGATGTTATTATTATATATTATTATATAATGTGAATATATTTTTAATTGACAACACATTAAAAATAATGTGAACATTCTCTCTCATCTGATATGAATGTTCAGAATATGTGAACCCTCTTATTTTTAATTGACAACACGTTAAAAATAACATTTATTATATTTTTAATTGACAACAAATTCTTATTCACAATATGTAGTGATAAGAACGTTCACAACATGCGAACATTCTCTCTCATCTAATGTAGTGATGTGAACGTTCACATTTGTATGTTTTAATATGAATATTTACATCATGTAATCGACAACATAATGACAAAAATTTATTTTAAATTAATATGAATATAATGATGCGAATATTCATTTCAATTACATAATGTGAATATTCACATCATGTAATTGACAACACAATGACAAAAATTCATTTCAAATTAATATGAGTATAATGACAATCAACATGCATGAGAACTACCAAAATATAATGACAATCAACATTAAATATCAACATTAATAGGGGCAAGAGAGATTGAGGGTGTTTTGGTTTTTTTTACCTCAAAAAGGATTTAATGGAATAGTCAAAAAGAATATAAGTTAGATAGAATAAAGGAAAATGCTATAGACCCTAAATAAATTACTAAATATTCTATCAAATCTCTCACATGGGTGTAAGACCTATACAAATCACATGTGTATGGGTCCCACCCATGTGAGAGACTTGGTAGAATATTTGGTAATTCATTTGGAATCGCTAATATAACTCTAAAATAAAACTCTTAAAAAAAGGATTTATTAAAAAAATTCTCTTTATTAAACGAAAATTATTTTAAAAGTAGTTTATTTTATTATGGTGTAATTCATACAAATATACTTTTATCAAATCTCCTTTTCAAACATGTGATGTACACGTTCGTGTTCTCATCCCGTAACGAATCGTGTTCCAATTAATATATAGGATAAAAGATGGGCTGAAAATAAACATAATTTAAAAGAAAAATGCGTCACAATTAAAATTAGGAAAATGTATTAATTTATTTTTATTTTTATTTTATTTTTAAGTACTTGTATCTCAATTACTTTATAAGATATTATTGTATTCCAATAAATTTTATTATTTTGGACATTTAATTCACCAAATCATAATTATCATATTTAAAGTATTTTATAGATGGTTTTACTCTTATAAAATTTTTTTGAACCGTTAGTAACTTGATGATGTGAAAATTTACATTACATAAATTTGACAGTACAAATATTTACCTTATTAAATATTTACACTGTCAATATAAATACTAAAGTGTGTTTCATCTTATTATTATTAGTGATATTTTAATAATTATATCACTTATAAAACTTATTAAAATATAAGAAAATAATTTAGATTATGAAGATCACAGGGGTGAGCATGGTCCGGATTGGACCGGATTTGGGTAAAACCAGGACCAATCCGTTATCTACGGTTCCTGAAAAATTGGAACCAATCCAATCCGTGTAAATCATGGAACCAATCCGAACCAATCCATTTAAATACGGATTGGATCGGTTTAGGACCACGGATTCACATAATTAAATAACAAATATATATATATAACACTTTAATTTCAAAAAATATAAACATTGCGTTATGTTAGTTCCATAATAGCAACATATTTTTCTATAATAGCGACATACTGTTCTAAAATTTAAACAACTATAAGAAAACTAATTTCACCATAAGTATTTAGACCATTACAAATTAAAATTAAAAACTAACAAATAAAAGTAATAAAAGAAGATATTATACAGTTTTAGGTTTGAGTTTAGATTTTATATATAATAAGAGAAGATACTATGGGGGATGATGTATAATAAAAATATAGACTATTTGCATACGGTCCGGATCGGTTCCAATCCGGAACCGTGAGGTTCAATCCGGAACCAATCTGTGGATTACGGATTTTTAATTCTTCAATCCGGAACCGAACCACGGATTCAAAAAACCAATCCAAACCTATCGGATTGGACTAGACTGGATCGAATTACAGATTTTACGGATTCTTTGCTCAGCCCTATCACAGAGCTCAAACCTTGTGGTCATGCTCCAGCAACCTCGCTCGAGGATCGCATATTAGTTTTGTGCTACAGTCACTCGCCAGGAGAGGTGAGCCACTGTGCACTAGATATATATTTTTTATTTATTTATTTTCTCTCATTTCTATATTCATCCACAACAATGGCTTTGAGTAAAATTATTATCTAGTTTGGAAATATCAGGGTAATTAAAAAATAAAAAAAAAACCCTAAGGTTTGACTTTTTTAATAAAATAAATTTTGAATTTTAAATTTTATCAATTTAAATTATAATTTTTTAATTTATTTTTAATTTAGATCATCTGCTTATTTTTGCTAAGTAAAATCAACGGAAAAATAATATTCTAGTAAATAAACTTAATGAAAAATGATATTTTTAGATACTTTATGTATACCTATATTGAGTTTCATAACTAAAATATCATTTTTTCTGTCGATTTACTTAATGAAAATAGACAAATGATTTAGATTAAAAACAAATCAAAATATTAGAGTTTAAATTGACAAAATTAAAAACTCATGATTTATTTTGTTATAAGGATCAAACTCACTTTTGGGCTACCGGCCATTAATGTGGCTTGCCGGCCACCACTGATGGTCAGCCAGTCACCAGTGTATTTTGCAGATATTTTATGCCAGCTATGCCAGCTATTTGCACAGATATACCCATCTGCACCCACATATAGGGCTGGATATGCTTGAGGGAATTTCATGTTTTCTATATATATGAGGCCTCTCTCTCATGTTTTAAGGTTAGAAAATTTTGAGAACAAAAATTTTCCTCTCTCTACCAAATCTCTACACTTTAGCCTCCAATTCGTTAACCTTTGCATATACACCCTTAACCAAATCTTCTCATCTTTGAGCTAAGGTGTCTTTAAGCTTGGTTTGAGCTCTAGAGAGTATGTTTGTCTTGGTTTATTGCTTGAATTGCTTCTTCTCTTCAAGAGGTATAAAGCTTTGTCCCTTTACTTGCTTTTTCTACTATTGAGCTTGTTGTTTTTCAACTGTTTTGGGGCTGTAAAACTTCTGTATTTTTGGGCTGAAACTTGGGTCCTAAGGCCATTAAAGGTTGAGGGGTGGTTCACCCTTCTTTGTACCTTATTTTGGAGGCCTTAGCCCTTGTGTTTCCCACCATTTTACTATCTTTTTCCAAACTTTTAAACACTGATTTTCAGAACTATTTCAGTGGCCAAAATCATGTTTTGTAGTTCAAATTTGGAGGGGTTAGCGTCCCCTCATTGTGTCTTGCTTACTAGCCTAGTTTGTGCCTTGTTTTAGCATATTAATCTAGCTATTTTTAGCTCAATTTCACCATATTTTAGGACTTGTTTTAGACTGTTTTAGCAATATTTTGGGCTGTTAGTTACATTTGAGCTTTGTTTTGCATGCTAATAGTGTAATAGTCCTCATGAGTTTGGTGTTCTAGGCCTTAGACACCATCTTATTTGAGTTGACAGCATTTATTTATGCTTTTCTCACTCATTTTCAGCACTTAATCATCTCTGCAACATCCCTCCTTGCTTGGCTTTTGTTTTGTTTCGAAAGTGGTTCAAACTACTTGTTTGTTGAAAACATGAGATTGAGGTGTCATGCTTAATGGTTTAATCCCTTAGGGGGTTCATTACCAACAGTATAATATCTCTTTCATGCCAAAGATAACTTTTGGTTTGAGCCCTCTTTCCATTAGAGGACTTAAACTCACCCTTTGGACTTAATTGATTAAAGGATGGATGGTAATTTTAAAATGGAGTAACTAAAACTTGGGACTAAAAGTGAGCAAGCTAATAATTTGGTGTGTTCAATCGGACGTTAATTAAACATATGGAAAATTGAACCATTTCATACTTGCTAGTGATGAAATGATTCAAGGTTCCAAGGCCATCACTTCCCTTGATCCTTCATGATAGTGAGGTGATTTTAAGAGTCTCATTTTCATTACATTTATTGAACTTGCACACTTGGTTTCATATGCCATCATGTAAATGAAATTGCATCCATTGATGGTTTGTGAACTGAACTTGCTACTCCTTTGATTTGCTCATGAAAAGAAGGGGTGAGTTGTGCAAACAAACCCTTGAAATACCCTATATATGCTCTGTTTGTCCTCTATTGCAACAAGGAGCACTGGGTAGCAATGGCCGGTAGGTGGCTGGCAACACTCATCACTGGCCAGCCGGCCACTGATGCAAATTTCAGCAGTGTGTTCCTTTGGCAGAGCAGAGTTATTTGGAAATGAGCAACAGTGTGTGTGTTCTATTGCGCAACAGAGGCTCTCCGGAAGCAAAACGGTGGTCTTTTCGGGTGGAAACCGTGCATGCGCATGAACGTCCCTTTTTTCTCGAGGCGTAATATTTAGATAGTTTAGATTTCTTAATTCTTTTAATTGCACTTGCGTTGTAATTATTTAATTAGTTAGTTAACTAGTTAACTAGTTAATTAATTTGTTGTAATAATTAGTTAAGTAGCTTAGATAGTTTATTTATTTCGGTTTGTAATAGTTAACTTAATTAGCTTTAGCTTTAATTAGTTAGCTAGTTAGCTAGTTTGTTCATTCGGATTCTCCTTCGTGAGAGCACAATGTAATAATGTGTATGTCTTCCAACCCCATGTCTTTCTCCCTTTTATTTACTAACTTATGATGGTTAGTTTAGGGACATCATGTTTTAATTAGCATACTTCATGTTTGCATCCATTGGTATTGCATGCACCGAGACTCGGTTTATCATTCTAACTGCATTGTTAGTTCAATACTTTTTTGAATACATGTTTAGACCACATGCTATTTAATTGATTCATATGCCATGATAAGTAGCTAAACCTATTTAGATTGCATATTGCATGCGTTGCATTAGTCATATTGCATAAGTTAGGATCATGCATTTTTCTAACTCATTTCTCTTTTGGCTTGGAGTACTAGGTGAGCCTTTGCTCACTTTAGCATAATTGCATGAATGTAATTGTTGCCATATTTAGCATGCTTACCATGTGGCTAAGTGCTTAATTGTTATAACTGCTTAAATGCCTGTGGATGAAGGCTTGTTGCTTGAATTGGAATGATTTGAGTAATGTTCATATGCGATCACTTTTTCAAGTGGTACATATTTCGAAACAATTTGCAAAACAAACATGAACTCGAGATGTTCTAATTCTTGCAAGTTAGTCTATTCTTGTGTGTGTGCGCATCACATAGTAATGCTAGCATAATACACCAAAACAAGAGCATATAATGTAAATAAGATTCATATCATGATTAGTAGAGGTCAATCTTTGATTGGGCGAGCAGGGGTGCTCAAATGTATTCATGACCTTCCCCCTTATTACCTAAGTTCCTGAGCCGAGACAATCTTGGTAATGACAAACATGTGGCATTTGGCACGAGTCATGGGTTTCCTAAATTTCCCAACATATTTAGGTAACGACTCTGTATCTGGCAAAGCAGTCCATTTTTGACAATTTGATTCAAAATCAATTTTTCAAAAGATTTTCCAGATTTGGACTCTTTGGTGTTTATCAATTTCACATTGCACTTGTGAGATTAGATTCAAAACCGCGGGAGTCCGAACTATAGGGCTTATTTCGAACTTCCGAAAGGGGGCGCGAAAAAGTCAAGCTACATCGGCATGGAGCGCCATTAGCAAAAATCTCCGAATTCAAAGCAAAACATACATATAGTAATTGTGGCATCCATAGTGCGGCCCTTGCCTGGGGGATATAATACCGCGGCCTACGACCCTCGCCCGGGGGTAACAATACTGTGGCCCATGCTTATGATCTGATTTGTTTAAAACTCATGTGATATAATTTCAAGCTATGATAGACATATATGCATTTATACATACATTCAAGTATACATGTATTTATATAGTCATTCATTCATACATTTTATTCATTTATCCAGAGTGTTGTTTATCAAAAAACCTAACAGCTATTTGAACAGCGTAACTCGGCAAGAAAAACTCTCATTCCTTCTACCGCAGGCAATGAAAGTTTTGGGGCAATTGTGGGAGCCAGAAAAAAAATAGATATCAGCTTATTGGGGTTAACCCAAACAAGGCCTACAATGGGTCCAGCCCAAACAAATATCACACCTTCCCATCTATACAAAAGGGGGGCGTCCCAGAAGATGAGGTATGTCATCTCTCTCTACACTACACACCAACACTCTTCATTTTCCATACCTTCATTCTATCAATCAAGTGACTGACTTCACCATCAAAGTGTCTCTGACCGGCAATCCCGGTTGGGTGGTGCCGTTCTCATCTTTGCAGGTCTACAAGGACAAAGTTCATCTCTTCATTGGATCTCTACAATCCATGTGAGAGGATTTTCCTGGTCTCACATTTACAAAAGTGGGGCGTCCCAGAAGAGGAGGTATGTCATCTCTCTCTACACTACACACCAACACTCTTCATTCCATACCTTCATTCTGTTAATTAAGTGACTGACTTCACCATCAGAGTGTCTCCGGTCGGCAATCCCGGTTGGGTGGTGCCGTTCTCATCTTTGCAGATCTACAAGGACAAAGTTCATCTCTTCATTGGATCTCTACAATCCATATGAGAGGATTTTCCTGGTCTCACATTTACAAATTTTAATAATTAAAATTATAAATATTTTCATCAATCAATAATTATTTTTGAAAGATTACATTGATATGTAATTTTTTTAAATTAATCACCTCTTAAGATTGTGTTCAGTTCATGAATTTGGAGAGGAATTTGAAAAGAAAAATAAAAAATGTGTATAAAATATAATTATATTTATTTCACATTTTACTTATATTTTTCCTTTCTTTTACCAAATTCTCCTAAATTCATGAACTGAACCAAACACAACCTAATTGAAATAATAATCATAAAAAAAAATACCTATGGTCTTCTCTGTTTCCTTCTGGAGAATGTTATGAGACCGTTGTCGACCCCAAATCAAAGCCATGTATCGGCTTATTTGGGCCTTAGAAGGCCCATACAACGGTTGGGGAGGCCCAAACCCCCAATACATTGCTAATTGGACACATTCGTCCCTTTTGGGATGATGGTACAAGACTAGCGTTGTATAAATAAAAAAAATTATACACAAATTCAAGACCTCCTTCAAAATTTGAAAAAAAAAATATAGTTAGTCTTATATTTTTAATATAATTATACTGACTTCTTTTTTAGTTAAGCTAAATCGATTAAAACTAATGTAGATGGTGAATAAGCATTGAAATAAATAAAGATAATATAGATTTTAGTAGATAAGAGATGACAATTTTATTTTTTCATTCATACGACTGATCAATTATTGATGAAAAGGAACCTAATTGTTACGTAAATTAAAATTCCATGGGAAGTTAGTGTAATTATGTCAAAATATGTGGCGAATTGTATTTTTCACAAATTTTAATGGAGTTTAGTGTGATTTACCCTAAAATTAATACAAAATAATATAATAATTTTTTATTTTATCACTTTAAATTTAAGGAAAAATTAGTGAAACATCCCTCTCTTACTTTATGTAGTAGGAAAGGTCAAAGATATATTTTTTTTATTAGCTAAAATCCCTTAATATTTTCACACACAAAAAAAAAAAAAAAAAAAAAAATTCGATTCAGAAAAATTTTGTTCAACTCAGAGAAATTTCATATGATTTAGAGAAATTTCGGACCCGACTCAAAGAAATTTCAAAATTTTTCAAAATTTCTCTGAGTCGGGGCAAAATTTCTTTGAGTCAAATTTTCTCTGTAGAAATATTGAGGGACCTTAACTACTATGAAAATATTGTATATCCTTTATCTTATGAAATCTTAATATTAGGGATCTCAAAAAAAAATTCTCCTAAATTTAAAGGTATATAAAGATGACTTATATTTTTAACAATGTCACTGTCACATTATTTTGTTAGAAATTATGTATAATTTTTTTTTTGTAAATGTATCATTTTCAATATAAAAAATAAATATATAGTTTTGGTGTCGTACTCAAAAAACTATTCTCAACTGTTAAATCTGGATAAAATAAAATTTTAACATTGATTGATAATGAGTAAAAATGGATATATAAAAGATGTGATTTTTCTAAAAAAATGAAGTGATTTTTGTAGCCTTACTTATTATTGCACAATATGACCTTATTTATTATTAAGTTCGACATTAGGTACTACACAATGTGATGATCTATTTATTACTGAAATTTTATGTAGGAATATTTACCAATAAATCTCATCTCACAAACAAGTATTCTAATTAGTCCTAATTTTTTTCTATTGATCTGTTAAGTCTTATTAGTGGAGAGTTTCTTTCTGTATGATCTTATTTTTGATTTTGGTAGTATTTTGGTAGACAACTATATCCTTTTATTAATGTGACAGGTATGATGTAATACTCTAATATGACAGGTATTAATGTGACACTCCAAAAAAATTAAAAACTCCTTAGTGTACTTTTCATAAATGTGACAACGTGACGAGTATGATGTGACACTCCAAAACTTTTACTCCAAAAAAAAAAATAACAACTCTTTAGTGTACTTTTCTCTAATGTGACAACGTGATGGGTATGATGTGACACTTCAAAAAAAAACTGTTTAGTGTACTTTTCCATAATGTGATAATGTGACGAGTATGATGTGATACTTAAAAATAAAAAAAATGAAACTCTTTAGTGTACTTTTCTCAAACGTGACAACGTGGTAAGTATGATCTGACACTCTAAAAAAAAATTAAAAACTCCTTAGTGTACTTCCTCCAAATGTGAGATGTGACACTCCAACGTGGTGGGTATAATGTAACACTCTAAAAAAATTAAAAACTCATTAGTGTATTTTTTTCAAACGTGACATGTGACACTCCAACAAGGTGGATATGATGTGACACTCTAAAAAAATTAAAAACTCTTTATTGTACGTTTTCCAAATGTGACACTCCAATATCGCAGACAAATAAGTCATTGCACATCCAAAAGAACTAAATGAATCACAAGAAAAAATATGAGACTATATAGATTACAAGTTTAAAATATGGGACTTATTAGTCAATCTCCCTTATATGTATTTATCACTGAAACTAATTCTATTTTCCACTTCAATATTTATCAAAAAAAATTTAATATATAATAACTAAGGTAGTGCTTGGTAGAGTTTTAGAAATACGATTTGAGAATATAGTTGTATTTTGAGTTTGTGAGTTTTGGACTTATGATTTGAGTGTGAAAATTTATTTGGTTATGAGTTTTGAAAAGAGTTTTGAATTGAATTTGGAATTTTTGATGTGACATATGATATTTAATTCAAAAACTTACGACTCATAACCAAACACACAACTCAAAATTCTATTAAAAGCTCATAAAAAATTTTAAAAATTCAAAAAATATCTTTTTATTTAAAATATAAAAAAATAACAGGTGCCAATTGCCTAAAAAAAAAAAGAACACTATTTCGTTCAACCGGCCAGACGTTTGGGTAAGCCAAATTTCAAAATTCAAATCCCGCTTGAAAAGTGATTTCAAAAGTGGTGTGGAAATGTATTTTGAAAGCTATATCCAAACACATAGCTCAAATATGGTGTGGAATCATAATTAAAATTCCACACCAAACACAGCCTAAATTTTGTACCACAATTGGACCCATTTGCTCAACGTTGGAAAAGTTGGCAGCCTCCAGTAGTACTATACTTCATAATTGGGTTTGCAAACAAGCCAAGCCAAGTTGAGCCGAATCAAGCCAAACTTTTGAATGTTCAAGCTTGTTTATTAAGATTTAGTCGAGTTCGAGCTCAAGCCGAGCTCTGGTCAAGCTTAAAACATCAAGCTCGAGCTCATCAAATATTTGTTGAGCTTGACCTCGGCTCAAGCTCACTTGATTACATAAATGAGCCAAGTTCAAGTTCGAGTTCAAACTCGAGATAGAAAAAATAAATTAATTTAAATTAATTTACTAATTAAGATTAAAAAAATACTAAATTATACGTAAAATATATAATAATATTTATATTAATAATAAATTTCATCAATCGAATATTTAAATTTACACAAACACAAAACACAAATAAAAAATAAAATAGATTATTGAAAATTTATTTAATATATTATTAAAAATAAATATTAATTTATTTATTTTTATGTTCACGAGCCTTGTCGAGTCGAGCTTAGGACTACTTGAGCTCAGCTCAATTAATAAACAATCCTAAAAATCGAGTTCGAGTTCATTCATTTAGTAAACGAGTCGAGCTCAAAAGAGCTTTAAACGAGCCGAGCTCGAGCCGTTCATGAACAGCTTGGTTTGTTTGTAGCCTTATTCATAATCGTGCTAAGGCTCTACAGTTTGTGATAGATTTGAGTATTCATGATGTGTTCCTTGAAGGTAATTAGCTAAATATGAACTCGGCAATCCGAACTTTGGAGGAATCTTTTTCTTCTTTTGGTCAATTTGTCCAATGCATTATCGTGGCTAGTGAACACAACGATTATACAAAAGTGAATATTTATTTAGATACAAAGTACAAGTATATAAAGGAAGCTCTTAAGGATACTTTATTTTGGAATCACTCACACTTAAGCACTTGACTCCACTTTTTCTTCTTGTTGTGTCCTGTACCTTCCAAATGAGGTCATTTCCTTTTATATAATCATTCACCTCCTCAATGGATGGTTAGGATCATTTTGATCTAAGGGTTATTGTTAACCCTCTAGAATATTCTACCATGTACTCATACTTTCCCTATAGTCTAGAAATCTCTAAATTATTCTGGAACCTTCTAGATTTCGCCAAGCTTCTATAATGTTCTGGAACCTTCTACAATGTTTTAGAATCTTTCGGATTTCTCTAAATCTTTTTAGAATCTTCTAGATCTTTTCGAAGTATTCTAAATTATTCAACATATGTAATTAATGGTTTAGATAATTCTAGAAGAGTTAATGATGACTAGTTACACTTCCCTTCAGCATTGACTCCTTTCTTTAGTTCTTCTTTTGTAGTTAAGTTGAGTTGCTTTCCAAACTCTGCAAACATTGAGGCCCCAAATCCTTTAGTGAACAAGTTTGCTACTTGGTCATCTATTTTGATTGATTTCATCTCTATCTCCTTGGAGCACCTTGTCTTGAATGAAATTGTAATGTACCTCCATGTGCTTTGTCCTTACATGAAACACTGGATTCTCAGCTAAACGTATTGTTGACTGATTGTCACAATACAATGGTACTCCATAGTCAACTTGTTGGTGTAGATCTTTCATCAATTGCATAAGCCATGTGCTTTTTTGAGCTGCCATTGCTGTTGCTCTATATTCAACCATTGTGGTAGATAACGATACTGTAGGTTGTCTCATACTGCACCAAGAGATTACTCTTCAACCAAGGCTGGTGTAACACCCCCAAAATATTACAATAAAGATAGCTCATATGCGGAATAAATATGAGAAACAACATACTTTCATATATTAGAGTTCACTGTTTAACAAGCAATTAAATGCCATATAAGCTTTCATCTTTCCAAGACATTGCTTGGTTACACAAATTGAGTCTCACTCATTACATCTTAAGCCCTTGGCTTTACAAATAACACTCATGCACACATAAAACATAACTAGGAAACTCTTGCTTCCCGAGAGTCCATCCATGCTATTGCCTTGGAGGTAACATCTCACCTGCACCTGAAAATGATATTCCCGTATAGGGTGAGCCAACAGCCCAGTAGAGATATACTAAACATAATATGAGCAATAACTAAAACGTGAGCATCCGATAAATGTTTAACTTACATAATTCCATTCATAATCCATTTCTATTACATAATAAATGTGTCCATATTTCATAACAATTTCCATTTCTTAATTCATGATTCTGGCTTAGAACCTGGCCATACACTTTAAGTGAGGTTACATCTCATATCAACAATACTTCCATTTCAATTGAGATAAAGACTCAAATTAAACATTTCGTACTTCACAATAGATACACGTATTTGCTGTATCAATCTCTAACAAAACACTTCCATACTTCATATATGATATATAGATTTGCTATATCAATACTTCAATAGATACACTTATTTGCTGTATCAATGGAGTACATCCACTATCTCCTCCCAAACAACATCCGGTTTAAGAGTCCATCCCCTATCTTCTCTTAAACCGTGGAGTATATCCCCTATCTTCTCCCACACAATACGATGTATATAAACGTTATCATATACATGTTCATTTAATACACAAATTTAATGTATTATCACAACCGTCATATTCGATGACATTTCAATTGATTAGTTTTAGTTTGCCTAATCATCATGCATTGTCTACAACAATCAAGACTATCCTACATCATAGCCCAAAGCAATTATTTCTAAACAGATAATAAATGCATCAACAGATAAATTACCAACATTTCAAAGGTGAGTGATTAATGAATCCAACTTCACTATTCTATCTCATAATGAGTCAATTTCATTATTTCTAGTTCAATTTCATATTTCCATAATAATTGTCATTAATTACACTAATGATCCGAATATACCCAAACATGGTATTTTCTCCCTTTTTCTCAATATTGACCCAAAGGCTCAAATATTATCAAAAATATCAATAATCTCTATTTTAAACCCAAAACACATAGGTATAAGTCAATTGAACAAAACCTCTCTTTTCAACATTATACATCTCAAACCCTAACTTCCCAAATCAAACCATCTATACAAATAACTCAACATTTATGTTAAAACACATAAGAATAAGTAGGAATCCCTACCTCAAGCTAGAAGAAGAGTTAATCTGAAAATGCAGACATCACCCAATTATGTATCCGAGATCATCATTGTGAAAATCACGACAAGCCCTCCAACTTTCAATATGATTCCTCAAACCTCACCTCATGTAAACCCACGTGCTTCGGGCCCACCCGAGCCATCCAAAAACCAAACCAATTTTGAATCACCACAAGAGGCAGCAACACGCAATCAACCAGTTAGCATGAGTGGCCTATTAACAACCACGCCCACGTGGTGGCCCTCTTATTGTAGTAACAATGTTCCTAATTGGATGGAAAATTTCAAATCAACTCAAAAATATATATATATATATAATATAAAGATAAGGGATATCCTCGGGCAGTCCATATGCTATTATCATTATACCTCAACTTGCTTTAGCCTCAAAGCATCACAATCTACATGCATAACTGAGGCGCACCCAGGTGAACTAACGGCAGCCACATCTGCTAGTTCACTGTCTTCAACCTCTTTAGACATTAGCTTAAGCACTTCAACCAAAGCTTTTGTTGTTTTCTCAATGCCTCTGGTAATCAGAACAAGGTTTGCACCAGCTGCTACCACCTTTACACCCTCGGTGATAAGACCTCGCGCAAGAACAATAGATGTGGTTGTCCCATCTCCAGCCAAGTCGTTGGTCCTGGCAGCTGCTTGTCTAACCAATTTAGCACCAATGTTCTCTACTGGATCTTCCCACTCAACCTCTCCAGCCACAGTCACCCCGTCATTAACAATTTTTGGGGAGCCATACTTACTCTCTAGAACAACATTCCGGCCCTTCGGACCAAGAGTAACCCCAACAAGATCCGCAAGCCTGTTCACACCACTTTGCAGTCTCTTAACAGCAGACCCATCCTTGTTGAAGTACAACTCCTATGGCATGCTGCACTATCCCCAGCAACACAGATAGATGCAAAGAGGGAGAGGCTCGGAATAATCTTCAAAACTAGGGGGGCAAGGCAGGGATGATAATGAGTGGGTCCAAGGGAAATCGATGGAGTCGTGCCAATAGCTATGGATCCAAGCTTAGTGGCTGGTAAAGGTGAAAGAGAACCAAGAAATCCACCCATTGGTGTACGTGCAACACCCACAATACAAACATCTCTAGGCTTTACCGAATCTGCAGGTGCTGTTGCTGCTGCTGGAGCCATGATGATATATGTAAATGAATATCTGAGAAAGAGTTGAATCCACACAGCAGTGCAGAGAGAGATGAATTGTTTAGTTCCTGAGTGTTAACTTTCATCTCCCCTCATGCACACTACTTCTCTCTCCAAAAATATTCTTTACTTTTTGTTAACCCCACTCCAGCACCTCCTCTTTATTTTAATCACCTCCTCGAACTTCATTATTGGCCCAAACTCATCTTCTTCCTTGTCATGTGCTGTCCGAATTGGGATCCTCTAGAGTGATTCTTTCCTAAAGTTTTCTAGAGTGCTATATTGTGTGGTTGAGATTTACTGGCAAGTCACATTTCTGATGTGACTTGCCAGTAAATCTCAACCACACAATATAGCACTCTAGGAAATTTTAGGAAAATTTTACTCTAGAGGATCCTTGCTCGTGCTGTCCTCTATGACTCTTAAATACCAACCCGTTGAGAGCAATAGCACCGAAAGTAAGAATACAAATGCAGCTGTAAAGCAACTTTATATATATTAATATATATAAATATATATAAATATATTAGGTATGAATCCGGATCGTCCGTCGCACTTCCCTGTAGCACATTCCTGTCGCCTTCCAAAACGACGTTGTTTTGGAGGGTTTTTTTTTTTTTTTTTCTTCAGTCCATACTGAGGACTTTTCTTCTTCTTCTTTCTCTTCCTCTGGTACCCAGAAGCGACAGAGCTTAGATGAATCGACTTTCGAAGATAAGTTTGAACAAATAAAAAGAATTAGAGGATTGAGAGGGTTGTCTTATTTAATAATGAAGTTGAAATGATGGGGTAAAATGGTATGAAAATTCTAACCTTTCTCCTTCTCCCCTTCTTCTCTCCCAACTCTAATTTTGCTATTAGGCTCTGTTTGGGAAGTTGAGGTTTGGGTTTTTTTTTGGCTAAAATAGTCCCACACACACACACATACACACAAAGAAGGCTTTTTAGCCTAATAAGATAAAACATCATATCTAACCTATAATTATTACATTATTTCTCTCACAAAGAGTCAAAAAAATTAAAAAAAAAATTTTAAATGAGACATTTTAACCCCAAGCTATAATAATTAAAAAATCAAAAATTAAAACGTCAACTCACTTCCCAAACAAACCTTAAAAGAGTTATTGTTATTATTATTATTATTATTATTTTTTTTTTTTTTTTAAACTTTCATTCTCTCCCATTAGTTAAGGATGGAGTCTATAATAAAACATATAAACCCTTTAGAGCATTGCTATATACCCCCAGTGGGGGTCGCGCCCCCAGTGACGTGGCGCGCCCCACTGGCTGTCAACCAAAAAAAAAAAAAAAAAAAAAAAACTATTTTTTTTCCTCCAATCCTAACCCTCCACCTCACTGGGGGTCGACCCCCAGTGGAGGTCGACCCCCAGTGCGGGCTTCAGCATTTTTGAAACCCTTTACTATTGTTATAATTGTAATTGATCTCAAATCTATCAAAGAGCAAGAGCCTCATCATAACCCATTTTGTCGGCTGCCAAGCAATGAAACAAGTGGTGGGGTGAGATTCCCCTCACCGGCCACCTAATGTAATTTTTTTTTTTTTGTTTACGCTTGGTTTGGAAAGTGGTTGATTTTTTAATTTTTTTAGCTATTTTAACCTGGGTTAAAAAGTTTGGTTTGAGAATGACTTTTTGATTTTTTTGACTTTTTTTTGTGAGAGAAGAGTGTAATGATTATGAGTTGTATGTGATATTTTATTTTTTGTGACTAAAATAGTCTATTTTGTTTTTTGTGACTAAAATAGCCAAAAAAGCCCATAACCCAACTTGCCAAACAGAGGCTAAGTGATAAATTTATATAATTGTGTATTTGTGTAGGTTTATGAAAAATCAATTAAATAAAATTTTCAACTAAAATATTTAATAAATGTAATTATTAAGTTGAATCTTTGCCAAAAATAGTTACAAATGAAAAATATTAAATACGTAAAATTATTTATTCTTAGTAATAGTTCTTTTACTTTCTAAATTGGAATAGTTTAAAACTAATTTATACAATAATATATTTATTAAATATTCTCCAGATAAATTAATTTATTATACATATTTTATAATACATTTATAACAATAATTAAATACAATTTCTCACAGTATTCATCCTGTTTGGTTTACAATTTTCAAACGCAGTTTTATGAGTTTTCAATTCATATTTTATATTTTTAATTATTTTTTAAAAATATTTTAATCATTTTTTTATTTTTAATTTTTAGATTCACTTAATCTTAATACATTTAAAAAATAAAAAATTTGTACAAAAATTTTTTAAAAATTTATTGAGTACAATAAAATATGAAAATGTATTGAATTTTTATTTTATTTTTTTTATTTAGTGATTTTTTTAAATTTTTTTTGTACAAATATTGTGCTTTTTAAACATTTTAAATTAGATGTATTTAAAAATTAAAAAATTACTAAATATATTAAAAATAAAAAAATACGAATAAAAAAATTGAATTTTCTTAAATTCGTGATTAGTCTTGAAAGAGAGAGAAGAATCAAATGGGTCATAAATAACAATGATACATCTCTAAAAAATTAGGCTCCGTTTGGTAGAGCTTTGTAATTATGATTTGAGAATATGAGTTGTATTTTGAGTTTGTGTGTTTTAGAATTATGATTTGAGTGTAGAAAATTTGTTTGGTTATGGTTTTTGAATAAAGTGTTGAATTGAGTGTGGAATTGAGTTTTGAATTGAGTGTAGAATTGAGTTTTGAAAGTTTGATTTGACATGTGAAGTAAGAAAATTTGTTTGGTTATGAGTTTTGAAAAGAGTTTTCAAAACTTAATTCAAATTGTTATAACTCATAACAAAACACATTACTTTCACATTATTGAAAATTTTGATCAACACTCATAACCAAACTCTTTTTAAAATTCAATTAAAAAAATTTATTATTAACAAAAAATAACATTAATCAATTTTTTAATTGAAAATACTACAAAGGAAATAATTTTTTTTCAAAATAAATATTCAAAAAATTTAAATAATTTAAATAATCTAAAAAATTTAATAAGTAAAAAATTAAAATAAATATTCAAAAAATTTAAATCGTAAAAATTTAAATAATTTAAATATTCAAAAAATTAAAATAATTTAAAATTTTAATATTTTAAATTTAAAAACAACTGTACACTCAAATCCTAACCAAACACATAAAACAAAACTCAATTAAAAAATTATTTTTAAAACTCATAACCAAACACATAACTCGAAATTCCATACTACTTTCACAACTCTACACTCAAATCGTAACCAAATACATAACAAAAAAATTAAAATATTTAAAAATATTTTTATAAAATAGAGTTTGAATTTATTTTTATAAAATATTTTAAATTTTAAAAAATTAAAATTGTAATATTTAAAAATATTCAAAAAATTAAAAAAATTAAAAAATAAAAAAAATAAAAAAATCGTAAATCTTAACAAAATTAAAATATTTTTAGAATATTGATTTGAATGGAGTTTTGAAAAGAGTTTTGAATTATGTGTTTGGTTATGAGTTTTGAAAAGTAATGATTATGTTTTGAAATGAGTTTTGAGAAATGAGTGTAGAATTGTGATTTGAAAATCCTAAACAAACACAACACTCAAAAGTGAGTGTTGAACTAGATTTTGAAAATTCTGCCAAACGGAGGCTTAGAGTTCTAATTGAGCTCTAGTTAGGTGAAAAATAAAAAAATCAAAACATCACGTCAATGGGCCATACACACATATTTGGAGCTCTCAATTTTTATTCTTAGAGCTATTAGAGCTCCAAAATATTTTTGGAGTCATAAATTCAAAATTTTAACTTTTTTATATATAATGTACTACCAATATTGGAAAAGGTGGACAAATGTGAAGTCATAGGCTTTGAACGTGGTTTGACTTTTTAATTGTTTTAATTTTGAGTTAAAAAGTTTTATATGGAATGAGTTTTTGCTTTTTTTGATTTTTGTAAGAGAAAAAGTAAAATGATTATAGTTTTTATATGACATTTTATTTTATTAATTTATTAGCCTACTTTGGGAGTGTTTGGCAAGTCGGGTTTGGACTATTTTTGTGCTAAAATTTGCAAAAAAAAAAATAATAATAAGTTAAAATACTTAGGGTCTGTTTGGTAACTATTCCGTTTTCAGTTTTTAGTTTATATTTACAAAAATTTTAAAAATTATCATAAAAACTTGTTGGATAATTTTTTTGGTTTATAAATGGTTGTTTCAATTTATAAATTTGAGGAAAAAACGTAAACTCAAAAAATGAGTTTACGTTTTTAGTTTTCAATATTTTTTTCAAATATTTTTTTTTCATTTTTTTTCAATTAATTTTTTTTAATTAATTTTTTTTTCAAATAATTTCTTTTCAATTAATCTTTTTTTTCAATTAATTTTTTCTTCCCAATTAAATTTTTATTCAATTATTTTTTCAATTAATTTTTTTCTAATTAAATTTTTTTCAATTATTTTTTTAATTAATTTTTTTTAATTATAATGTGTGTGATCCCATTTTCATAAATAATAAAAATAAATATAAATATTTTGTGCCTGAACAAACATATTTTTTAGTTTATGTTTTTAAACATTTTGTTCAAACAAAAAACATTTATAATTTATGTGTTTCTAACAACAAATAAAAATCAGTTTATAAAATTTTTGTAAACATAAACTAAAAACGTAAATGTTACCAAACGTTACCTTAATAAAATAAAATATCGCATCAAATCCATAATTATTTTATTTTTTCTTTCATAAATATCATATTTAACTATAAAAAAATTTAGTTTAATTTTTAAATATAATTTTTTTAACTTATTAAAATAACTAATTTCTAATCCTTTTATTTTTTTGTTATTAAAATAATTTTTTAACTCCGAAAATTCTCATAACAATCGAGTGGTATCACATATACCGTGTTTAAACTTCCGTTAGACTAGCGTGTGGTGGCCATAGTTGCCATTTGAGTCGAGTGATAGTTTGGGGCTGGGTCAAGTGATTGATGTTGATGGGGTGGAGTATACTGGACATTACCTGAGATGTCAGGCACCACTTTGCGCCTCCACTAATTTCTCGTCCAATTCAACTTATAATTGTGCGAATAATGCTTGGGACTCCTTTTGGGATTACCCCCTCACCCCCTTTGTCACGTGGCGGGGGATGATTGGAGGAGCAGGAAAAAAAGAAAAAGAAAAAGAAAATGTAACCAATGAGAGAGAGAGAGGGGGTCAAAGGGGGTGGGAAAAAAGGAAGGATTAATCATTGTTGTAATTGTGCCGTGAGACACTCAAACATTTTGAATGCGTCAAACGACCTCATTTCAATTATTATTTGTTTTTTTTCTCTTTTTCCTTTTCTTTTTTTTTTTTTTTTTTTTTTTTTTGGAATCCAACTCACCTCCGGCAACCCATTCCTGCCCTCAACCGCACCTTCGCAGCCCCTTCTTGTCACCCATCGCCATCGCCGCCTACCCACCACACTCTCTCTCTCTTTCTTCTTCGACTTTGGAGCTCTGATCTGGCTCCGATCCAGCCCCCTTCCGTCCTCTCTCTCTGTAACTTTCTCTCTTCTCATTTCTCTCTCTCTCTCTCTCTTTCCATTTACAAAGCAAAAACTCTTCAAATTTGATTTTTTATTTAATTTTTCTTTAATATTCTTAATGAATGAACTACAAACTGAAATCATCACAATTGCATACAACATCTCTTTTTGTTAAACTACTGTTGAATTGTAATTGTAAAAACACATGTCTATTGTTGGTTTATTTTCCCTATGAAGGAAAATATCATAAATACGAACGTACCAGCAAGGATTGAAAAATCCTTACAAATTAAATTCAAGCCAATTATCAAGCGATTGTGTTGACGATTCTTTTACCTCAATGAAGAGGATTTCAAAATTACCAAGTGTAGAGAAAAAAAAAATTAACTTATTAAAATAATCCAATATTAAAATAACTAATTTCTAATCCTTTTATTTTTTTTTTGTGATTAAAATAATTTTTTAACTCCGAAAATTCTCATAACAATCGAGTGGTATCACATATACCGTGTTTAAACTTCCGTTAGACTAGCGTGTGGTGGCCATGGTTGCCATTTGAGTCGAGTGATAGTTTGGGGCTGGGTCAAGTGATTGATGTTGATGGGGTGGAGTATACTGGACATTACCTGAGATGTCAGGCACCACTTTGCGCCTCCACTAATTTCTCGTCCAATTCAACTTATAATTGTGCCGTGAGACACTCAAACATTTTGAATCCGTCAAACGACCTCATTTCAATTATTAGCATGCTTGCTTGCCGTTTTTTGAAATTTTTTTTGAAAAAATGATTTGAAAATTATTTTTTGAAAAAAAAATACTTGTTTGGTTTTCAAAAAAATATACCATTACAATTTTAAATTTCTCTCTAAATTAATGATTGTTTCAATTTATAAATTTGAGGAAAAAACGTAAATTCAAAAAATGAGTTTACGCTTTTAGTTTTCAATTTTTTTTCAATTAATTTTTTTTTCAATTAATTTTTTTTCATTTTTTTTCAATTATTTTTTTCAATTAATTTTTTTTAAAATAATTTCTTTTCAATTAATCTTTTTTTTCAATTAATTTTTTCTTCCCAATTAAATTTTTATTCAATTATTTATTCAATTAATTTTTTTTCCAATTAAATTTTTTCCAATTATTTTTTTAATTATTTTTTTTTTCAATTATAATGTGTGTGATCCCATTTTCATAAATAATAAAAATAAATATAAATATTTTGTGCCTGAACAAACATATTTTTTAATTTATGTTTTTAAAATTTTTTAAACATTTTGTTCAAAAAAAAAACGTTTATAATTTATGTGTTTCTAAAAATAAACAAAAATCAGTTTATAAAATTTTTGTAAACATAAATTAAAAACGTAAATGTTACCAAACGTTACCTTAATAAAATAAAATATCGCATCAAATCCATAATTATTTTATTTTTTCTCTCATAAATATCATATTTAACTATAAAAAAATTTAGTTTAATTTTTAAATATAATTTTTTTAACTTATTAAAATAACTAATTTCTAATCCTTTTATTTTTTTGTGATTAAAATAATTTTTTAACTCCGAAAATTCTCATAACAATCGAGTGGTATCACATATACCGTGTTTAAACTTCCGTTAGACTAGCGTGTGGTGGCCATAGTTGCTGTACGGGAAAGAGATTCACCTTCACGTATAATCCTGTTGATCAAGCCTATGTTCCACGGCACGTCGTCGTTCTAACACCTGAAAACACAAAGTGAGCTGGCCGGCGGGCGAATGCCGGAAACCTCTCCGATGCCTAAGTCAGTAAGCAAGAAATGGGCAAAAGCTCAATGTAGTCAGGGAGCAAAAGTTGCATTACCTCTTCTTAGGTGATATTGGTGAGCTTATATAGGTTTCGTGTGGCACAGTCCTAGTAGGACTCAAACTCTTCCATGTAGAGTCCTCCTAGGACTCACATTCCTAAAGGATAATGCTTATCCTTCAACACCCCCCTCACTGCTTAAACCAAGTGAGATGGTTTTCCATGGTCGGGCTCCAAGATGACCGGAGTGACTGCTAGTTCGGCTCTCGCTATATTCTCCCCTACCTCGGCTTTCCCATACTAAGACCGAGCTATCCATAAGGGAGTTAAGCCGAACTACACTCAGCACCATGGCTTACCTCGGTTTTCCACACGCTTCGACCGAAGTAACACTGCAACACCGAGCTAAAAGCTTAACTGACGTTGATCCCAGTTCGGCTCTTCCATACTGGCTCCTATCTCGGCTCCACATACAAAGGCCGAGCTATCCATAGAAGACAGTTGCCGAACTACCACAGAACAGTCATAAAGATGCCTCATACTTCGGTCAGAAGACTCAACCGGGCTAACCGTAACTTCCTTTGAACCGAGATAACAACATCGACCTTGGACCGGACTAACCATGGCTTCTAGGGCCGGACTACGCGCTGCGGTTTCTCGAACCGGACTAACTTCAAAGCCCATCTGCTCATTCTTTCATACTTCAGCCCATTTACCCAGCTCGGCCCAATTTAAGTATAAATTACCCTCTCAATTGCCCCTTAATTCCATCTGCAAAGCATGATAGGGATTATTCGTCTTCCGGCCGAGCTTCAGTTTCAATCACTGCAGCCGAGCTAAAACTTTACGCCTCTCCAGCCGAGCTAAGACCCAGTTAACTTATCCGGCCGAGCTAAAAACCATTTAGCTTATCCAGCCGCGCTAAACTTGAGCCGTACTGTGCGCGTCCGGTCAAAACGTCTCTTCAGTTTACAGAAACTGAATCGATCGTCCTTCCAATGACACGTGGCAGGCTCTTATTGGCCAATCCCAGCTGTCGCGCCGCCCTCGTACTCCGAAAAATTTGAACAGTTCCCGCCTTATGGTTCCATCACCAAAACAAAAACCTCTTCACTTCCGATTTACTCACCATCCAATTCCTTTGCTTTCTCTCTCTTGTTCTTGAGCTCACTGTGTTCGTGATTCCCATTGCTGCCGTTGCTTCCTCTTCCTGTCTCTTCCTTTCTATCTGGTAAGCATCTCGAATCTGTTTCCTCTTTTCCTTTTCTGCTTTTGTTCAATCCGTTTGTAATGTGTTTTCGCAAAATGCTTCTTGCTACCATTTTTGCACATTTTCATGGAAAAACTTCATAGGAACGTTATGAACATCAAGAAATAACTAGTAGAACACTTATTTGATCCAAAAACACGTCCAACCGAACTAGGAAACTGTTTTTGCTACACATAGATTTAGGCGGACTAGAACCGAACTAGCACTTGTACACAACTGTAGTCTCAGTAGAATCTTCTGATGTACCATAGCCGACATAAACGAACCGAAATAAGCGCGAACCTAGATAACCAGCAACTCGATCATCAACCGAACTAAGCCTTCGGGGCCAAGCCAGCTTTCTGAGTTTCTAAACCGAACTCAGAAAGCTACCCCTTGATGCTCAGCCGGAATAACCAACCTCGTAGGTAGATCCGAGCTAACGAAAACATCCTGCTGAACCGAGATAACATGCTCCTTATTGAAACCGAGGTAGATCCCGTAGCACCATATATAACCGAAGTAAGACTTCCCTTTTCTTGCTTTTGCTTTTGTAGCACGGTCCAATGGTCTGTGCTTAACACCTTTGTTTTCCACTTTGCAGACTTAGGTTGCCCAGGCACTCCCTTTGTGTGCTCAACCGAGCTTCTGAGAGCGACTTCTCAGCCGAACTAATTATTTTGATAAGTTATACCATAAATGGGGAAGTACAGATTTTTGGTAGAAACCCCAGGCGGTCTGGCCGAATTCCGCCAAGACTTCAACATACCAGCCGATGTAAACCTTACTCTAGTCGACCGAGATGTCGACCCATGGGGCAACGAAGGTTTCGTTCCCTTTACACTCCAATCAATAATAGAGACCGGACTTAGATTCCCAGTCCAACCCTTAATTTGTGAATTCTTAAGACAAACCAGACTATGCCCCACCCAGCTGTCCACCAATACATACCGAATAATAATGGGTATAGCCGCACTGAACCACCAAACCGGTCTGAACCTTGGTTTAGCCGAAATACTCCATCAATACTCCATAGGATCCAAGAACGACGGCTGGTGTTATTACTTGAGAGTACGCCGTGGCCGAGAAAAAATAATTGGACAAAGACCTGAATGACGATGACTTCTTCTGGGTATCTGGGAACTTTGAAGACCTTCAAGCCCAGATTCCTGGCTGGAGAATAAACTGGAAACAAGGAGAGCCCGGTATACATACCTCGGTTGCATTTCATTTTCATCATTCGTTTTTTCTTTTTTCTTTTTTTTTTAATCTCGGCTTTGTACTCTGGACCGAACTAACACTTGTTCTCTCTTTGCAGATAAAGCCCATCTCCTCTCAAACTATAACTACCCCAACCTCGGTCTTCTGCGCGCCGCACTACGGGTTCGGGAAAGAAGTTGGGCTAAACTTCTCAACTTCGAACCGACCTACCGATACTGCGGTCGCCGAAAAGCAAGGGTGACCGACTTCCTCCTCGAAGACGAACCAGAGCCGGACCCTTCCTTGCCCCAGATCAATCTTGTGCCACTCACTGCCGAACAAGAGATGGCGAAGAAGAACAGGCTGAAGGCCCTCCTAACCGAGACAACACCAGCCGAGGTACCACAAACCGGTCGAACAACTGAGACCGTGGTAGCTCTTCCATCGCAACAACCATCCTCATCTCGCCAACGCAAGCGTGCCCGGACTAGCCAAACCGAGCAACAACTTGTTGATGAGGACGAGATCGTTCTACCACCAATCCAGCCTCCCAGCCCCCAGCCAAGAATCCAACCGGAGCAATCCAACCGTGCTACCTCTTCCAAGTGGGTTCCAGAGCTGTCCTTCAACAACCGAGATATCCAGGAGACTGACTCGGTTGTTGCGAAGAAGGACCACTTGATGGCTTTCAACTTAGCCAAAAGTGTGTGCCTCCCCAAGAACATGGAGCACCACTACAAACAGCTTAACACCGAGCTGAAGTCAATCCGGTCTTCTACGAAGTCTATGATCCTGGTAAACATCTTTCTTCTTTCTATGTGAATTTTTCAATCTTTGAGTCCGGCTAACGTCACTTCTCCTTTGCAGGCCATCCAGAAAAATCATGTTACTCACAGGAAGGTCATGGAACTTAGGCGAAGTACCAGGGAAGCCATGGCGGAGGCCGAAGCAAAGAGGGCCGAGCTGGAGGAGGCCAAAAAACAGATGGCCGAACTCCGGGCAGAAAATGATCGACTGACCGAAGTGGCAAATTCGGTTGAAGCCGAAAAGAAGAAGATAGTTGCCGAAGCGAAAGACAAGTACCTGCGCTTGCTGGCAAGGATTGAAAAGCAGAAAGGCGCTGAAATAAGCCAGCTGAAGGAGGACGTCAAGGAAGCCAAGAAACAAGGCTTTAAAGATGCCGAGGACGCATACACCCTCCAGTGCAACGCCGCCAAGGACTTATTCTTTAAGTGCGGTTGGAGGTGTGCTGTGGAGAAGCTCGGCTGCGGGGCTGAGACCGAGGTTTATAATGCTTCGGCTTGTGTTATTCCGGCCTCGCTCTCGCAGTACGCTGCCGATCTGCAGAGGCAATTTCTCGAAGGCCAAGGCTCTGATGAAGATGATGATGAGGAGTCTGATGAAGATGAGCAAACTCTTACCCCGGTTGTCAACGAACAATCAAACAATTAGGCAGTTCGGTTGGAGCCGGTCATTGAGGACTTAACTGA
>CM069905.1:61581960-61762384 GCA_036172215.1 Camellia granthamiana
TAGGTCCACTCACAGTTTACATTTTGCTCCGAAAACAGATCACTCATGAACTAAAAAAAAGCATGCAAGATATTGACCAAATAGGGGCTATAAAGAGAAGTCATACATGGAAGCACCAAACAAGGTTGAGCCCTTCTGAAATGTTGTAAGAGGAGCTCAAAATAAGCTCAATCACAGTTTATGGCATGCTCCAAAAAACAAATGTACATGAGCTAAAATAGCATGCAAGTTTACGGTAAATATGATGGGTATTGAAGCAAGTGGTATGTAGAAGTTCCAAACAAGATTGAGCCCTCTTCACAATGTTGTAGAGGGGCTCAAAATAAGCCTAAACTCAGTTAGGGTCGGAGCCCAAACCTCAAGAAAATAGGGTAGAAAAATGAAGCAAGAATAAGCTTCAAAAAAGGTAAAAGAGTACTCACCTTTGAAGACAAGACTTTTGTTGCTTTTTGGCTTGAATTTGTTGCTTCTTAGCCTTTGAAAAACCTTCCTTTGGCTGCTGGAATGGAAGTGGTGATGGTAGAGCTTGAAGATGATGAAGAGATGAAACCAAAACTTGAGAATTTGAAGAGAGAGGGAGAGAGATATGTATCTAAGCTCTCAAGAGAGTTTTTTCTAACCCTAGTCCAAGAGTTGGGAGGTCCCTTATATGGGCAAAAAGAGGGGTGTAAAGGTGGAGGGAAATGCACCTAAGTGTTCCCCTCCAAAATATCCCCCGGATACAGATCTTTTCTGGGGAAACAGCTATACAGCTGTGCAGCACAGGTCCCAAGGAGCATGGCCGGCCAGGCACCTTTACTGGAGGTGGCCGGCCGGCTACCCCCCATGGCCGGCCGGCCAGAGGCAAAAATGGAAAGTGAAAATTGCTGGCCGAGCACCAAAGGGTAGTGTCCTCCCATGTGTGTACAACAAGGCCCTGGTGGTTGGAATCTGGCAACTCTGAACCAAGAGAGACAACAAGCCATTTAAAAGAGGGGTTCAAAAGGGTCAAATGCAATTACTGGCCGAGCACCATTTTTTAGGGTCCTCCCAGGTCTACTCAACACAAATATGTGGTTTTGGCTCAAAGAAAAAGGCCCTAAGGTGTTCAACATTAGCCCGGAAGTGAGAAAAACGGGCGCTGGGGGGGCGCCGGAGGAGCATAACTGGTTGTTTGAGACAATTACTGTGATCCCACCCTCCAGTGGACCTTCCTTATGTAAAACAGAGGTACCTGCCAAAAATGAACAAAAACCAATGCAAAATGAATGCTCGGGGGCCAAAACACGCAGTTCGGGTCCCGAAAACCGGCCGTAAGCACCGGAAAGTGGTGTTTGGCCACGAAGTGGGTATCTAAGACCCCAGTGTCCCTGAAAGGGAGTAAATGAGATGCATGCAAAAAAACCGGAGGAATCGGGAGATGGTTGGGGTGTCCCCGAACCGAGGCACACGGCCTGACGGCTTCGAAAACCCGGGAACCGGGCTCCGAAATGGGCAAAATGGCCTACGGGCACGAAATTTAGCCCACGGCCACTGAGAGATAGTCTACGGGACCTCATCTCCCCCCTCAAGAAAGAAAACAGAGAAAACCGAGTCTGGTTCGCAAACCGAGGCAAGGCACAGAAGAGAGTTCGGAAGTCCGGAGGCAGGGCACACGGCCGCGACTTTGAGACTTCTGAACGAGCACAATATGCAACATCAACCGAGCGCTCAACCGGTGACATCTGAGTCTTAAAGTCGGTCAAAAATGGGGTGTCTACAGTTGCCCCTCTTTGACAGAACTCGGAAGTCAAGAAGTGACGGGAGTGAATGTCAAAGCCTAGAGACGACCCATTTTTGACAAGGCCGAAGACTTAGGACAATCATACAAGATAAACAGAGATATGTGCCCGCAGGCAGGGGGGGCAAAATGCAAAGCGACATGCACAGAGCCAAAGGATCGTGCAAATGCAGCAAGCTGTAATGAGGCAAGTATTCGCAAATAGATGCAACAATTTTAAGCAAGAATGCAAAGCAACAACTACATTTCATGCAGTTAGGAATGCGGAGAATTATTCAATTCTCGTCGCGTCTCACACGGAGAAGATACGATACCCTGCGCGATTCGTCTGGTCGCACCAAGCCTCAAAGAACCGTACATACAATATCGTGCCTGCAAAAGAGAGAAATTCAACAAGAACAATATGCTAACAACATATATTCAATGTGATTCCTGTGATTCCGAAAGTTGACACACGCGGTGCTGGCGATGAATGCATAAAGCAGTGTGATACAGGTAAGGTGCGCAAGATAACGCGATGCGACGCACTAACAAGTGCAGGTGAGATGCGCAAGATAGCACGATAAAATGCATGCACAATGCAAGTAATTTGCACAAAATAGTGCGATGCGCAAAAATAGCGCGAGTAATACAATGCACAAAATAGTGCGATGTGACATGCAAAGCACAGGACAGTGCGATTGAGGTGCGCAAAATAGCGCGATGAATGTAATGCGCAAGACAGTGCGAATGATAAACTGCACAAAACAGTGCGATTCAGGTGCGCAAAATAGCGCGAGTGATTTGAAATGCACAAGATAGTGCGATTGATTAACTACACAAAACAGTGCGATTCAGGTGCGCAAAATAGCGCGAGTGATTTGAAATGCACAAGATAGTGCGATTGATTTGAAATGCACAAGATAGCGCGAATGATAAACTGCACAAAACAGTGCGATGCGCAAAATAGCGCGAATGTAAACTGCACAAAACAGTGCGATGCGCAAAATAGCGCGAATGTAAACTGCACAAAACAGTGCGATGCGCAAAATAGCGCGAATGTAAACTGCACAAAATAGTGCGATGCGCAAAATAGCGCGAATGTAAACTGCACAAAACAGTGCGATGCGCAAAATAGCGCGAATGTAAACTGCACAAAATTGTGCGATGCGCAAAATAGCGCGAATGTAAACTGCACAAAACAGTGCGATGCGCAAAATAGCGCGAATGTAAACTGCACAAAACAGTGCGATGCGCAAAATAGCGCAAATGTAAACTGCACAAAATAGTGCGATGCAGGTGCGCAAGATAGCCGCGAATGATTTGAAATGCACAAGATAGCGCGATTGATTTGAAATGCACAAGATAGCGCGATTGATTTGAAATGCACAAGATAGTGCGATTGATTTGAAATGCACAAGATAGTGCGATTGAGACACAACCACAAGATGCACAAGACAGTACAAGTGAGATACAAAGTGTAAGTGCACAAGACAGTGCGAGCGAGATAAAATGCACAAGAAAGTGCGATAAAATGCATTTTCTATGCAAGTATATGGAGGCATTTTCTATGCAAAAGTACGGGCATTTTCTATGCAAGTATGGAAGCATTTTCTATGCAAAAGATACGGGCATTTTCTATGCAAGTATGGAAGCACAATTTATGCAACATTGAAAGCAAGCATATTCTATGCAAGAATCATAACGATGCGCGGCACGCATGCAACCAACAGTGTATATGAAAGTTCACATTCTATGCAATAGAGAAGCATCAAATATGTACTCTGGTGCCTCTGATTTGCTTCTTAGAGGACTTTGCAACACACTCAGTTCAAAAAGGGCACACCCTGTTCAAATTGGCGAGAGATAACATCTGCATGTAAAACCCTCGGGTGTTACTTGGACTGTCATTCTGACTTGAAGCAGGCTTACACTTGAGGTAGAGGCGCACTCACACTTTGGTAGTATTAACAAGGCCTGAAGAGGTACATCCGGAATACAATCACGGAACTTGCTGAAGGTGAGGCTCACTCAGATGCTTCGATTTTCCTTCTTTTCTTTGCCTTGTAGTCCGGACCTAAAAAGCTTCAGATAGGTCCTTGTTCTACTGTTCACACTTATCGGGGGTGGACACCGCGACTTTTTGAAAGAACCAATCCTGTTTTGCACAAATGTGGAGAACGGCACGGCACTCGGAGCACAAAATGATTTATTTTTGAAATTGAGAGATGAGTTTTCGACCAGGTATTGAGCCTACGACTGAACACAGCAAAAACGACTCAACAAGGAAATAAAAGGCACACAACCTAGACACATCGAGTAACACACGAAACGACCCAAAACAAAATCGAGATAAAACAAAAAGACCACGACACTCAGACGTGCACAGGGAGCCTGTTTCACCGGGTAGTGTTTCCCACCCTTTCTCATTTGTGATTCTCACATCACTCTGGCACTCAATCTCGATTTTTCTCTCAAAACCCTTTTGCTCACTTTTTCTCACATCGCACATCTCTCTATTCTTCAATCTCTCATTTTTATCCCTCCCCTGGGTGGTTGATGGATAAACAGCAAGTTGTGGGCTCGTGCCCCTAGCATTCTGCTAGATTCTTCTTCTTCTGCACGCAGCTAGTGAATTCTTCCCATAGAAGGGTTGCGCTACAACTGGGTGTGTAGCAAATCTGCAACTAACATCGGTTGATGATGCTTTGCTGGGAGTTTGGACGTGATCAAATCTGTCCAGATGATGGAGTGGAATATCTTGCCCCATTCTAGTTCGTGCTTCGCACTTGGCTTGATACCTCGTTGCGTGGAGGATGAGAGAGCTTTCAGCCCTTTTGCGGTTAGCTTCAGTGGTGCCTTTTTCTTGGCATGTAGAGTGTTGTTCTCGGCAAGGATGGTGCCCTTTTCTGGCAAGTATTTTGGCAAGTATTTTGACAAAGGGGAAAAGACAGAACTCCTGACTCAACTGTGCCCCTAGTTCATTATTTTGACCATTTTTTTTTGTTTTTGGCTTTCTACTAAAACAATTTTGACCCACATGAGAGTTAGATTAACATGCTTGTTCAATTTTTGATTTGAAATCATGCAAGTCAGGCTATGAGCACTGAAAATTTTCCCTTTTTTGGGTCGGAGAAATGGTCTAGTTTTGGAAAAAATGAAATAATTTTCGAGAGAATTAGTCAACCTCAGTAAAAATCCTCAAAAACTATTTTTGCAAACAACCACTTGCTCAACGAGCATGAAACCTACTCCTGAGATGCACAACCTCGGATCCAAAGGAAAACTGCCCCGTGCTTGAAGAGAGCTGCACGGCAACGGAAAGTTGCCCCTTGTTTGAACGGCACCGCGGCGCATTGAATGGCAACGGAAAGTTGCCCCTTGTTTGAATGGCGCCGCAGCACACTGAATGGCAACGGAAAGTTGCCCCTTGTTTGGATAGCACCGTGGCGCATTGAAATCAGTCCTCGGAGCGGCGAACACAACCGGACTCTCGGATACAGAGAAGGCAAAAATAATCAAAACCATTACATGGACACAATCGAATTTGAATTGTTTTACGGCTGGACTTCAGAATGAAGTTGCCTACGTATCCCAAACATGGGAATCAAGCCTTACGTAGTTCGGGGTTAAGGTACACTCGGGTATTAACCTCTCCTTTTCAGGCTCTAACTTTTGCCAAGGCGCCCGTCGCGGGTTTTCGACCTTGCGAGCTTTGTTCTTCTTTCTTTTTCATTTCTTTTATTTTATTTTTTATTTTTTTTCTTTTCTTCTTTTTTCTTTTTTTTGCTTTTTTTCTTTTTTCTCTTTTCTTCTTTTTTTTTTCTTTTTACTTTTTGTATATATCTTTTCTTGCTCTAACTTTTGCCCGGGTCGCCCTTTCCGGGTTTTCGGCCCAGCGAGCCTCTCAAAGGGTAAAAGTGTAACAAGTCCATGCCAAATGGTTTTAGGATCTCGAAGCCATCCGTATCCAAGAGAGTGGCTGTTGTATCGATTTGCAGAAGGATCCGTCTTCAACTCTTCGAGCACATCTGACATCTTTGCCCCTAGTTCAAAGGGTATGACTGTTCTAGCTTTGCAAGCTTCTTCTGATGAGATCTGACCTTCTTGATCTGACTTTGGTGCCTCTTGTTCGAGGGCTGCTTCAAGTCTGGCCACACAGGCCTCACATTGTAGTTGACCGTTGAACATTCTGAATTCAAGTTCAAGGTTTGAAAGCAAAGGGGGGTCGAGTCTCGAGGCTGAGAGCGATCCTAAGCTGCACAATCTCAAGAGCAATTCCACACATGTCTTTGCAGGACCGCGCAAAACATTTTTTGAAAGTTTTTTTTTAAGAAAGCGACAAATCGCTCGCGCTGAAGACAGTGTAGGATCAATCTGGATCAAAGCCAGGGTCCTTCTCAGTACTCACACTAACAAGCATGATTTCATTCATTAAGGGCTTCGCACGCCTCTCTTTCTCTCAATTTGATCAAAGTTTTGCAAATCCCGAGGAATTCCTCCCTCTTTGTTTTCACTGCAGTGTTCAAAAAGGTTTTGAAAAACTTAGGTCAATACAATGGCTTCAAGGCACAAGAGAGCAGGTGGAATGCACTGCCATTTCATTCAAATCCCGGCACAACTAGCACACGGCAGAAACAAATGCGAGAGTATGGAAATCACTGCTGTTTCATTCAAAATCTGTTGGCATAACTGGCTCCCTGGCAGAAACAGACTCAAAACAAGACAAAAAGACAAACGCGAAACAAAATGGTGACGCCCGAGGTAACACCCCCTCGGAATCACCCAACTCCTATACAACAGGACTGACTCGATACAACAAGACAGACCCAAAACAAAAGAGACTGACTCAAAACAAAAAGACAGACTCAAAACAAAGTAACAAAAACTGACCCAATACCCAAGTCAGAAAGCACAAAACTGGTATTTGCATATTGCTCAGAACAGTGCGTGCCATTCCTACGTCTGGAGTTGATTGAGCGCCGCCCGCAGGTGGTTCATCCCCCATTCACATAACATTATCCCCCAAGTTCACTGACCCAGTGCCGATAGACTTTGCTGAGCTCGGCGGGAGGATGACCTCGTTGTCAAATAGCTCCTGTACTTCATGGCGAAGACGGAAGCAGTTGTTGGTAGCATGGCCAGTTTGCTGATGGTATGCGCAGTACTGGGTAGCATCATGTGTAGCCGGAAGAGGGTTCGGGAGAGACCGAGGCTCAAGGGGTTTGAGATGGCCTTGTCCAACAAGGATTTGGAAAGCTTTGGATAAAGGCATGTGGAGGGCATGGAAGACCCTCTGACCTCGGGGTTGGTACTTCTGGGTTTGTGGATTTTTGCTGGGCGCACCAGCAAAGGGATTGGCAGGTGCTGGCCTAGTTTGTTGATCTCTTCCAAGCACGGGATTAGAGTTGAAAGGAATATTCTTGGTACAACGGCCCTTCTCCCGGCTTGCCCCTTGATTCAAACTGCCCCCAACTTGAGTAGCGAAAGTGTCATCCACAGTTTTTGCAACAACTGCAAGAACCTGCTCTTTGTTTAGTCCCTCGGCTTTCAAAGCCTCAACAGCCAACAGAAGATGTTCATGGGGATCCGTGCCTGCCCCTACCTTGTTCTTTCCACTTGCTTCCACTTTGCCAAGGGATTGGCCTTCCTCAAATGTAGCCCGCCCCAAGACTGGGGAGCCTTTTGACATGAAGTTCCCAGTATGTGGTGTGGTCGATGATGGAGCCAATGTCCCGGAGGCCAGATTTGTCATGGTTCTTTGAAGATCTTTTATCATTCCCATCAACTCAGAAGTAGTGGGTTCGTGGGTTTGTGATGATTGGGGTTCAGGTGCACCCATCATGCATAAGTCCATGCTTTCTGGGATAAACACCTCAGGTTTGGGTAGATGGGCCGGGGTGATGTATATGCTGGGGTCATAGGTGGATGGCAGTATATGGATGAGATTGAGGTAGGCAGGAGATGTTTGGTCATTGGGGTCTGAAGGTGGAGCTATCGTCCAGTTGTCGATGAGATTTTGGACCTCATGACGAAGGCGGTAGCAACGGTCAGTGCCATGACCGCGCTGCTGATGATACATACAGTACTTGGCGGGGTTATGTCTGGCTGGGAGTGGGTCAGGAAGAGGTTGAGGATCGAGGGGTTTGAGATGCCCTCTTTCCATCAAGACTTTTAGTGCGCTAGTCAGGCTCATATAGAGAGGGGTGAAAGTTCTGCCTTGAGCTTGGGCTGGGCTGGTTGTTTGTAGGCTTGATTTGGCAAAAGGGTTGGCTGTGGTGACTGTATTGATTTCAGTGGGTTCGGGAATAGTACTACTTCCAGCATTGGTACCCCTTGAAATCACCCTCCTTGTCGGTGCACTTGTTCTAGGAATGATCCTGCTGTTGAACGCATTCTCAACCTGAACCCCCAGTTCATGCAAACTTTTGAAAGTGAATAATGGAGCGACTATCAATTTTTGCAACATATCATGCTCGAGGTTTCGCACCATCATCTGCACTTGATCCCTCTCAGAAGGGCGGCGATCTGTCATCTGTGCTGCCTTTGCTCTCCACCTCGCAACAAATTCCACAAAAGACTCTGTTGGGTTCTGGTGGGTTGCTTCAAGCTCCTGGATGGTCATTTCAACTTGGGTATTGTAAGAATACTGATCGACAAAGGCCTCAGCCAATTCTTCCCAGTTTTGCTTCACTTTGTCCTCCAACTTAGCGTACCAAGTGGCTGCTACACCCGACAGGGTTCTTCCATATAGGGAGAGTTTCTGTGGCTTAGTCAGACCCATCGGCTTTAGGACATCCAAGAAAAGTCGGATATGTATCATTGGATCCCCAGACCCGTCGAAACGGTCAATATGTGGCATTTTGAATCTGTCTGGGAGCCGAACGGCAGACTCAGTATGCCCATCCTCAATGTCGGGAATGGAGTTAAGGCCCTGTGCCTTCTTGAATTACTTCTCAAGGTTTGTAATTTTCACTGCGGTCAGATCGAGGTCATTAGCATCAAGGGGATAAAGCCTCTCATTAGGCTGCACCAGGGGTCTGAGCACCTGAGCTTGAGTCAACCTTTCTCGAGGATTCGGACACTGCAAATCTTCAACTGGCGGAAGTGGGTCAAAGTTCGGCTGGGGTCCCAAAGCTGGATGTGAGGCAGATGCCTCAGATGGGAACTGCGTTCCAATATTGGTCTCAGCCTGTGTGGCAGTTCCCTGATTTAGCGTCGCTATCACGGCCACAAATTCTTCCGAACCCTGTGCCATCACGGTCTATTGAGCCTGAACAAAGGTGATGTGACTGGTGACTGACGGATCAGATGAACCGGTGAGCCCTGACTGGCCTTTCTTTGCCTTGCCTCAGCGAAAGAACACTGGTTGCCCTTGAATTGAATTTCTGACCTAACAAAGTCTATCAGCACTAGTCCAATGTACTCGGGGGATATCGGAGCCTTCTGAAGCTATGGTTCCAGGACTACCTAGCAAAAGAGAAAATAGAGAGCATCTCAGCCTGATTTCACCGAAACAGATACGAGCATAACAGGATGACTGTGCCCTCTACTGAATTTTGCCCAAATCTCTGCCTGTAAACTGATACCCTCAGGTAATACTGATTCTTCACACACTGATGCCCGTAGGCTTGATACCCAAAATACTGAATTGGTGCCCGCAGGCCTGGTGCCCAAACTCATAAACTGATACATGCATTCCCTATAGAGACGCACTCTAACAAGCACATAACAGATAAGTGAGAGCCAAAACACCCCTATGTTAGGGTTGGGTTTCCCTGTCCTATTTTGTCAGGAGCTAGGGTTTCACTACGCACGCAGCGGTTTCAAACAACCTATCGGGTAAGCAACCTGTCCTAGTTTGGAATGGTCACTATGGATCCAAATATGCACTAGGTCGAATGGTCAAAAAGGGTGCCCCGGTAAAATCGGGGTTTGTGTTCCCATGCTGTCAGAGCCCAGAGCCGATCAGCCTTATGGTCATGCCTTGACAAGACAAGCCTCCGGCAAATCGTTCGGGAATGGCATATGGCAAACACGGTGTCCTACGCGCACCAATGCAAATGCAATGCAAAGAAACACACAAGTGTAGTCAAAACCAGATATCATGAGTTCGAGTCAAGTTCTCTAAATCCCCAGCGGAGTCGCCAGAAACTGTAGACGTCCCCGAACGCATCCCGGGGAGGGAGTGCGAGTCCCCCCCGTTCTGGTTCGATATTGGGTCTACTACAGTTCGAAGGACTCAAATGTCACGGTTCTAAATCTCGAACCAAAGAGTCCAAATCCGGCAAATCGTTTTTGAAAACAGATTTTTGAAAGAAGTGCCAAACATGGACTGCTTTGCCAGATACAGAGTCGCCACCTAAATATTTTTTTAATGGGAAATTTAGGAAACCCTGACTCGGTGCCAAAGGCCACGTGTCCGTCATCACCAAAGTTGCCTCGGCTCGGGAACTTGGGTACGATTGGGGAAGGTCACTTCGTGAGCACCCCCGCTCGCCCGGTCAAAGACCGGCCTCTACTAACCATGATATCTTATTTTGAAAACATTGTGTGTTCTTATTCCGGTTTATTAGCCTAGGTTACTATGTGATGCGCACAGCATACAAGTATAGACTGAGTCGCCTGAATTGGAACAAAGACATTTCGTGTTTGTTTGTTTGAAAATGGTTTGATGGTGCTACCCGCAAGTAGGCTAAGACGTGGATTTGCCACCCTCGGGTGGGCTTAAGAAAACATGATTTTGCCACTATCTAGTGGGCTAAAAACAAACAATCAGTGCATTGTCCCAATTCGAGTAACCCAACCTTCACCCACAGGCATTCAGGCAGTTATATCATATAAGCAAATAGCCTCATGGCAAGCATGCTATCATGGCAACACTCACACGCATGCAAGGATGCTAAAGCATAAAACTTACCGAGTACTCCAAGCCAAAACAGAAACCGATTAGAAATCATGCATGATCCTAAATATACAGAAATGCCTAATGCAACACATGCAAAAATGCAAACTATAGCAGGCTCGGCTATTCTAAACATGGCATATGGAATGCTACAACTAACACGTATTCGATTTGGAATTGAAATACAAATGCAGTTTGTATGATGCGCCGAGCCCGGTGCGTGCAAAACAGATGAATGATGCAAACATGCTGTCATACTGTATGCTAATTGAAATATGCCCTATATCTAACCATCATAAGCAGGTAAATAAAAGGGAGAAAGACGTGGGGTTGGAAGACACACATCACACTCACCCACACTTATTACAATTATGCCCTCGCGCGGAGGGTCCAAATAAATATACAGTCCGAATAAAAGAATATTACAGTCCAAAATAATACAGTCCCAAATAATATACAAATTCCTAATTAATTAACAAATTAAATAAGAAAAAAGTAAAACTGGTATGCAAGCCGGGGACTGCCTTGATTCTGATGAACGATGCATGCCGGGCTGCTTTGGTGCTGAAATCCACTGGGATGCCCCAATTAGCCTCTGTTTGCGATGTTTCTCGAAATGCATGCCAGACTCCGAAAAGTTGCTGATTCTTCATTTTGCTGCAACAGAGAGCAGGAAAGGGGCATAGCAATGTATTTCACAAATATATGCATGCCTCGATCCTCGCGCCACCAATCACGCATATCGATGCATGATGGCCGAGGAGCCGAATTGCACAACTCAATATAGGATGAATGCATGTGAATGCTACAACAAAACCTAACTCCATCATGGGTAATCCGGAGTGTCGGTGACTTGGGAATTGGGACCCGTTCCGTCACTCGGGGTGCGAAACGTGCCTCGTTTCCCGTGCCCGGGCTAACTCCTATCCCGAACACGATGCAATATGCATGATATGCATGAAATACAGCTAAGATACAACCTAGTACACAATGCGGATGAAAATGAAGATGCCTTGAAATGCGTGCACACGGGCACGCAAATCGAGGAAATGACACACGCGATGTAGTGAGACTAAAATGGCATGACAATGCAATATGGGCTTACACCAACATGAGAGAGTCTCAGCCACTCTCATATAGGAGGCCAATGGATGAAAATGAAGTGCCTCGAATGCGTGCACACGGGCACGCAAACCGAGGCAATGGCATACGCAATGCCGTATGGGCTTACACCAACACAAGTGAACCTCAGTTACACTCGCATAGGAGGCCATGAGATGAAAAATGATATGCCTCGAAATGCGTGCCCGTGGGCACGCAAACCGAGAAATAGCCCGTAGGCATGGAATGACATACGAAATGAAACATGGCATATGGCATATGGAAAATGCAAATTTCAGCAGCCAAAATGATGCAAAAACAGCCCCCGAATTGTAGCAAAATTACACCCGATGCCCGAAATGCTATGCTAAGTACCCGAAATGACTTGCAGCTATACCAAACATGCACAATATGGACATGAAGTGTAAAGACAGATGCTAGGCAGTCCCTAAACTAACATTTTTACAGTACAAAGCATGGCCAAACAACGATCACAAGTATGGCAAAAACAGCATGCAAAAATGGGGGAAAAAGAGGAAATAATGAAGTAAGTGGTACATGCAATGCTCAAACTGAAAAATACAGTTCTACAAAACTGAAGAGGGACCAAAAATATGAACATTTACAGCTTATGGTAACCCTCAAAACAGTATGTAGATATGCTCAACATAGCATGCAAAATATGAGCCAAAAGAGGGCTATAAAGAGAGGTATACCAAGCATTCACCAAACAGCATAAAGCCCTTAATGAAATATGTCCAGGGGGTCAAAACATGACCCATTTCAGTTCTGAGGATGGCCCAAAAACAGAAGTAAAATAGGCTAACAAAGCATGCAAGAATGGGGGCCAAAGAGGGATATAAAGACAAGCACAACATGGAGGCCCCCAACAAGGTTGATCCCTTCTACAATGTTGTAGAAAGATCCAAAATAAGCCTACTCACAGTTCATGACATGCTCCAAAACAGATCACATGTAGGCCAAACAAATCATGCAAATTTACGGTAAATGTGAGAGATTATGAAGCAAGTGCATGATAGAAAGGTCAAACAGGGTTGATCCCTTCTTCAATGTTGAATAGGGGCTCAAAATAGGTCCACTCACAGTTTACATTTTGCTCGAAAACAGATCACTCATGAACTAAAAAAAAGCATGCAAGATATTGACCAAATAGGGGCTATAAAGAGAAGTCATACATGGAAGCACCAAACAAGGTTGAGCCCTTCTAAAATGTTGTAGAGGAGCTCAAAATAAGCTCAATCACAGTTTATGGCATGCTCCAAAAACAAATTTACATGAGCTAAAAATAGCATGCAAGTTTACGGTAAATATGATAGATATTGAAGCAAGTGGTATGTAGAAGTTCCAAACAAGATTGAGCCCTTCTACAATGTTGTAGAGGGGCTCAAAATAAGCCTAAACTCAGTTAGGGTCGGAGCCCAAAATCTCAAGCAAATAGGGTAGAAAAATGAAGCAAGAATAAGCTCAAAAAAGGTAAAAGAGTACTCACCTTTGAAGACAAGACTTTTGTTGCTTTTTGGCTTGAATTTGTTACTTCTTAGCCTTTGAAAAACCTTCCTTTGCTGCTGGAATGGAAGTGGTGATGGTAGAGCTTGAAGATGATGAAGAGATGAAACCAAAACTTGAGAATTTGAGAGAGAGGGAGAGAGATATGTATCTAAGCTCTCAAGAGAGTTTTTTTCTAACCCTAGTCCAAGAGTTGGGAGGTCCCTTATATGGGCAAAAAGAGGGGTGTAAAGGTGGAGGGAAATGCACCTAAGTGTTCCCCTCCAAAATATCCCCCGGATACAGATCTTTTCTGGGGGAAACAGCTATACAGCTGTGCAGCACAGGTCCCAAGGAGCATGGCCGGCCAGGCACCTTTACTGGAGGTGGCCGGCCGGCTACCCCCCATGGCCGGCCGGCCAGAGGCAAAAATGGAAAGTGAAAATTGCTGGCCGAGCACCAAAGGGTAGTGTCCTCCCATGTGTGTACAACAAGGCCCTGTGGTTGGAATCTGGCAACTCTGAACCAAGAGAGACAACAAGCCATTTAAAAGAGGGGTTCAAAAGGGTCAAATGCAATTACTGGCCGAGCACCATTTTTTAGGGTCCTCCCAGGTCTCCTCAACACAAATATGTGGTTTTGGCTCAAAGAAAAAGGCCCTAAGGTGTTCAACATTAGCCCGGAAGTGAGAAAAACGGGCGCCGGGGGGCGCCGGAGGAGCATAACTGGTTGTTTGAGACAATTACTGTGATCCCACCCTCCAGTGACCTTCCTTATGGTAAAACAGAGGTACCTGCCAAAAATGAACAAAAACCAATGCAAAATGAATGCTCGGGGGCCAAAACACGCAGTTCGGGGTCCCGAAAACCGGCCGTTAAGCACCGAAAGTGGTGTTTGGCCACGAAGTGGGTATCTAAGACCCCAGTGTCCCTTGAAAGGGAGTAAATGAGATGCATGCCAAAAACCGGAGGAATCGGAGATGGTTGGGTGGTCCCGAACCGAGGCACACGGCCTGACGGCTCCGAAAACCGGGAACCGGGCTCCGAAATGGGAAAAATGGCCTACGGGCACGAAATTTAGCCCACGGCCACTGAGAGATAGTCTACGGGACCTCTCTCCCCCCTCAAGAAAGAAAACAGAGAAAACCGAGTCTGGTTCGCAAACCGAGGCAAGGCACAGAAGAGAGTTCGGAAGTCCGGAGGCAGGGCACACGGCCGCGACTTTGAGACTTCTGAACGAGCACAATATGCAACATCACCGAGCGCTCAACCGGTGACATCTGAGTCTTAAAGTCGGTCAAAAATGGGGTGTCTACAGTTATAAATTGTTACTTTGTTGGTTTTTCCTTTGAATTTGCCAGTCACAAACTATTTTTTATGTTGAGTTGAATGTCGCATGCGTAAATGTGGCTGAGCTTAAGACTTAGTCTTGGTCGAGCACTTCAGGCACAGGCTGGCTGAGGCTTATGGTGCTCGGTCTGTCTGAGGCTTATGTAACTTAGTCTGGCTGAGCTCTTCAGGCTCAGTCTGACTGAGGCTTATGGTGCTCAGTCTGGTTGAGGCTTATGGTGCTCAGTCTCGTTGAGGCTTATGGTGCTCAGTTTGGCTGAGGCTTATATAACTCAGTCTAGCTGAGCTCTTCAGGCTTAGTCTAGCTGAGGCTTATGGTGCTCAGTCTGGCTGAGACTTATGTAACTCAGTCTAGTTGAGCTCTTCAGGCTTAGGCTGGCTGAGGTTTATGGTGCTCAGTCTGGCTGAGACTTATGTAACTTAGTTTGGCTGAGCTCTTCAAGCTCAGTCTAGCTGAGGCTTATGTAAGTCAATCTGGCTGAGCTCTTTAGGCTGAATCTGGCTAAGGCTTATGGTGCTCAGTCTAGCTGAGGCTTATGTAACTCAGTCCGACTGAGCTCTTTAGGCTCAGTCTGGCTGAGGCTTGTTCTTCAAGAAGAGGGATACAACACCAAAAATGCAGTTTGAAAATGTTTGTCATTAAAGCATAGTCCTACAATCATAGATTTACACATCGTATGGCAAAAACAAAAATGAACAAGTGTTCTGAATAGGAAAGTGGACCATACAACAGGTTGAACCATACAAAAAGCAACAAAAACCATTTTATTGAAAAAAATGCTTTAAGTGCTCTGCATTCCATGGATGAAAGAGGTCTCTGCCCATCATGTCTTGGAGACGGTAAGTGCCCGGACGGGGTCTGGCTGTGACGATGTAAGGTCCTTCCCACTTAGCTGCTAGCTTGCCCTCAGTTGGGTTTTTGGTGGCAAAAGTGGCTGCACGTATGACTAGGTCGCTTACTGTGAATTCTCAGGATCTAACTCTACGGTTATAATGTGTTTCATTCTCTGGTGATATGATGCCAGCTTGACAGTAGCTGACTCTCGGAGCTCTTCGATTAGGTCCAGGTCGGCCCGTCGTAGCTCTTCGTTTAGTTCGGATGTAGCACCTGGGGGGTCGATAGACCAATTTCCACAGGGATGACCACCTCCACGTCGTATGTTAGGCGAAAAGGGGTCTCTCATGTAGGGGTGCGAGCTGTTGTTCAATAGGCCTAGAGTACGTTCGGTAATTCCTCAGCCCAGAGTCCTTTGGCGGCTTCCAATTTAGTCTTAATGATCTTCAAAAGGGAGCGATTGATGACTTCGACTTGCCCGTTAGCTTGGGGATGGCCTGGAGAGGAAAAACATGGTCTGATGTAGAGCTCTTCACAGAATTTCCTGAATTTGGCATTGTCGAATTGTTTTCCATTATCTGAGACGATGGCTTGGTGGATTCTGAATTGGCACATGATTGATTGCCAGATGAACTTGGTAGTGTTTCGTTCAGTGATTGTAGTAAGAGGTTCTACTTCCACCCATTTGATGAAGCAATCAATGGCAACCACATCGACCTTGACTTGGCCTCTGCCAGTGGGTAAAGGACCGATTAAGTTGATTCCCTACTTGGCAAAGGGGTAGGGACTACTGAGTGTGATCAGTTCCGCTGGCGGTGCATGAAAGATGTTGGCAAAGCACTGGCATTTATCACACTTAAGCACAAAATCAATGGCGTCTTGATTGATCGTGGACCAGAAGTAAACTGTGCGGAGAATTTTATGGGCCAGAGACCGTCCGCCTGAATGGTTGCCACAAACGCCCTCATACATTTCTCTCATCACATAGTTCGCTTGAGCAGGACTGAGACACCTGAGGTATGGGCGTGAGAATCCCCGTTTGTACAGTAGGCCACTGATAATGACATAATGAGACAACCGAGCCCTAACTTTATTGGCCTCTTGTTTAGCGTCTAGTAACACCCCGTGTTCTAAGAACAAGATGATGTCTTGGGCCCATGGGATAGGCTCGTTCTGGAGGAAGTGGACCTCTTGTGGATCTGGCGAAACGGCGGGAGTGGTCAGGTATTCGACTCAGACGCCATGACTGAGATTCGACTGGTTGGCCGAAGCTAATTGGGCCATTTCATCTGCCTAAGAATTGTCCGACCTGAGGATGTGCTGGATCTGGAAACTACTGAAAACGTGGGTGAGGGGAAGAGCGATGTCCCTATATGCTCGCATGGTTTCTTCCTTCGCATCAAACTTCCTAGTTATTTGTTCGACAACCAATTGGGAATCACTGAACACGTGGATGTGGTCGACCCCAATGTCCTTGACCAGTCGGAGACCCGCTATGAGGGCCTCATACTCAGCCTCGTTATTATTCGCGTCGAATAGAAAACGGAGGGCACACTTGAAGTATTCGCCCTCTGGGGGTAATGAGGATTAAACAGGTTCCACTAACCTTTTTGTGGGATGATCCATCAACGTTAAGGGTCTAACAATGGAGATCGGTTGTCTCGGGAATAGCTTGTGGCCATGGATGGGGTATGTGCGAGGTAAGGTTGGTGAATTCTAGGATGAAGTTGGCAACGACTTGGCCTTTGATTGTTGTTCGAGGTCGGTAAGAGATCTCATATTGACTCAATTTGACAGACCATTGCATAAGTCTGCCTGATGACTTTGGTTGTTGCATAATTTTCCTTAAAGGTTAGTCAGTGAGGACCACAATTGAGTGTGCCTGGAAATAGGGCCAAGGCGTCTAGAGGCGATGACCAGAGCCAAAGCCATTTTCTCTAATAAAGAATAGTTTTGTTCTGCCCCCCGGAGTGCACGGCTAATGTAGTAAACTGGGCGTTGGACTGAGTCGTCTTCCCTGGTGAGGGCAGCACTAACCGCCATGGTAGAGACAGCTAAGTAAAGGAAAAGGGTCTCTCCTAGCAATGCTTGAGAGAGGAGAGGGAGATTGGCTAGGCACTGTTTTAGTTGTTGGAAGGCCTCCTTTGACTCGGTGTTCCATTCGAAGGCTTATCGGGGAACTTTGAAAAATGGAAGGCATATGTCAATTGCTCGGGAAATAAAACGATTGAGGGTGGCGACTGTACCTGTGAGCCGTTGGACCTCCTTCACCGTTCAGGGAGACTGCATTTCTATCAGTGCCTTGATCTTTTTTGGGTTGGCCTCAATACCTTGGTGGTTGACCATGAACCCCAAAAATTTACCAGATCTGACGCCGAAGGCGCACTTTTCTGGATTCAGCCTCATCTGGTACTTGCACAAGGTCTGGAAAGTCTCTCGTAGGTCCGCTAAGTGATCGGAGGAGAGTTTGCTCTTAAAGAGCATGTCATCGACATAAACCTCCATATTCTGACCTATTTGGTTTTTGAAAACGACATTAACGTTGGTAAGTGGCCCCTACATTCTTCAAACCGAATGGCATCATACAGTAGTGATAAGTCCCCCTATCAATAATGGAAGAGGTGTGCTCCTGGTCAGCTGCATGCAATAAGATCTGATTATAGCCAAAAAAAGCATCCATGAAGCTAAGCATCTAATGTCCTGCAATCGCGTCGACCAATAGATCTGTTCTAGGAAGTGGGTAGCTATCTTTGGGGCAGGCTTGATTGAGGTCAGAGTAGTTGACGCATAGTCGCCATTTGCCATTATTTTTGCGGACCAAGACTACGTTAGACAACCATCTGGGATAGTCCATATTTCTGATGAACTGTGCCTTCAATAGCTTGTCCACCTCAGTGGTGATGAGACTGTTGTGCTTTGGATCGGAACGGTCGAAACTAGGGCTCAATACTAAGGCGATGAGTGATAAAAGCAGGGTCGATGCTTGGCATATCCGAATGAGTCCAAGCAAAGACATCGTTGTTCTTAGCTAAGAGAGTCATCAGGCCGACCTTGGCCTGAGGAGACAGTTGGCTACCAATCTTAGCCATCTTCGTTGGATCGTCAGGGTTGATAGACACTTCGATTAACTCTTTCACTAATTCCCCCTTGATTAGTTCCTCCTTATCTCTGACATCAAGACCTTCTATGATCATAGCATCTTTCATTTTTACTTCTTTTAACAAAGCGACGTAGCATTCTCTAGCCACGGTCTACTCACCCCTTATGATGCCGACCCCATGATCAGTCAAAAATTTGATTGCTAGCTGGTAAGTGGGTGTCATAGCTTGGAAAGTATTGAGTGTTGTGCGTCCAAAGATTACGTTTTGGGCAGAGGGGCAATCAACAACAAGAAAGGTAAAAATCTTTGTATTTTGCCTTGGGTACTCACCGATAGTGATTGGTAGGTCGATAGACCCTATAGAAATTACCTGGTCCCCAGTGAAGCCAACTAAAGGCGTTTGCAGAGGTGATAACTTTTCTTCACCAATCTGGAGCTGCTTGAAAGCATTGAGGAAGATAATGTCTGAGGAGCTATCATTGTCGACGAGCACACGTCGAACCTTGTAGCTGGAAAGGAGAGAGGAGATGACAAGTGGGTTGTCATGAGGGTATCGGATGCCTTCATAATCTGCATCTGTGAAGGTAATCGATTCCAACCATTGCTTGGGTTGCTTGGGGGGTCGGTCGACCAGCGTTACTTCCTTGTCAGACCCTTGCCTGGTTCATCGAAGCTCGGCTCGCTGTGCCGACCGCGACGGTCCACCGCACGCGAGTCCACCTGCAATGACCCTAATTTCACCAGCTCTTGGAGCTTAAGATTGGTGTTGGGCCCTGTCACCCTTCCGCCGAGTCTGGTCAGCTGGTCGTGGTGGGGTGAGTCTATTGTTTCGCTTTGAGAGGTAGGTTCTGGCCCTTTGGTGAGGCCGAGGCGCAGTGAACCGAGTTAAGCATCCCTGACGGACCAGGTCCTCGACTTGATCCTTAAGATTGATGCATTCATCCGTGTTATGGCCATGGTCATAGTGGAAGTGGCAGTATTTGGACTGATCTTGTCAATTGGAAGGAAACTTGGAAGGTTGGGGTCATTTCAAGTTATAATCCTGCTAGATTTGGTTTAGGACATGTTCCATGGGTGTTTTAAGAGGGGTGTACCGCTCGAAGCGGCCGGATGGTCGGGAAGGAACCACTCGGTCAGAGCGTGGAGGTCGGTTAAGATGAGTACATTAGGGATGTCTAGGTTCCGACTCTTTTCTCTTGTCTTTGGGTTGTGAGGGTTTAGGTGTAGAGTCTTGGCGGGCTGCTAAAGAGTCTTCGGCGTTCATGTATTTCTAGGCTTTGGTAAGGAGGGTGGCCATGGTCGTCGAAGGGTTTTTGGAGAGGGAGAAAAGGAAATCAGATGGGTGCAAGCCAACTATGAATGCTATTAAGATGACCTTATCATCATTATTCTAAACTTGGAGGGCTTCTAAATTAAAGCGAGTGACAAAATTGCACAACAATTACCCGTCAATTTGCTGAATATTCAACAACTGGGTCACTGGTTGTCGCTGACGCTGAGCGCCGATGAAATAGCTCAGGAAGGAGTCACTTAGTTGCTGGAAAGTGGTGACAGAGTCCGACGGTAATTGACTGAACTATAGTCGCACCGACCCCTTGAGCATTACAAGGAAAGCACGATACATGATTTCGTCAAGGAAAGCATGGAGGATGATGAGGGTCCTGTAAGCTTCTAAATGGTCGACCGGATCAGTTGTGCGGTCGAAGGTGTCAATTGGCGGTATCTTGAACTTGGAGAGTAGGGGTTTGTCCTTGATGGATGCAGCAAAGGGGGAGTTGGCTGTTGTAGAAGGTTTGTTCTGTATGATCTGCATAACCCCCTGAAGTTGGAGCTTCATGGCTCGCAGTTCCGTGTCCCAAATGGGAACATTGTCACCGCCAGAAGGAAATGGGGGTTGAACGCTACTAGCTTCACCTTCAAGGACGGAAGCGTGGTGTGATGGATGCGACCCCTGAGGTGGGGGAAGCAGTTCCTGAGGCAGGGGTCGTAGACCCTCCGAATTTGGCAGGTGAGCTCGTGGGATGAAAGGTGAGGGAAGAGGTCTTTGAGGAGTATGTGGTTGGAGTGGGTGGCCTGGAGTTTGTTTCCAGTTTGGAAAGATGTCTGGTGGTGGTGGAGGATGAACGGGGAGATCCCGTTGGAGCAAGGCATTGATCAAGGCCTGGTTTTGCTCGTTTAAATGATTGATGCCGTTGGTGAGTTCTACGAAATATGGAGGTGGGTTATTTGGATTAGAGGACTCAGCTTCAAGGTTACCAGCATTGTGTTGGAAAGCCATGGACCTGGTCGTGACCATCCACCCTAAAGTAAAAGGTGGGTGATAACGGGGTTCCTTCCATTAACAATGAACACAACTGTATCTGCGGAATAGGGTTTCTGGCACCAACTGATGATGCAACGGTTCCAATGGAGGATGGGTCGGACTGATCCACGCTTCCAACAGGTTTGCTGACCACGGTGTTTCCCGAATGAGCCTGCAAAAAGGTCCAAAGGTCTGGAGGAGGAGAGGATCCCCTGACGAACACTCCAACGACCAACTTAGGCTATGGAGATTGATTATAGATAGATAGAAGAGAAGGAGAAAGAACATAACCTTTAATGTATCTCAAAAGCTTCCTTATATCCTTTGCTCATCATTTCCTTGTCTATTCCAGACTGTCTTGTTGGCCGAAAGTCTATAGTCTAGTTTACATCATTCATGGTGAGTTTGTCCCCCTTCGGCGCGAAGAGCTTGTTGCATTAATGCTGCGAGGACCTTATTAAATTGCTGATGTGTGAGCGCAATAACTTTGCAGGATCTTTGTCTGCTTACATGGCTATTTTTCTACCTGTGTTTGTGTGCCGTTAGTTCTAGTCCAGCATTACCCAAACTGTGGGCTGGGCCCTCTTGGATGCCCATTATTTTGTTGGTCTTGTTCCAGTATTACCCAGATCGTGAACTGGGCTCTCTTGGGTGCCCATTGGTATCAAGGACTATAATGTAATTTCATATATTCCTAATATTATCAACTAAAGTAAGCTTGTCAAATCACATAGAGAGGAAAAAAAAATTAGGGACGATAACATTATTTGCTTGAACTGGAAACAAACATATAGATACCATACAACTTTTGCAATTGTCCACAACAATTTTTAGTTTTCTGAAAGTATTGCAAAATAATCTTATTACTTATGCTATCAAACATATCTTTTTTTGATATATGTATATATATTCTTAACTAGTCATTCATGTGTTAGTCCCTCATTTAGTTACACAGTTAATTCTTAGTCTCCGAAAGTTTATACAAGTTGATTTTTGTATGAGAAAAAAATTAGTGTATTGGTGGAAATGACGATAAAATAAATTAATACTTTAAATTCTCTCGCTTTCTCTGATTTGGTCAAAACACTGAGAAAAATGTGAGCAAACCAGATAAAATTGGTCAAAACACAAAGAAATTTATGAGTAAATCAAAGACATTTCAACCTAGAGAAATTTCAAAATATAGAGAAAATTTTAAAACACAAGAAAATCAGATAAATTGAGCAAATCAGAATTTTAAAGTACAGAGACATCTATTTGTGTTTCAAAATTTTTCTAAATCGAAATTTCTTTGAAAAAATGTTGAGTGACCTCAACCATTATGAAAATACTACATATTCTTTATCTTATGAAATTTTAATACCAGGGATCTTAAAAAAATTCTCCTTATTTTTATTAGGGGTGTCATGGGACTTAAAAGTTAATCTAATAAAAAATAATAATAATATAATATAATTTTGGTAGATTAAAAAATAAAATTAAGTTGACATAAAAGATTTTTATTAATAATTGCATTTACTAGAAATTTATTTCATTGAATTCAACTCGTCGAGAAAACTTTTAATTTTTTTTTTACATACATTTGATATTTTCAATTAAGGGTTGAGGGTTGAATTCTTTGAAGTTGGTCATCTAACTTGCAAGATTAGGTTCTATGGCCCGTTTAGTGGCCAATCTCAATAATTTAAATTATTTAATTTTTTCCGACTCCAATAGAATATTTATACAAAATATTGAGATAATTAGGTATTAGTAGCTATGTGATTAAATGATTTTTATCTTTAAAAAATAGACGATAAATATAATTTCAAGTAATGTATTTTTTTGTAATATATAATCCAAACATATAGCTATTAATATTTAATTATTTTAATTTTTTATATGAATATTTTATTCAACAAATATTAAAAAGTGAATTCTCCAAATTATCGAAATCAACTCCAAAACGGACTCACCAAATCCAAATAAATCTCTCAAGTTGGCTCCAAATCATTTAACTAGTAATAAATTTTTTTAACATAACATGTTAACACGATACAAACCAGACACAAATTACAAGCAACATAACTTGATAACATAAAACAATTAAAAAAGTATAAAATAATTCTGATATAAATCCAAAGGCCCCGTTTGTTTTGGGAGATGGAGGGGGGATTGGGATTGAGATGGAGGTGGAACCCACTAATGTTGTATTTGTTTTGAGAGATAGAGAGGAATTAAGGTGGATGTCCGGATTACATTGGGCCTTGGAGGGGGGATTGGAATGGAGGAAGTGGAGGTGGATGTGGTATTAGGTATTTAGTCCTCCGACTTAGGTTTTTTTTTTTTTTTTTTACATGTTGGTATTTTATTTTTATTTTTTGAACATTAATATTTAATGTTTTTGTATTTTTTGTTAAATAAAAATTATAGTTTTATTTGTTTTAATATTTTATATTTTTTTTATAGAATAATAATTTAACAATTCTCACACTAACAACTATTATCAAAATAAATATAATTTTACTTAATTTCATTTACTATCATTCTTCTCATTATCAATCTCCTTAATTCTATATTTGAAAACAAACGAGGCCAAAATAACATGGGCATAACCCGCGTACCATCTCTATCCCCGACCCCACTCGTGACTGGCATTAGCCAATTCCCGGTTTAACCCATTCCTCTATTAAACACTGAGACAGCGAAGCAGAGATACTTCACAATTAAGGTGTCGTTTGGCAAGGGCTCATTGGGCTCATGAGCCACAAAAGACAAAATAGGCTCATGAGCCACAACAGACAAAATATCACATCCAACCCCATAATCATTACACTCTTCTCTCACAAAAAAAGCCAAAAAAGCCAAAAAGCCAAGAGCCCTTCCCAAACCAAGCTTTTGAGCCCAGACTCATATAGCCAAAAAAGCCAAAAAGCCAAAGAGCCAGCCCACTTCCCATTTCAACTCCCCAATTGTCTCCTTTCCATTTCAACTCCCCAATTGTCTGTTTGCTCTCTGTCTCTCTCTCTCTCTCTCTCTAAACTCTTCAACTCTTTATTATCTCTGTAATTGTAACAACTCAAAGAAAAGAAAGTTAAGCAATCTCTCTCTCTCTCTCTCTCTCTCTCTCTCTCTCTCTCTCCTCCCATTCATTTCTCTTTCAGACTGCTCTCTCTATCTTTTCCTTTACCTTCCTTCTTGAGTTTCTCTTTCCTCTTTGATTGTTGCTACAAACCCAAAAAAAACCCATCTTTCTTATCTTTTTTTTTTATCCTCAAGAACCAAACAAATGCTGAAACTAACCAAACCCATATCATAATTCATCTTCTACCAAATGGGTTCTTCCAGGACCTGACTTTACCACCTATCTATCTATCTATCTCCTCTTTTTCTCTCTAGGAATTGTTTTTCAGAGGTGGGTGTTGTGTTGGAGTTGTGGGTTATCTTCATTTTCCTTCTTGTGTTCTCTTCACAAGTTCAGGTTTCAAATTCCCAATACCCGACTTGCAATTCGAATGATCTCAAGGCTTTGGAGGCTTTCTTGATTGGGTTAGATTCAGGGACTTTTAATGATTGGGGAAGCTCAAATTCATCTTTTTCAAACCCTAATTGCTGTAATTGGTTAGGAATCACTTGCAACTCATCTTCTTCTCTTGGTTTTCTCAATGATCCTATCAATTCTGGTAGGGTTGTGAAATTAGAACTCTCAGGGAAGAGATTGATGGCCAAACTCAACCAAACTACTTTCACTGGTTTAGTCCAACTCACAACCCTAAACCTCTCTATCAATTTCCTCGAAGGCTCTCTTCCTCCATCTCTATTTCAATTGTCGAATCTACAAGTCATCGACCTCAGCAAAAACGATTTCTCTAGTTCAATTCCGATTAGTGTTAACCTCCTTTTTGTCGAGTCCTTCGACATTTCTGATAATTCATTCGAAAACTCGGTTCCTATGGAGATTTGTAGATTGATTTTTCTGTGAATTACTTCTATGGTAGAATTCCATCTGGGTTTGGGAATTGCAGCTCGTTAGAACATCTCTGGCTTGGTGAAAATTTTCTTGCAAATCCAATTGTGTTTGATTTGAGTTTTTTGGATTAAGTTTTTTAAAAATTCAGTTTTTTGATTTTTGTGTTTTTAGTGAATATTTTTAAAATTTTGAATATTTTTTTAACCTTTTTAGATACACTTTACTAAGATGTATCTAAAAAGTAAAAAAATTGTAAAAAAATATTTTAAAATTTTAATAAATACATAAAAATACAAAAAAATATATTGAATTTTCGTTTTTTTTTTTTTGTATTTTTTGTATTTAGTGAATTTTTAAAAGATTTTTTTCACAATTTTTTTATTTTTTAAGTATATTTATGTTAGGTATGTCTAAAAAGTAAAAAAAAAATTTGCTTAAAATATTAAAAAAATTCAATAAAAACAAAAAAATACGAAAAACAAAAAAGTAAAATTTTTTGAAAAGTATTTTTAGAAAAACACAACCAAGCAAGCTGAATAATTTTTTCGATGAAATTCCCAATTCTCTGGCAAATTCTAGGACTATTACTTCACTTTTTTTGAGAAACAATTCTTTGAATGGTGTAATTGATTTGAATTGGTCTGAAATAAAATGACCCATTTGGTTTCGCTTAGTTTAGCCACTAATCAATTCACCGGGCCAGTTTTGATAATCTCCCCCTCTGTCCGCGCCTGAAACCAATTAGTCTTTCGTGAAACAACTTTATCGGGCAAATCCCAAAAAGCTTTAGAAATTTTCATGGTTTCTCTAGGCTTTCATTATCAAGTTCGACCATTTTTAGCCTCACAGTTGCCCTTGATATCTTGCAGCATTGCCAGAACTTGACTATTTTGACTCTTGCTTTTAGTTTTGATGGTGAACAATTGCCTTCCTGTCCTAATCTAGGGTTTAAAAATTGGAAGGCTTTCTTTATTGGCAATTGCAGACTCACTGGTATGTTCTTTTAATGGTTGAGAGGCTTAACAAATTTGCAATTGTTGGATTTATCGGGGAATCAATTGGATGGAACAATTTCGCCATGGTTTCTACGTTTCGCATTCCCACTTTTCCTCAAGCAAATCACGAGCGCTAGCATGTTTGTTGGAACAATCTTCTATGTAAAATAAATAATTTGAAACTAAATCAAACAACTAAAAATAAATTACTTACAGAATTTATTTACCGATGTGAATAAGTACAAAAATGACCAAGTCGAGTGTATGACACTCTCTCCTTAAGATAGATTCGTCTCGCGTCGGTACCTACGGATAAATGACGTCTATCTCCCACGATACAATGACCTTTCACAGATTGTATTAGGACTAAAAAAAATCTGTTTCGGTGAACGAGAACCTGTGTTCTATACTTTCAAATATTGTTCTAAAAACTAGAATGAAGAATAATACAAAGAGAAAGCAAAACTGGGAAAACAAATGAATTTTCTGGATGTGAAAATCTGCTAGAAATGATCTCTATTTATAGGCCAATGGTGACTGTTGGGACAGACCCGAACAGGTAGGTTTTCAAACCTGAACAGGTTTGATTTCAATTTAAATAGCTACGATTTCAATTTGAACAGGTGGAAACGTGTTTGAACCTACTGGACATTTTAATCTGTTCGGTTTAACCTGTTTGAACTTGTTGGAAATTGGATTGAACAAGGGCACTGTTTGGACTATTTGGACAGAAAAAATTTGGCCCAAAAAATTAAATTAATTTCTTTTAGAAATTCAAATAATTTTCCCGCAAGAATTTGAAAAAATTCAAATAAATTTTGTTCAAAAAATTACAATCCGCACCCGAAGACGGAGCCGCGCTCGTGTGTGGTGGTTTGAGCCAAAGCTCACTTTATCCATAACTCCTCTATTTTACAAACTTGAGGTGCCACTTCGGGCCCAACCCCAGTATTCCTACCTAGAACTTATATAAACATATAAGTTCTCTTTAAGTTTCAATGTAGGACAATCCATTTTAAGGAAACCCACATTTTACTTCTTTAATTGTCCATTCCACTAACCCGAAAATGACGTCAATTTCCCATTCACACATAAATGGTTTCGACGAACTGTCTTCACAATGTGACTTGCCATACGGCAAGGAACACATCACTTCTTTGGACCCATCCCAAAAAATGTGTAGGACCCACTCAAATTTGGGTTCAAAGTTGGCCTAAAATAAGTCTATAAAAACCATTATTTTCAACAATTCCCTACATGAATGGAATTTAATGGAGAGAAAATGCAACAACATGATCTAATTATTGAGAGTATAGAAATCAGAAATATTCTGCAAAAGATAGTTAGTTTTTAGTTTTGAATCTTCCCTTGTGAGACTCTATCAGATTTACTAGCTAATCAGTGAATATGATGCCTTGAACTGTTCAGCCATTTGTGTAAACCAAGACAATAGAACTCACACAGAATATTACTAGGCATAGTTTAGTTCTCAATACTGTGTTCATTTTGGCCCTGAATAACCTGGTCTTTCATGAGTGCTCTAGAGAATTGTAGCCCTTCACAAATTTCATAGAACCGACCCAGTTAATACTCATATAGGTGATTCTTATGAAAAGTATCTTGTCATACTCCACTAAGTATTCTTAGATATAAGAATCATTAAAAGTATTACTTAACCTAAAACGCTACAAACATCACTATTCCATCATAGAAATGGGTAGGAGTTTGACTCTCCAGTGATCCTTATGAGTCATACACAACCCGGTTGTCCCTTCGAACCTAAATCTTGGGATCTCTAGTCAACTAGATTAGGTTGCCATTGTGGTAACTTTTATTTAATAGGCTTAAGTCCCATTCCCCTCGATGAATTCTCAACTAACTCTCTTACTAACCCTTTGGTTGGTGGATCCGCTATATTGTCTTTAGACTTCACATATTTAATGAAAATAATTCCATTAGTGAGTAGTTATCTCACAGTGTTATGTTGATGACGAAGACTTACCATTATATATATGACTCTGTGCTCTACCTATTGCTGATTGACTATCGCAATGTATGCATATAACAGGTACCGATTTTGGCCACATTGGAATATCTTCAAGGAAGTGACGAAGCCATTCTGCTTCTTCCCCAGCTTTATCTGAAACTATAAATTTTGATTTCATAGTAGACCTAGCAATGCAAGTCTATTTGGAAGATTTCCAAGATACAACTGTCCCACCAAGAGTAAAGACATACCCACTGGTGGATTTTGAGTCTCTAATATCCGATATCTAGTTTGCATCAAAATACCCTTCAAGTACTGTTAGATATCTAGTATAGTTAAGTCCAATGTTACAAGTAAATCAGAGATATCTTAGAACCCTTATTATAGCTTTCCAGTGTTCTACTCCTGGATTACTCATATATCTACTTAATTTACTTACTGCATGCAGTTCATCAAGTACATTAAGCTTCCAATAATTTGGACATACTCTAATTGAGAAATACCTTCCTGTACATTCTTAGAAAGAAACAAATTAACATCCACAGGTGTTCTAGCAAGATGATCATCATCTTTGCTAAATTTGTCAAGTATTTTCTCAATGTAATGAGATTGTGACAAAGCAATCCTTCTAATGTTTTGGTAATTTTCATACCAAGAATTACATCAGCAATCCCCATGTCCTTCGTATCAAAATGTTTATTCAACATTTTTTTGGTAGTTTTAATCATGTCATTATTACTACCTATGATGAGCATATCATCCACATAAAGACATACTATAACACAACCTATGTTTGTGTTTTTAATATAAACACATTTGTCGCATTCATTAATTTTAAATCCATTTGACATCATTGCCTTGTCAAATTTTTCATGTCATTGTTTTGGTACTTGTTTTAAACCATATAATGATTTAACCAATTTACACACTTCTTTTCTTTTCCTGGAATAGAAAATCCTTCTAATTGTTCCATGTAAATTTCTTCATTTAATTCATCATTTAAGAAAGCGGTTTTCATATCCATTTGATGAATTTCTAGATTATATAAAGATGCAATGGCAATTAGCATTCTGATAGATGTTATTCTAGTAACTGGTGAGTATGTGTCAAGCTAATCAAGACCTTTTTTTTTTTCTAAAACCTTTGGCCACAAGTCTTGCCTTGTATTTGTCAGTTGATCCATCTGCTTTCATTTTTCTCTTGAAAATCCACTTGTACCCAAGAGGTTTACAACCTGGTGGCAAATCCACCAATTTCCAAATGTAATTTTGCAAAATGGATTCAACTTCACTATTTATAGCCGCTTTTCATAAAGAAGCTTCAGGACTGGACATAGCTTCGTTGAAAGTTAAAGGCTCATTTTCTAACCAAAAAGTTAGAAAATTTGGACCAAAAGATTTTGAGGTTTTAGCACGTTTACAATGCCTAGGTTTCTCTTCCTCATTTTGATCTATCTTTTACTCTTGTTCTTGATCTTGTTCTTGATCATGACTAGTAATAGCATCATAAGATCTTTTATTATTACTAGTCTCTTGTCCAGTCTTATTTGGAAATATATGTTCAAAGAACGATGCATTCCAAGATTCAATAATAGTATTTACATGTATTTCGGAATGTTCTGACTTATGAATCAAAAACCGATATGCACTACTATTCTTGGCATAACCAATAAATATGCAATCAACAATTTTAGGACCTATCTTAGCCTTTTTAGGACTAGGAATAACAACTTTAGCCAAACACCCCCACACTTTTAAGTATTTGTAGGATATCCACTTTTTTTCGGGGTACTTTATTAAGAATATAATTAGCAGAAAGTATTGTTTCCTCCCACAAGTTTTGAGATAATCCAGAACTTATTAACATAGCATTCATCATTTCTTTTAAATTCCTATTTTTTCTTTCAACAATTCCATTTTGCTGAGGTAAGTAAGGAGCAGTGGTTTGATGAATTATTCCATGTTTTTTACAAAACTCACCAAAAGGTGATTCATATTCACCACCTCTATCACTTCTTTGTTTTTTTAATTCTCTTACCAAGTTGATTTTCTACTTCATTCTTAAATTGAATGAAAGTTTCCAAAGCTTCATCCTTGGTTTGAATTAAATAAACATAACTATATCTAGTATAGTCATCTATGAAAGTGATAAAATATTTTTTTCCACCTCTAATTTGAATTGATTTAAAATCACAAATGTCACTATGAATTAATTCTAGTGGCTCCGTACTTTGTTCAATTGAATGAAAAGGAGTTCTAGTTAATTTTGCCTCAATACAAATTTCACATTATGATTTAAATCAATGTCAAATTTAGGTAAACATTCCATATTAATTAATCTACGCAAAGATCCATAATTAACATGTCCTAGTCTACCATGCCACAAATTTGAAGACTCAAGTAAGTAAGAAGAATATGTATTTTTATTAATAACAGAGGGTACAATAGTCATTACATTTATTTTAAAAAGGCTATCAGACATATAACATTTTCCTACATACATCACATTTTTAATGAGTACAAATTTATCACTCTCAAATACTAGCCTAAACCCATTTTTACTTAACAAAGATCCGGAGATTAGATTCTTGCGAATGTCTGATACATGCAGCACATTGTTGAGAGTGAGTTCCTTTCCAAATGTCATCTTCAGAATAATTTTTCCTTGTCCTTCAACTTTAGAAGTCGAGGAGTTATCCATAAAGAGTTGTTTGTCGCTGTCCACCATAGAATAAGATGTGAACATCTCTTTGTCGACACAGATATGGTGAGTAGCAGCAGTGTCCACCCAACATTCTTTAAGATTTCTAACAAGGTTTGTCTCAGAAACAACTGCAAAAAGATTTATGTCCTCAACACCATTAGAAATTTTTTCCACTTTGGTCATATTGGCTTGAGCAAGCTTCTTGCTTGATCTTCCTTTGCCTTTGCGCTCACTATGGCAATCTTTAGCCCGATGTCCCTCTTTGTCACAGATGTAACACTTGCCATTGAACTTGTACTTCTTAGTTTCCCCTCATTTAAAGCCTTGTGCGGAACTTTCTCCAGAATACTTTTGTTTCTTTGTTTTTGGAGCATGGTCCACCACATTGGCCTTAGACTCTATTGGATGCTTACCAGACCGCTTTTCAAAATTACTGTTGTCCTCCTCAATCCTCAAACGCACAATCAATTCTTCCAAAGTCATTTCTTTGCGCTTATGTTTGAGGCAGTTCTTGAATTCCTTCCAGTCTTGTGGTAATTTTTCAATTAAGGCAGCAGCTTGAAAAGATTCACTAAGAGACATGCCTTCAATTAGAATTTGTTTACTACACAAAATTTAAATTCTATAAAAATAAAAGAAACAAGAATTGTAACTTTTATTTCAAATTAATTTGAAAATAAAATTTTATTTAAACAAATTAATTCTACACAGAAAAATATTCATGTAACACTTCAAAAATTAAAATATTGAAAACCAGAATTTTAATTAATGGAAACTCAGCAATTATCTGAAAATCAAAATTAATTTCTGACCAACTTCACAAATGAATATTCAGAAATTGTTAAGGACTACCAGTATATTGCTGCTAGTTGTCAAAGAAAATAAACCGTATATTACTACTATTTGTCAAATAGTATAATACTGCTATTTGTATTTTCCGACTAGAATATTACTTTGTAAAACCACAGAAAAAAAAAATCTATAAGAAGAAGAAAAGAAGAAAATGAAACAAACGAAAAATTCTGTATAAACAGAATAATTCGAATTTGTCTTAAGATTGTTGGAACAATCTTTTGTGTAAAATAAATAATTTGAAACTAAATCAAACAAATAAAAATAAATTACTTACAGAATTTATTTGCCGATGTGAATAAGTGCAAAAATGATCAAGTCAAGTGTGTGACCTCTATCCTTAAGACAGATTCGATCCGCTTTGGTGCCTATGGATAAATGGCGTCTATCTCTCACGATATAATCATCTTTCACAGATTGTATTAGCACTAAAAACAATCTTTTTCAGCAAACAAGAACCTGTGTTCTATACTCTCAAATATTTCTCTAAAAACTAAAATAAAGAATAATGCAAAGAGAGAGCAAAACCGGGAAGACAAATAAATTTTCTGGACGTGAAAATCTGCTAGAATGATCTCTATTTATAGGCCAATGGTGACTGTTGGGAAAGACCCGAACAGGTAGATTTTCAAACCTAAACAGGTCTGATTTCAATTTAAACAGAGACGATTTCAATTTGAACAGGTGCGAATTTGTTTGAACTTGCTGGACATTTTAATCTGTCTAGTTTAACCTGTTTGAACTTGCTGGAAATTAGACTGAACAAGGGCACCGCTTAGACAGAAAAAATTTGGCGCAAAAAATTAAATTAATTTCGTTTAGAAATTTAAATAATTTTCCCACGAGAATTTGAAAAAATTCAAATAAATTTTGTCCAAAAAATTAATGGTAAGACCCAACCCACAATCCACACCTGGCCCGACTGCAGCAGCAGCGCGCGTGTGGTGGTTTGAGCCAAAACTCACTTTGTCCATAACTCCTCCCTTCTACAAACTTGGGGTGCCCCTCGGGGCCTAACCCAAGTATTCCTACCTAGAACTTATATACACACATAAGTTCTCTTTAAGTTTCAATGTGAGACAATTTATTTCAAGGAAACCCACATTTTACTTCTTTAATTGTCCATTCCACGAACCAAAAAATGACGTCAACTTCCCATTCACTCATAAATGGTTTTGATGAACCATCCTCACAGTGTGACTTGCTATGCAGCAAAGAACACGTCACCTCTTTGGACCCACCCCAAAAGATGTGTGGGACCCACTCAAATTTGGGCTCAAAGTTGGCCCAAAATAAGCCTATAAAAACCATTATTTCCAACAGCAGTATAATCAAATTTGGAGGATTCCATCGACACTTGACCTCAACAATAACTTTCTCACAAGACCCATCTGGCCCGAGTTTGGGAACCTAAAAAAATTGCATTATTTGGACCGAAAATACAATAATTTATTTGGAAACATTCCTGAGGATTTGTCTAGTATGACAAGCATAGAGATTTCGGATTTGTCCCATAACGATCTATCCGGAGCTATACCTCTTTCGTTGGTAAATCTCAGCTTTTTGTCCAAGTTCAATGTTGCTTACAATCAACTGTATGGGACAATCCTTATTGGAGGGTAGTTTGAAACCTTTCCAAACTCGAACTTTGAAGGGAACCTAGGTCTATGTGGTGGTGATCATTGTAAAAATGTCATTTGGAATGGGATTTGGGACTGGATTTGTGACAACTTTTGCTGTTATGTTCTTGTTTGTTCTAAACAAATTAACATTTTACAAAAAATAACCTTTTGAGTTAAATATTAGAGAGATTTCACAAAGAGGTCCCATGATATATAAAAAAAAAGGGGCCACTATGATGTGCACGTGATCAAATTGTGCACATCATATACACCTTACTTTTAAACCATTAGATATATATAAATTAATCTGAACCATTAAACAATTTTATTAGAAAAATTGGATACTTTTTTAACCGGTTGTTTTTGTTTCTTTACTGATTGTTCTCATCCCGCAAAGCCTCCTGTTTTTTGGTCTGAAACTCTCCTGTTGCTGCCAAGTACCAAACGGTATTGATGATCTTCCAAATCACCAAATGCTGTCTCTCTGGAACAATTCACTCACCGAAGCTTCACCAAGGAAATTAAAATCGACTCAGATGTTGCAAAAGCTCGATGTTTCATCCAATTCGCTTTCCGGTCCGGTACCCCTATATCTCTGCTTTAGAAACATGTTAGCTAGACTCAGTCTTTTCATAAACAAATTCACCGGTGGGCATCCTTCGTCACTTATAATTGCACCGCCTTATCGAGGGTTTGAGTACAAGACGACAATCCCAACGGTTCAATTCCATTTGGGTTTGGTTCTTTGCCCAACTTGACATACATAGACTGTGACAGCATCTAGGAAATGGGGTGAAGCACAACAGGGGCCTAGGCTGCCTATTTCTAAGCTATTATGGGGCAATGTGGCTCTACCTAAGGCTCATTTTCTCAACTGGTTGGAATAGAAAGGGAGAGTGAAAACTGCTGATTATTTACAAAAGATTGGAAATATCAACATGTGCCCCTTCTGTGAATCTCAAGTTGAATCTTTCAATCATTTATTCTAGTTCTTCCCTGGGATTTGGAATATATGGACAGAGTTATTACAATGTTGGGATGTCCAATGAGCTACACCTGCAAAATTACAATCAGCGTGCAATATTACGATTCATTCGTAAAAATTATGATATTTTGTTAATGTTATTATAATTATGGGGGAAAAGTTATGGTTATGATTCATTAGTAAAAGTTATGATTCGTATTATCAAAAGTTATGATTTGTCATGGTGAATCATAATAAAAAATGTTACGATTCAAATGTTATGATCATTTATTAGAAATAACTACATTTGTTATGAATCATTATCATATTGTTATGATTAATAGTGTCTTTGTTATGACACCTTGGTGAATATTATGACGTTGTTATGATTCATTATAATATTATTATGATATTTGAAAAAAGTTATGATTCTTTCATGTAACTTGTTGAATGACCAGTTTAGCAAGTCATTTTTTATGATGTGGCATGATATGGACTACACAATAAATGCATATTATATACCCTTTTAAAAGGTGCACATTATAGACTTTCCAATAAAAGAAGGAACTGGTGAACGAACCGTTGATATGATGATTGAAATACTCGAACGATTCAAGATAATTGTGAGAATTTGTGGATTATTTTTGTTTGTCCATAGGATAGGATAGGATAGGATAGGATAGGATCAGGTCATATCTTTTGCAATATTTGCCATGCACAAAAGGTGGTTTTCAAATTTGATGGCATTACTCTGTTTTTAGTTTCTATTTGTTTCAATTCTTTTGAACCATTACTTGGTTTGTAATGGAATTTCTGGTGGCTTGGATTTTGCCAGAGCCTATATAATAGTACTCCAAAGAGTAATCTCCAAAAATAACCCATATGGGTGTGATTGGGATATCCTTAAAAACAGTAATTTTACACAGAAAGAGAGAGAGGATGTGAGCATAATTTTTGGCCTCTTCTAGCTAAAAGCTTAAAAAGTTACGTTTTGGTTTTTAATCTATTTTAAGTCACATTATATCTTTATTTTTATATATATATTTTCAAAAAATTAGCTTTTAATATACTTTTCAAAACAATTTTGGTATGATTTTTTAAAAAAGATTTAGATAAGCCTATTTGAGGAGAAATTATTCAATCCTTTAAGAGAAAATTTAGGTGGTGCTCCAAAGTAGTAGTTATTGGTGTGACGACCGGATTTATTCTTTTTTCACTCCGTCCTCTTTTGCTCTCGTTAGGTTTGAAACGTTCGCAAGTTATTCTCAAAGTTAATGTTCTTGTTTAGTTCGGTGCTGAATTTCACTTGTTTCGGAGGGTGCTCAATTAAGTCCGGGGTGTCCGGGAGCGAAGCAGGAAAGCTCCGAGCTGCTGGGCCAGGGCCGCACTTGCGGGGTGGGGGTTGCACGTACAGGGAGTGAGGCCGCATGTGCAGGGAGAATGGACCTTCAGAGGGTTGCATACTGCTTAAATTGCAAGTGCGGAGGGGAAGTGCGGGGACAGCCGCACGTGTGGGGATCAGTGTCGCACGTGTGGAAAAAAGGCAGTCGCACATGCGAGGGCACGTGCCGCACGTGCGGGACGGGCCTAAGTCCAAATCTCTATTTTTTTTGCTCTTTTGGCCGAGTTGTATCTCATTTTGGGGCTCATTTCTCTCACTCTAAAAGTCATATTTGCTCTCCCTTCTCTCTAGAAAACCTTCGTAAAACACTTAAACTCCTAGATTCTTGCAATCCTTTGGATCTAGATCATCATCTTCTCTCACTAATTTTGAAGATCAAGAGCTAGAGCTTCATTTGGGTGGTGGAAGCCAAAGGTCTCTCATCTTTTGGTTCTAGGGTTTCTTCTCTCCACCTCCTCCAAAATCTTAAGGTAGGGATTTCTTGAGTTATATATACATGTTTTGCTATATTAATGATGATTCAAAAGTTTTCTTGAAGTTATTGTGTTGATTTTAATTTTGCTCCAAATGTAGAGAAAGTTTTAAAGAAATGGGTTTTGATCTCACTCTTTTTTTTATCCACGAGGATTTTTTTTTTTTATGAAACTCAAGAAAATATGATTTTGGTTGGGTTTCACCATGAAATGGGAAAATGTTGGGTTGCTTAATGAAAACCCTAGAAATTTGGGGATTTTTGGAAAATGTGGAGAAACCTATGGGTTTTTCCTTCCTTGTCTTGTGTTAAATAAGTGAATGAAGGTAGATTTTATAATATGTTTTGCAAAGAGGATAACTTTCTTGATATATGAGGATTGGGAATTTATGGAAGACTATTGTTGAATGCATGAACATATTTAGGGGTAAAAAATGGCAAATTGTTGAGTACTAAGGATTATGGAATTGAAAATCTTGGGAATTTGATATTCGGATAATTTCATATAGTCTTGAAGAGACTAAAATGCTAAGAATTGGGTGTGATGAAAATTATTGCTATGTGTTATTGGCATTGTTGAGCATATGGTTATTTTGCAAAATAACATCAGAGAGAAGAAATGGAAAATGTGATTATTTGATACTATTATAGAGATACATGAAAATAGAGAAATGCTATGAGACATGGAGAACCCTTTGCATGGCATACTCATTCAATTAATTAATTTGCATTGTGAATTTATTTTGGAAACATTCACTTCATGAAAGGAATATATATGTTGTAATGAGAACAATGGAAATGTTTAAGGGGTAAATATGTTGGTAAGTCCGGTTAGGAGGTGTAGATGAGATTGATAAGTTGGCCTGAGTGTCCGGGGTGAAAGACCGAAAACACGCGCGGAGGAGGTACCACTTCTTTTCCGGTTAGCAATCGGTAAAGTGGGGTTATTGGTAGTGCTTGTTGAGCCTACTTGTAGACACCAACCTAGGGATTACCTAAGTCGTATTTACTGCCCCTATTGATTGAAATTAGAAGTTTTGAAATGTGTTGAGATTGCAAATTTTTATTTAAAAAATGGTAATCTTTAAGAAGAGCATGAAATGAAATTTCTTTAAAAGAGCATGGCATGGCATGGCATTGACATTTGAATTTTTATTGAGAGTTTGCATAACTGTATATACTTTGTAAGAATTCTCTACTAGGCTTTATGCTCACCCCTATGGGACTTCGGTGCAGGTAAAGATATGGTGATCCCACTGAGTTGAGGGCATGGGTTGATTTTGTGAAGAGTATATTGCTCTCTTATTTTTGTTGTTAATTTTTGTAAGCTAAGGGCTAAACGTGTTTGGGTCCGATAGACCATTTTGTGTAACCGGGCTATTGCCTTGGAAGATGTAAGCCCATAAGGGCGTTTTAATTATTTGAGACTAGATGCTTCACATGCTATAGATTCAGGTGCTTTCTATTCATTGAATATATATTTGCATGTGAAACTTTTGTATAAGCTCATTTCATTAAACATGTAAGGATGGATGGATCTTTGTCACATTTCAGTAAATATTCTTGGATGTGGTTAGCTTATGTTGATTATTTCGGGGCGTTACAATTGGTGTAAATTATGGGACCTACTATTTTTTTGTTAGAGTTATAGGAGACAACTAATCAAGTGTCAACCTGTGAATGGAATGGAGCAATACTTCAAGAGCATTGAATAATTTCTCCCATTTGAGAGAGCATTTGGGATGTGGTAGGCACATTTTGGAGTTGACCTCAATAATTTAAATCGTTCACTTTTTAAGTTTTGTTGAATAAAATATTCATAAAAATTAACAGAATCGAATATCAATAGTTATATCTTTGAATCACATTTTAAAAAAAAAATAGATAATAAATATAATTTCAAGAATAGCCATCTCTTTTTTGTAATATAAATTTGATTGTTATAACTATCGATATCTGATTATTTGAAAAAAAAATTCCAAATATTCTAATCAACAAATTTTGAAAAGTGAATAGTTTATATTACCAAGGTCAGCCCCAAAATAGGCCTATCAAACCTAAATACTTTCTCAAGTTGAGATGGCCAACTTGAAAAAATTCAAATCCTTTTCGAAAATTATTTTGAATGAGTTTTCATTTGTATTTAGTGATTTTTTTCATATTTGAATTAAATTCTTTTTCTTTTTAGATGCACCTACTTTAGATGCATTTTTAAAAAAAATGAATAAAATATAAAAGTAGTTCACTAAAACAAACAAAAATTTGAATAAAAATCTATGCATTTATGATGTATCTAAAAATTAAAATAAAATATGGAAAAAATTTAAGAAAATTTATTAAACAATTCTCTTTCAAATATTTGCATACTAGTTAGTCCATAAGATATTCTTATATTCCAATAAATCCTATTATTTTGGACATTTGATCTATAAATTTCTAATTCTCATATTTAAGGTATTTAATGGACAATTTTACACTTGCAAAATTTTTTTTTTTACTTAACAATTTAGTGATGTTAATATTCACATTATGGAATATTCACACTGTCAATGCAAATATTAATGCTCGCTTCACATTATTATTATTAGGAATATTTTAATAATTATGTCACCCACAAAACTTATTAGAATATAAGTGACAGGAAATTTATAAATATATGACCACAAAATTTACTAAATAATAAACAAAATTCACTTAAAAATAATTTTAAAAAATCAAACCAAACCGATGCAATTTGCTTCCTCTACTTTTCATACTTGCAAGTTGAAACAAAAAATTAGCTATAAATTAATGGGGAACTAACATTTCAATGTATGTTTGTCAAAAAAAAAAAAAAATTATATTAGAGATAAAGTTTACAAATTTTAATAATTAAAATGATAAATATTTTCATGAATCAATAATTATTTTTGAAAGATAACATTGATATGTAATTTTTCTAAATTAATCATCTCTTAAGATTGTGTTCAATTCATGAATTTGAGGAGGGTTTTGGAAAGAGAAATGAAAAATGTGTGTGAAACATAGTTATATTTCTTTCACATTTCACCTATATTTTTCCTTTCTTTTTCCAAATCTCCCCAAATTCATGAACTCAACCAAATGCAACCTAATTGAAATAAATAAAAAAAATTACCCATTGTCTTCTCTGTTCCCTTCTCAAGTAATGATGATATGAGGCTGTTGCCGACCCTAAGTCAAAGCCATGTATCGACTTATTTGGGCCTTAGAAGGTCCATACAACGGTTGGGGAGGCCCAAACCCCCAAAACACTGCTAATTGGACACGTTCGGCCCTTTTGGGATTATTCTATGGTACAACAAGACTAGTGTTGTATAAATAAAAAAATTATGCATAAAATCAAGACCTCTTGCAAATTTTGAAAAAAATATATAATTAGTCTTACACTTTTAACATAATTACACTGACCTCCATTTTCATTAAGCTAAATCGATTAAAACTAATGTAGATGGTAAATAAACATTGAAATAAATAAAGATTCCATGGGACCTAATTGATGAAAAGAGACCTCCTTTTAATTCATATGACTGATCAATTATTGATGAAAATGGATCTAATTGTTATATAAATTAAAATTTCATGGGAGGTTAATGTAATTATGTAAAAAATGTGTAGTGAACTGTATTTTTCACAAATTTTAAGGAAGGTTAGTGTGATTTACCCTAAAATTAATACAAAAAAATATGATAATTTTATATTTTATCACTTTAAAATTAAAGGTATATAAAGATGATTTATATTTTTAACAATGTCATTGTCACATTATTTTTGTCAGAAATTATGTATAATTTTTTTGTAAATGTATCATTTTCTATATAAAAAATAAAAAAAATAAAAAAATAATTTTGGTGTCATACTCAAAAAACTATTCTCATGTTAAATTTGGACAAAAGACAATTTATAATTGATTGATAATGAGTAAAGATGGATATAGAAAAGATGTGATTTTTCTAAAAAAAATGAAGTGATTTTTGTAGCCTTACTTATTATTGCACAATATATGACCGTATTTATTATTAAATTTGACATTACGTACCTTACAATGTGATGATCTATTTATTATTGGAATTGAATGTATTTATCACTGAAACCAACTCTATTTACCACTTCTATATTTATCAAAAAAAATTAATATAAAATAACTAAATTTTGTAACACAATTGGACCCATTTGTGCAACGTTGGAAAATGTTGGCAGCCTCCAATAGTAAAATCGTGCTAAGGCTCTACAGTTTGCGGTAGATTTGGATATTTGTGATGTGTTCCTTGAAGTTGATTCGTTAAATGTGATCTCAGCAATCCAAACTTTGGAGGAATGTTTTTCTTCTTTCGGTCACTTTGTCCAATGCATTATCATGGCTAGTGAACACAATGACTATGCAAAAGTGAATCTTTATTTAGATACAAAGTACACTCAAGTATATAAAAGAAGCTCTCAAGGACACCTCACTTTGAAATCACACACACTTAAGCACTTGATTCCACTTGTTGTCGTTGTGTCTTGTACCTTCCAAATGAGGTCACTTCCCTTTATATAGTCATTCACCTCCTCAATGGATGGTTATGACCATTTCGATCCAAGAGTTATTATTAACTCTCTAGAATATTCTAGAATATACTCATACTTTTCCTATATTCTAAAACTCTTTAAACTATTCTAGTATATAAAAGTATTTTCTATACTTCTAAAATATTCTACAATCTTCAAGAACCTTTTAGATTTCTTCAAGCTTCTCTAATGTTCTGGAACCTTCTACAATGTTATAGAATCTTCTGGATTTCTCTAGATCTTTCTAGAGTCTTCTAGATTATTCAACATATGTAATTAATGGTCAAGATAATTCTAGAAGAATCAATGATGACTTTAACACTCCCCCCAAGATTGATTCCTTTCTTTAGTTCTTTTGTAGTTAAGCTTAGTTGCTTTTGAATCTCTGCAAACTTTGAAGCTCCAAGTCCTTTAGTGAACAAGTCTGCTACTTGGTTATCTATTCTGATTGATTTTATCTCTATCTCTCCTTGGAGCACCTTGTCTAGAATGAAATGGAAATGTACCTCTACGTGCTTTGTCCTTACATGAAACACTGGATTCTCAGCCAAACGTATCGCTAACTGATTGTCACAGTGCAACGGTACTCCATTGTTAACTTGTTGGTGTATATCCTTCATCAATTGCATTAGCTATGTGCTTTTTTGAGCTGCCATTGTTGTTGCTCTGTATTCAGCCTCTATGGTAAATAATGATACTATAGGTTGTCTCTTACTACACCAAGAGATTGTTCCTGAACCAAGGCTGGACATGCATCCAGTCATTGACCTTCGTGTGTCATGATCTCCCGCATAATTGGCATCACAGTAGCCAATTACCTTGCATGCTTCGCCCTTCTTATACAAGAGACCAAAGTTAATTGTACCCTTCACATATCGAAGTATTCGATGAACTGCTTCTAAATGAGGTTTGTTTGGCTTTTACATATATCGGCTTATTACATCGACTGTATATGTAGTGTCTGATCGAGTGAAGGTGAGGTAGATTAAACTACCTACCAATTGTCGATATATAGTTGCATGCTCCAAGTCTTTACCTTCTTCTGAGCATAACTTGACATTCATCTCCATTGGTGTAGAAACTAGCTTGCACTTAAGCATCCCATACTTCTATAGCAAATTTTTAGCATATTTCTACTGCAAGAAGAATAAGCCTTCGTTGCTTTGTTTTTCTTCAAACTCGAGAAAAAGCTTAAGTTCTCCAAGCTCCTTCATTTGAAATCGTACTGACAAGTTCTCTCTTATTCTTTGGATCTTTTCTTTGTCATCTTCAGTGATGATTAAGTCATCCACATATACTAGCACTGTAGCTAGTTTCCCACCTTGAAACTTGATGAATAGGCTCGAGTTTGCTAGTGCCACCGAGTACCCACTTCGTACTAGAAATTCTGCTATTTTGCCATACCATGCCCTCGGCAGTTACTTTAAGCCATACAAGGATTTTTTTTTTAATTTGAAAACATAAGTTGGATGGACTTTGCTTTCAAACCCCTCGAGTTGCTCCATATATATATCTCCATTGAGCGTGCCATATAGAAAAGCATTCTTCACGTCTATCTGCCACAGCTTCCAAGACTTGCTGGCTGCAAGCGCTATTAGTACTCACACTGTTGTGACCTTTGCTACTAGACTAAATTTTCATTATAGTCCAATCCATATTGCTGTAAGAAGCCTCGAGCCACTATACATGCTTTGTACCTTTATATCGATCCATCAAGATGAGTTTTTACTTTATACACCCACTTATATGATATCGGTTTCACGTCCTTGGGCTTAGGAACTAGCTCTCATGTTTGATTCTGTTTGAGGGCTTGAATCTTTTCCTCCATTGCTTTCTACTATTATTTGCTTTGGGATGCCTTTTCAAACATCGTTGGCTCTATAATGCTATCTTCTTCAGTTAGAGCAATAGGCTTAAACTGTCTTTCTGGCCGTCTGAGTTTTGGTCCAATCTCTTCGACTTCTTCTTGTTGGCTCAAGCAAACTTCTTTGGGGCTTTTGTAATGGACACATTTTTTCCAAGGACTTGAAGATCTTTTTGATGTCTTTGACAAATCAAGCTCCTAGTTCATCATCAGTTTGTGTTGATACTGGCTCCTTGATGATTTCTGAACTAGAAGGCGCTTCTTTCTCTTGTCTTTGCTCCTTCAGCTTTTCTTGTAATTAATCTTCTAAATTTCTAGTGTCTGGCAATGGTACATCTTATGAAGACCACCAAGATGAGGTTTCATCAAATACAACATTCCTTGAAGTATAGCAACGACCAATCGTGGAGTTACAGCATTGTCACCCTTTCTTTTGACTATTGTGGCCCACAAAAATGCAACGAATTGTCTTCTTATCGAACTTGCTATGTGGATAATTTGGCACAAATACGTAGTAGACACATCCGAATACTCAAAAATAACTTACTGTGGGCTTTGTGTGCCATAATTTTTGAAAGTATGAGACAAACCCCAAACCTGCCTGCGGTAGCATGTTAATCACATAAGTTGTTGTCTTCATACACTCTATCCAAAATCTACTGGGCACATTCTTACCATGTAGTATGCTCCGACAAGTCTCTACAAGATGCATGTTCTTTCTTTTAGCCACTCCATTCTGTTATAGAGTACCTAAGCAGGTAACCTGATGTTGAATTTTTCATTCTCTAATATAGTTAGAGAACTCATATAATGCATATTTTCCTCTATTATATGTTCACAAGCATCAAATCTTCTTTTCAAGCTCACATTCAACCTTTTTATGAAATTCTTTGAACTTCGTCAAAACTTCAAACTTCTCTTTCATAAAATACACCCACACGTACCTTGGGAAGTAGTCAATGAAGGTCACCGTATAACGCATTCCGCTGATTAATGCTTGTTTTACTAATTCGAAGACATTTGATGGATAAGCTGTGAGGCCTCGAATTTTTGTAATTTCTTTTGGACCCTTACTTTTGAATTATTTATATAAAGCCCCTCAATTCCTTATCTAAATTCAATTTTAACCCTAGAATCGAAAACACATCCCAATCGAAACTGTGCAAACCTTAATCGATCTCGATAACTTAGGAATAATTGCTAATGCCCTAATAATATTTAATTAACCTCCTAATTGTAGAATAATGGCTTAAAGCCCTAGATTTCCAATTTTCGTAAGGTTTATTCAGTTGATCGTCTTTTAATTATAAAATGTGAAACCCAAACCGAATTATTTTTTCTATCACTAATTTAATTAATTCTACACTTGAAATAGATATCCTAATTCATAAATTGAGCCCATACCCTCATACTTTATTAATATTGCACAATAGCCTCAAAATCATTTATTTATATATATAAAAGTACCATACATTGCAATATTTTTCACAAAATATTTACACTATTTAAATATGAATTTTTACACAAAAAGAAAATGAAAAATTCCCTCAAATCGCATACCACATGGCAAACCACATGGTTTTGGAAATACCACACGGCTAGCCATGTGTTTTAGGTGGTTTGGAATTCTATAAATATCCCCTCATTTTTTTTGTTTTGAGGAGGAGAAAGAAAAAGAAAATTGGAAGAGAAAATTTTGTTTCAAGAGAAAAAAGAGAGAAAATTTTGTGCAACTCTTCATAAAGCTTCAAGTAAGCCACAACACAACCCTCTCTTTTATTTTCCTTTTTCAAATACATGTTCTTAGAGGTTATAAATATTATTTTCAGATGTGCTTTAATGGTATACTTGTGTTAAAAATGAAAAGAATTGAGCCTTATTCCACCCTTACTTGTATTTTCTCTTAATCGGTATAAAACTATCTTTTTCTACATCGATATCTCATCATTTCCAAAGGCACACCTTCAATTCAAATGTATGAGCTTAATATATATTATTTATCATATTTTCATCATAATAGAAGTGAAAAATTATCCATGGTTACCCTCTTTTCTTACGTTTTCCCTTATTTTAAGCTTTTTACTCAAAGAATCAATTTTTCAACCAACTTACGAAAATTCCATAAAACTGTAGAAAAATCTCCTTAACTTAATTTTTATGTCAAAACCTTCCTTTAAGTGTTATCTTTCATGGAAAAAAAAATTTATCAAAAAAGAGTGAGCGGTTTGAGAGAAAATCTATTTTTCGTAACAATCGACGAATCTAAACAGCGCTGGAATATTTATTAAATAACTAAAAATCTAGGAAAGCTATGGAACTTCTAAAAGATGTTCTAAAAACTATATAAACTTCTCTACAAAAGATATGAAGGCCAAGTTTAGGAAAAATCTAAAAATGTCTCTTTAATTGCAATCTTAAAGTGCACCAAATCTGAAAATTTATATTTATCTCATTTAATTAATTTCATGAACGTGCTTCTTATCACTTGTTTGAGTTTTAGTATGGAAATTACATATGTTGTAGCTATGTTTCCTTGCAATGGTACTTTGATGATGCTCATAGTTGTATAAAAATTATTGTCTTGATAAATTTTTCTAACCTTAACTTAAAACATTTAATACAATGGGAAACTTAATTGGGGTGGTAGTTGGGTTTTGATCACTTGAATTGTATTATGAGAAAATATTGTGTTTACATTGAATTGATGGTGGTACGTGTTCTCTATTTAAAGTAAAGTCTTGTGCAAGCAGTTGTATCGGAACCCTTGAATGGATTAGTTGTATTCGGACCTTAGGTGTTTATGATGGATAAGGTTAGAGGAGGTTATGGGCAAGGCCCTTATTTTTACCATCTCTTTTGAGGTCCTCGGTTGGCGCTACGCGGTATATAACTGTTAGTAGGCATTCAAGGTAAGGTTTACAAAGCAATAAAAGAGGGGGCATGCCGAATAATCCGAGTCCAATTCTTACGGTTGGGAAGATGAAATCTCTTTAGGGGATCTCTAGATTACTAACATCTAATCTTATAATTATTTGTTATTGAATGATTATCATGCTTCATTGCTTACTAGTTATAATTATGATGGTGTATTGGATTGGGAAAAATGGGTGAGATGTGTGTGCGTTTACTAGGCATTCAAAGCTCATGGCGTTTCATACCAGGTATTAAAGACTATTAGACCGGTCAAAGGCAAAGTTGGAGCATTTGAGGACATATGGCTACCCTAGGAGATTTAGAAACTAGTTTTATAAACATGTTTTGAGATTGTAAGTGATAAATCCATTCTTGTATTTAAGACATGATTTTGTAATTATTATATATTTAAACATATCTTGATATTACCTTTTCCTTATTTCCTTGTCGACTCATGTAGTCCTTGTAATAATACTTTGTTAAGATTTGTTAAAAGGGTAGCTTTGCTATCTAAGGTAGTTGGACTTCGAAGGGAAGCTATATTGACTCCTCCAACCTTCTTGGGATCTTACTTGGTTATTAATCAAATGACTCATTAGTGACATTTTCTTCTCTTGTAACCTTAAATAAACCGTGTATTTATTCATTAATATACTTCCATCACCGACCTTCAACATCATTTCCGATTTATCAAGATCAATTACCGATCCAACAAGATCAGTTACTGATCCACCAAGATCCATCACCGATCTACAAAAATTCATCACCAATCTACACGATCTTCTCCATTCCTTCTGATCATCAAGGTCATCACCGATCAACATGTTAAAATTCTTTTTGCACTGTGTTATATTTTTTTTCTTGTTGTATGTGCTCCAAACTCTCTTGGATTTAATAATGATTGCTTCTACCTTTTCTGAAGAAATTGTTTTTATTTTTATTTTCTATCTTTTTATGCTAGTGCACTTGGTGTAATTGTTTATGGCCGGATCTTAATGGCCCTTGGTATTATAGATTGGTAATTTGTTTCTTCAAATTTATGTAATTTTTAGTGCATTAATTTAGGGGGAGACTCATATATTTTGAGATTAAAAATTATTATTAAAAAAAAAAAGGGCGTGTGTATATTCTGTACATAATTTTAAGGGGAGTATATATATTTTTTTTCTTTATCTACATTACTTCTTATCTACACCACCAATTTTTTTTTTTTTTTTTTTTGCAAAGACAGAATTTATATATATAAAAAAAAAAGAAAAATACTTGTAATTTTATTTCAGAAGGAGAAAAGATTACTCGATTACATGTAAGTTTTCAGAAGGCTTCACAGATTTTTTTCGTTTCACTTCTCTCAAGAACTTTTCATGAGCCTCCTTTACATGCCTCTCTCTAGTTTCGACTTCTGTGAGTCTTGGCATTATAACCATTGCATAATATTGCAACGCATTCTCCAACTGCGCATTTTTCCTTTCTAGCTCTCTCTTTTCCTTACAAATATTAGCCAGTTGTTGTTTTACTAAGCACACCTCATCTCTCCATTGCTGATTTTCTTGTATTCTCGCTTGAAATCGTCGAGCCATATTGGAAACTGCAATTATTGCCTGTGTACTCAGAGCCAAAGTGTTATTAATAGCATCGATATCATTTCGATTACCAATAACACTAGGACCCTCATTTATAGGACTAGCATATATGCCTGCACCACTGGTAACCTCTCATTTGCCTACATTACAGGTACCTCAAGCATGTTCGAACTATTGATGGCTAAGGTAAGGAATAACATGATTACACAAGAAGGTAACACAAATTTTTCTCTCCAACACTTGATAACTTCGTGTATTTTCCTATCATCCTTGTCACTTTTTATACACTCCATCGATCCAATACTTGATGCATATCTGCTCAAATCTTTTGTTTGTCAACATGTTGTGCGCCAGAGATGCTCCAAAATCCACACAGTGATCTTGACAAGACCTAAGGACCATTATTATATTTTTGGCATCTCAGATTATGTTATCAAATGTGTTTGTTTCCTATCTCCATATTTTATTTTGATGATGTCAAAGAGGGAGAAAAAAATATGATTTTGAAAATTATATGCTGCAGAGTTATCAAATATTTTGTTGATTTTATTTTGTGTCAAATCCATACAAATATTGCCATCATCAAAAAGGAGGAGATTGTTAATCATATTGTTTAATTTTGATGATGTCTAAAATATTATTTGAAAATTTTGAATTTTAATATACGCATTCTATATTATTTGACACAAAATATTATCTGTTTAAAATATAAGTTGTATGATATATTTGTTATAAATTTTAATTAAATAGAAATATTTTGAAAATATTACTATTCATGATTTTGAAAAAATTCGGTTGATCACTATTCACTTTTTGACAAAATTAAAATTGATTAGTTGTATCTTTTTGACAAATGTAATTTTAGTGAGTTGTCATCTTTTCACAAATTTAATATACTCATATGGGATGATTGGTTATTTTTATTTGAGTGTATTTATAATCTCTTCAACAATTACAAAACTTTTAGAAGGGATATATATATATTTGATATAATATAAAAAGAAATGGTTGCAAAATTACAGCATATTCACATGTTGAATTTTAATTCACATGTTGAAATTTGAAATTGAATGTTGAAGCTACATCTTTATATAAATTAATGTACACTTTGTAGGAATTTTTTACCTCATTTCTTTATATATATATACACACACAATATATATTAGTCAAAACCCACATATTTGTGAGTTTTGTTCAACTTTCAGCCACAATGTTTGACAAAAGGAAAGGGTGCTTCATGATGAAAAGTTGAAAACAAATAGATGCCTCATGATTTGTCAGGGGAGCGTCTGCCTCTCCAACGGGTATATTTTTGGGTATAAATAGAAGTGTTTTGTGTAAAGAAAAATCAAGAACTTGAAGAGAAAAAACTTCTGTGTGCTCCAAAATTTTGAATATATTATATTCTGCTCTTTCACTTTCAGATCTAAGTGTAGCATTTGTTCTTGCACTTTCATATCTACTCTTTGCGAGAAAATTATTGTAAAAGAGGGTTTAAGTACCACTTATGTTTATTCATTATTTTTGTGAGAAATTTTGTAAGGGTAAGGCATTTATTGTTGAGTGAGGCTCAATAGATAAGAGTAAGTCCTGTGCCAAATCCATAAGCTTGGTGGTGTATTTATTCAGTTGATAGTAAAAAAATTCTCAAGGAGGTTCCTTGGGGAGTGGACATAAGCCTGGCATGCCGAGCCACTATAAATCTCAGTGTTTGATTATCTCTCCCTATCTCTCTTACTTTTATATTGATAATTATTATTCTATTTTTTATTATTATTAAAATTCTGAATATTGTGTTAATTTTAATATTGTAAATTTTTTAATAACCCAATTCACCCCCCCTCTTGGGTTGCCTACCTGGGATAACACTCTATATTTAGACTCTGCCTCAAGAGCTAACTCATTAGGCTTAAACACAACCTCACATACAACCATTTCACTAGTGGTTGAACTGTGCTACTCTTGCACTTCCCGTGCATCAAAGTCTACTTCTTCTTCAAAACAATCTATCTTATTAGGATCGAACATCGCAAAGGATGCATGGAAATCCCATTCTTCCTCACTGTTGTCTTGGTGACTTTTGGATGTCACAAAGTTACCTTCTTCTTACCTTCTCTTTGAACGACAATCTTTTGCATAGTGACCCACATTCGTAGCACTCTATGTTGCGCCACCAGGGTGCCGAGGATCGTTGATCATGGTTATTGCTGCCAGACTGAGCTCTCCCTATTTGAGAGCTCTCATCTTACTGCTGTGATTTAGCATGTTCTTCATTGTTCATTGGCCTTGTAGAGTTAGGCCGTCTTGGTCCACCGCGCCTTGGTCCACATCTTCTATTATTGTTGTTAAAGAGTGCCTAATATTTCTTCTTTAATGAGGCTCCAACCATTTGCTTACATATGCTTTCTTGATTGCCCAGTAAATTCTCCAACTCTATAAGAGATGGTTGAATTAGCCAACCCTTTATAGCTGTGATGAATGCATTATACACAGGCCTTAACCCATGTATAATGATCCTCCTCATTCTTTCCCCAATAGTATTTGCTTTAAGATCTAGATTTAAAATTTCATGACATAGATTCTTAATTTTTGTGAAATATTCACTTATGGACTTACTTCCTTGAGTGGTGGTCATCAACTCAATTTCTAGAAATTGGAGCTGAGCATTTGTTTTTGAAAACAATGATACAAAGGTGTCCCATGCTGCCTCGGTTGTGTTATCATTCCTGATGCACCCGAGCAACTCATCCTCTATGGTTGTCTTGAGCACATACATTGTCTTTCCGATCTTGATCTTCCATTTGCGGAGTGCCTCGGCATTTTTCTTGGAAGGTGGTGCAATCTCATTTCTATTAACAACCTCCTACAAGTCTTGCCCTTCAAGGTAGGACTTGATACAACTCTGCCAACTTTGGTAGTTGTTGTTGTTAAATCTTGTGACTCCATTCGTTGTATTCATAAGATCTGCCATTGTGACTTGTTGTGATCCTCCCGCACTTTCACCAAGTGTGCTACCTAACCCACAAGCTTCACAGTCTCAAGCTGTATACAATCAACTTGAGAGAACGGTCCCTGACCGCCTTGCTCTACTACCAAATTTTTGAGCTGGAACACAACGACTATATACAAGTGAATCTTTATTTAGATACAAAGTACACTCAAGTATACAAAGGAAGCTCTCAATGACACCTCACTTCGGAACCACTCACACTTAAGCACTTGACTCCACTTCTTCTTGTTGTTGTGTCTTGTACCTTAAAATTAATATTATTCTTTTGTAATACATATCATAATATAAAATATCATTACATTAATTAAAGTTAACTCTATTGTGATTTTACATCAGATATCATATTTCTAGAGGTGATTTGTATACATGTGTAGCGTTCAATTTGATATTGATTGATTAAAATAATGAAACTCAATACTTTTTTTTCTTAAGTTTGTAAAAGATAAATTGACAAATGTCAAATGATAAATAGTGTGGATTATTATTTTAAAGAAAGATGATTCATCGAAAATGATTGTGTATATGTAAGGCAACTGCAGATGTTTCTTGAATAATTTTTAAATAAAAATTTTGAATTTATAGTATTACTGATAATGCACATTCATGAGCTTTGCCAATATATATATATATATATAAATTAGCTATAATAAAAATTTTGTGATTATTATGATGTGTCACATAATTAATTAGAACCCCTTTGAGAACTGAAATTATTAAGGTTATAGAGATTTTGTGTCTGATTCCCGTTGAGAACACGGTTTATGATTTTAATTTGTATTTTTTTTATCCATTAATGTGAATAATTCTTATGATCTTACTGGTATAAGTATAAATCTTAGGGAAAATTATTTATAAATCTTATTAGGGAGACTTATACTACATATGGTCCTATTAAAAAATTTATGTTCCCATAAGTCCTGTGGGAAGTTTGTTGACACATTTACCCTTAATATTAGTTGTTAATATCATAAATAATAGTAAAACCATATATAGGAAATTGAATGTTACCATAGATCATATCTATATACACGTAACGTAACGTGACACCTACATAAAAGTAATGTGATACCTATACGTAACGTGACACCTACATAAACGTAACGTGACACCTATGATCTATGGTAACATGCAATTTCCTAGGAAATTGCATGTTACCATAGATCATATCTACATAAACGTAATGTAACGTGACACCTACATAAACGTAACGTGACACCTATGATCTATGGCAACATTCAATTTCCTATATAGGAAATTAAATGTTACCATAAATCATATCTACATAAACATAACGTAACGTGACCTACATAAACATAACGGAGCAATGCTATAGACCACTAATTTGTCATCACTAATCTTACCACTAGTGGGGTGGCAATTGAAAAAAAAAAAAAAACAAGGCACAAGCACACTGTGGCAGTGGGTGGGACCCACTGCCACATCATTAGAGCCACCACTAATTAGTGGTCTAAAGCATTTCTCAACATAACGTGACACCTATGATCTATAGCAACATTCAATTTCCTATATAGAAAATTGAATGTTACCATAGATCATATTTATATGAAACGTAACGTGACACCAACATAAACTAGCAACATTTTCACATTCAATTTAAAAAAAATAAAAACTCATTAAGTTTGCAAAACGTAACGTGACACGTTATATTACGTTTATGTAGGTGTCACGTTACGTTACGTTTATATAGGCGTCACGTTATGTTACGTTTATGTAAGTGTCACGTCACATTACGTTTATGTAGGATCTTGTGAAATACATTCCTATCTAAATAGGACTTGAGACTCTATAAGAAATTACACAGGACTTACCATACCATAAGTGTTTGAAAAGGACTTATAAATAAGTTTCCCTAAATCTTACCTCTAAATCAACCCATCTTAGCCACTTTTTCGTGTAATAAAATACTTAAATATTATCATATAAAAATATTATAATATATCATAATCAAATACTACTTGAAGTATAATTACCGAACTGATGTACCACTTTAGACATAACTAAAAATATAAGAAGTTGGCAAAGATTTTTCGATTAATAACCAAAATAAGACACCGAGTTATAACTAAGTCATAAGTTGTATATTATAAAATTTTTCATTGTTTTTATTTTTATCAAAAAAAAAATTATTTGATACAAGTGGAATTCATGATTTTTGGTAAATTTGATTAACACAAATGAAGATTTGATTGTAGGTTGAAAATACACATTTTTTTTTTTAATCTTTGAAAGAAATTGATTTTATGAGCCTATTTTATAGAGAATCACATGCAGTGACAAAAATTTTCATCAGCCATTAACAAATCTATTTGTATTTGCCTTTCAATTGTTAAAATTTTCTACACATAAAGTATTAAGACTCAAAATCAATTTTCAATTTTAAAAATAAATTATCATGCATCGCACAGGTCGCCTACTAGTTAATAATTAAAATCATAAACTTTTTCACTAATGTGTAGTAATTTTAAAAAAATCCCCCTAAAGGGTAATTTCCCCAATTATAAATGCCACATTGTCAAAAAATTTTATTTAATGCAATTAATAGAAAATAAAATAAAACTAACTACAATTCTATACAATACAACAATAAAATTATCTGCATTGTTAATCAAAATATATTCTTGACATTGTTAAAAACTATTAATTTACTTGATTTTTTTAATAAATGGAGTCATTTGTTATGTAATTAGAAACTTAAAGGGGCACGATGTAATTTTGAAAACCACATGGAGTAATTTTTATTTTAAGCAAATCTCAAATGGTATATTTATAATTTATCTAATACAAAATAGTGATATTTTAGAGTAGGGTTGGGCAAACGTCTAGCCCATCTGCTCAATTCGCTCAACCTTAAATGGGTGGTTTCGATGCAATAGATGAACGGATGTTGATCTAACAATTTCAAAAATGTCGAGTTTCAGTTAGGGTTGACTTTGATATTTTTGAGGCCCAAGATAGACTCTCGATATGAGACCTTTTCTACATTTAAACAAAAATTATGATCAAAATATTATATATATATATTACAGTGCTTACAAAAATGTTACTTATATATATATATAACTATTAAAATTTACTTAAATATATAACAAAATTTACAATAAAGTAAAATGATCCAAATAATCCAAATTCAGGTACTAAATAAAAATTAAACAGATTGTAACAAAATATCTCTTGAACATCACCAATCTCACATTTTTAAGTGCAAAATTATTAATCAAGTTTGTATAATCCAACTTCTCAACTAAATCATTTTCAATGAATAAAATTGCTAATTCATTCAATTTGACATAGTTGACCAAAAGTAATATTTAATCAATTTTAAATTCATAAAATATTTTTCTCTATAAACAACTGGAACTGATATAATTAATCGATTTTGATATATGCATTTGAGAAACAACACTCCACTAATTTCAAACAATTCATCATATCAATCAACTTTTGGTTTTTCAGTAAAAACAATTACTCATTAGTCTTACCAAATTAGATTAAAAAGATTTGACGCCCTTTTCTTTAATCATTTTTTCAGTGGTGAATTGTTGTCTTTGGGCCAAAGTCAGCCTTGGTTTCAGTTGGGTGCCAGATACACAAGTTGCAACCACTTTCATAAAAGCAGAACCCTCGCTCTTCCTTATTGTTCAGTTAAAAAATTAAGAATTTTTTTTTTTTTTTTTTGTAAAATCGAATTCATTTAGTAAAAAATTATGATTTTTATTAATTGTAAAATTAGGATATGTTCAATTCACTAACCTGATCCGCATTCACAGGCCAAATTCACCTAATCCGCTCGGTCGATTTAGAAAGCATGGGTGGTCAAATGGGAATGAGATTTTTTCAATCCAAATTTCATTCATTTGGGTGGCACATGACATGTAACTTGTCTGACAAAACCCTTTTATTGGGTCCCTTTTTTGTGAAAAATGACAATTCATATTTTTTTTTTTCTTCATAAACCGCCTCACCGAGAGGGGATACTTGACAGATAAATATATTTCTATTTTTCTGGAGACGAACTTGCCCTTCCATATATGCGGGAAAGTGTTGAGTGAGAAGAGAAGTCAAGAACAAGCCTTGGCTGTTCAAGCTTTTGCATTCAAAACTAACAATGTTCAAATGAATGTCGAGCTTATGAACAGTCTTAAACAAGTTTCTACTTTGGCCAATCTCAATCCAAGGCTTAAGATGGCTTCACTGTTTATGTGGTTTTAAGTTACCCGTTAACTTAACTGAGATGAGTTTGACTTCAGCTCAGTAGTTTTTACAAATAGTCGGGCTTTACTTACCCAAAAAAAATAGTCAGGCTAAGTTCATCTGCCTGTAGGAATCAAGAATGAACCTCTAATCATGCCAACTGTGTGAGTGATTTTCTGACCACACTGTCAACTCAGTACTCAGTTGAAAAACACTGGCAGAATAAATGACACCTGGCAGACCTGCAACAGAAAGAGAAGATTCCGGTGGTGGTTCGTCCACCCGGGAGCACTCCGACAATCAAGTCAGTATATCTCTCAAAGATAATCAATAGTGCTAATCTCACTGTTCAGAATATAAATTGCGTACCTTAGACCCATCGGGGGTGCCTTTCTTTTATAGCTAACTCAATCCTTGTCCTAACAGAAGCCTAGCTCCAATGGACTTTAGCTTAGTGCTTATCCAGGACTCTTCAATAGATAAAGATAAACTCCCTAAGAGCTTTATCCTTGTCCAGGCTGAATTCCCTCATCATTCTGGGACTCTTGTGCCTTATCTGCTTATCTCGGATTCCGATATCTTCGGAGATAACCTCGGCCTTGCCGAGATCACCTCGGCGTTATGACCAAGACACGTGGCACCTCGGCTGACACGTCGGCGTCACCTTGGCCACGTGTTGGTATACAGAAAATATATCCCCACAACTGCCCCCTAGGTTCTATTACCTCGGCATTCTGAGGTGATGGAACCTATATCGATACTTAGTGCCAGTACATCGGATTAAGCCGAAATCATCATCATAGGCCGACGTGTCTTCTAAAAGATCAAGAATTTCAAGGGCTTCCTCACGCGTACGAGCTGTTATACATAACAACTTAACCGTTTAGCCACGTGCTCTTTCTTTACTAGATCGTACCTGCTACGCATCTGGAAGCCGTCTTGCGCCTGCATGCGCCGTCTGACGAATCCGTCGTTCTAGGCAAATTGATTGCTTTTTTGCCGCTGTTTTCAAGTTTTAACAAAACTTGTTTCCCCCTTCCGTCTCTTCACTTTACATCGTTCTTGAAGCTTTCTCTCTCCTTCTAACTCTTTCAAGTCTTCTATTTTTCAAGCTTCCACAGTTCTGCAATTCGCTCCGTTTACCACCTCCGGAGTGATTTCCACTGATCTTCCGCCTCTGCAACCGTCGTCAGACTTCGGCAAATCCTATTTCGGCTTTTTCTCTTTCTGTTAAGCTTCCATTCCTTCTGGTTTCATTCCTTCTTGCTCTCCAAGAAATTCTACTTCATTATTAATCGTCATTACTGTTTTACTCAAGCTTTTGATCTATGAATCATGCATCTGAGTGTGTTTACTTCACGATTTTGCTTTTTGCCCATGTCCTGAATATACGCACTGCTCACAACTCTTCTGCACTTTTGCCACTGTTCTTGATAGTCCATCTCTGTTCTTGATCCTGAAACGTATTCTTGCTTTTTTGTTTTTCCAGATTTCGTGCCTTCAATCTTGGTTTCCATAGACATAGGTTTTGGGATTTGTTTGTAGAACCCACGATTTTTAGAAAAGGCTTGAAAACAATTCCTCATTGATTCTGTACTTTTTAGGGTTTAGCCGAGGTCCTTTAAACCCTCCAAAAAATACTTCTTCCTAAAATCCGATACCTCCATTTAAGCCGATATTATGGGTATACGGAAGCATAGGGTAGACACCCCGACAAAATTAGAATACTTTAGGCGAGAGTTTTCCATCCCTGCCGATGTCCATCTGAGGTTGGCTGGGGAGGATGACTCTATCATGCCTACAACTGATTCTATGCCCTTCCCTGTGGTAGCCTTCATTGAGTGCGGACTTCGGCTCCCACTCAACACTCTTTTTCATGAGATACTTCACTACTACAAGTTGAACCCGATGCAACTCGCCATCAACTCCTATCAGGTTATTAATGGTATCATAGCCTTGGCCAAACAAGAAAATGCTAGGATTACTTTAGCCAACATCCAGTATTGCTACACCATGTGTGGCCTCAAAAAAGACACGGGCTATGTTTACTACCTCAAGCCGAGATCCACATAATACAAAATCGTAGCCGACCTCCCAGACTCCAACAAGGGAGCTGGAGATGATTACTTTATTACCTCGGGGAACTAGGAATTTGCTCCAGATGAGGACCTCCATCTCTACCCTCTTCCTCGTTCAGTTTTTGTAGAGGGCAATGGTAAGAGCCTTGTATTCATACTAACTTGTTTTTAAAGTCTTAAATACTTTGTTCATTTCTAATGTCTGCTTTTTCTTGCAGCTCTTCCTCAGCCACCAAAGGGCTTCCGTCAGTCTTTCTTTCCCAGCAAAGACTTGAGGAAACTCTTAGATTTGCCAGTCCACAAGCGGAAGACCCCTCTGCTTCTCAACTTCATTCCTACCTATAAGTCTGCTCTTCCCGACGTCCTAAAAAAGAAGAAGAAAAGCCTTTCTCCTCCTTCCGCCACAACTCCACAAGTCGCGTCCACATCTCAGACAGACCAAGGATCAACCTCTAATCTAGCTGAGCAGCCGTCAACCTCGGCTCCATACCTGATCCCAATATCCCAACGAAAACATCGGCGACGACTTGTTCTTGCTGCCGAGATGGGCCGTCAAAAAGCAGCCGCCAAGGATCTTTTGGCCAACATTCCAGACTCAGTTGATGCTCAACCAGCACCAACTCAATCAAAGCCGAAAAGAATAAAGAAAGCCCAACCGAAGGCAAAGGTGACTCAGGTTGAAACTAAGGATACTTTGCCAATATCCAAATTGGCTGAAAGTGAAAAGACCGCCTCTATCCCTGCGAAGAGGTCTGCCAAAACACAGCCGTCCGAATCCACCAAATCCAAGAGGCCGAGGTCATCAGCTGCAACTACCTCGGGGTCTCAAAAGCATAATTCCCCCTGGGCCCCCCAAATTACATTAGAGGATAAGCCAATCATGGCTGGGGATAGCTCCGATGATATTAACGTCGGCGTTGCTCTCAGCACCGTTCTACTTCTCCCCGGCGATCTTGATCGAAACGCCGAGTTGAGCGAATATGAGAACTACGCCCTGATGCTCCAATGTTCTGTTCAAGTAAGTGTCCTTATTTCGTCACTTTTCTTTCTTTCTTGTACTTAGAAAAATTTTGTAATAACTTCTGCTTTGTTGTATTCTTTCTCAGGCAATCCAGCATACCCATTCTTTCTCAGTTCAATCTTTCGAGAACCGGGAGAAGCTGGCCGAGAAAAGGGAAGTTGCCAGCCTGCAAAAGACCAACAAAAGTCTACAATCAAAAATGAAAAAGTTGGAAGACCAGGCTGAGGCTGCCATCAAAGAAAAGGACGCGGCTGAAGAAAAGGTTGGTGCTGCTGAGGCGATAAATAAAGTCCTTCAAGCCCAGCTAAAAGAGGCCGAAGACAAGATGGCCAAGGCCCAAAAGGAGCTTCAAGACGCCCTGGCCACCAAAGAGGCCGAAATCAAAGCCGACGACGAGAAGGGCTACAACGAAGGGGTGGCCGATGTCACGGCGGACTATGAAAAGCAAGTGAAGCAGGCATGCAACAAGGGTTTCACCCTTGGTTAGATGTCTCTTCTAAAAAAACTTGCAGTCCCCGAGGACTCGCCCCTCAGGAACGCCGACGCTATTCCTCTTCCATTCCCCCCAACCCCAACTCAATCTGATGATGACTCTGAATCTGAGAAGGAGGTTCTGGTGAGGAAGTCCAAAGAAGCTGCTTGGGCCAAGTCCCCTACTCAGAATGAGCAAGTCCTGGACTTGACTCAAGATGAGGAGGATGGGGAGGTTCCTAAGGATGCTGCTCAAAAGGAGGCATCAGCCGACGTGCTTCTTGCCGACAAAAGCCTTGACCAGACCCTTCAGGAGATTGATGCGGAGCTTGCGGCCGAGAAGGTGGCCGAGATGTCCTCCCAGCAGTCCTCCGAGGACCAAACCTAGCTTGCTAATGATGCTGAAGAATCTTGATTTTGATTTTTTTTTGTTTTGTGCCTTGCACTTTTGTTCTTCTCTTTTTTGGAACAGTTTGTAGAACAGTTTGTAAGTTTTTGGCCGACGCGCCTTCTATTGAATATTAATACAACTTTCCTTCTCTGAATGCTTGTATTACTACTTTTGCATGATTCTATACTTAGAATATTTAATATACACTTCAACCCTTGTGCAACTTTCTTGGGGTGACACACCTCGGTTATACAAACTGATGATTTATATCGGCAAGAACCCAAGTACTTTTCTTAGCATAACCATGGTTTCCGTTTGTCTAACTTCAACTTGTAAACTTTTCTTAAGTTAAACATCATCTCGGTTTAACTTTAACTTGTAAACTTTTCCCAAGTTTCAACAAGTGTTAAACATCATATCGGTTTAACTTCAACTTGTAAACTTTTCTCAAGTTTCAACAAGTGTTAAACATCATATCGATTTAACTTGAACTTGTAAACTTTTCTCAAGTTTCAACAAGTGTTAAACATCATCTCGGTTTAATTTCAACTTTTAAACTTTTCTCAAGTTTCAACAAGTATTAAACATCATATGGGTTTAACTTGAACTTGTAAACTTTTCTCAAGTTTCAACAAGTGTTAAACATTATCTCGGTTTAACTTGAACTTGTAAACTTTTCTCAAGTTTCAACAAGTGTTAAACATCATCTCGGTTTAACTTTAACTTGTAAACTTTTCTCAAGTTTCAACAAGTGTTAAACATCATCTCTCTTTTCTCTGCCCCCTGATGTAAACCTAAGTTCCACTTGGGTTCTCATTATACATGCATTCCAGAAACAACGTTATGCATCTTTATCAGTCACAAGTGTACAGATGAACAAATCAAGTTAAAACTTTATTTATTGATATCGGCAAATGTCAGAGAATAAACAATTCTAATGGTAGAAAAATTTCAAATTGCAAGTGTTCCAAGGCCTTGGCAATTCTTTGCCTTCACTATCTTCAAGCCGATAAGCCCCATTGCCCAATACCAAGATGATTCTGTAGGGCCCCTCCCAGTTTGGGCCAAGCTTGTCCTTTCTGGGATCTTTCTTGTTGCCGATGACTTTTCTCAAGACGAGGTCACCGATCTGAAACTCCCTTAGGTTGACCTTCTTATTGTAAGCTCTGGCAAGCTGCTGCTGGTATGCTGCCAGTTGAATTGTAACTCTCTCCCTTCTTTCTTCCAGTAGGTCCAGATCTCGGGCTAAGAGTACATCGTTAGTCCCATTCTCTACTCCCTGGGTTCTAATCCCAGGGATGCCAATCTCCAGTGGAATGACAGCTTCTGTGCCATAGGCCATGGCAAAAGGGGATTCCCCCGTTGATCTTCTCGGCGTAATCCGATATGCCCAGAGTACACTTGGTAGTTCATCCACCCACTTTCCCTTTGCTGCCTGCAGCCTCTTCTTTATTCCATCCAAGATAACTTTGTTGGATGCTTCTGCTTGTCCATTGCTTTGAGGAAAGCTTTGGGTTGAAAAGTAGTTCTTGATCTTGAACTTTGCGCAGAAGCTCTTGATTAGCTTACTGTCAAATTGTGTTCCGTTGTCGGCGACTATTGCTCTTGGGATCCCAAATCTTGTGATTATGTTCTTCCATATGAAGCTCTTAACGTCCACATCTCGGATCTTGGCTAAGGGCTCAGCTTCTATCCACTTGGTGAAGTAATCTGTTGCTACCAGCAGGTACTTCCTTTGTCCAGTTGCTTGGGGTAGTTGGCCGACAAGATCCATTCCCCATTGGGCAAACGACCAAGGACTGGATACTGGGTTCAGGTCTACTGCTGGTTGGTGTATCAGAGGTGCAAACCTTTGGCACTTTTCACACTTCTTGACGTAGGCTTCTGCGTCTTTCTGCATGTAGGGCCACCAATACCCCTGGGTAATGGCCCTGTGGGCTAGTGATCTGCCCCCGGTGTGGCTTCCACAAATTCCTTCATGTATTTCATATAAAAAATCTTCCACTTGTGAATGGTGTATACACCTTAAAAGTGGTCCAGTGAAAGATCTTCTGTAGAGATGTCTTTCAGCTATCAGACTAAATCTTGCCGACTTCAGTCTGATCTTATGTGCCTCCTTGTGACCATCTGGCAACTTTCCTTCTTTCAGGAATGTAACAATTGCATCCATCCAGCTTGGTCCCATGTCCACACACATTGCTTCACGGTCTGTGGTTAGTGGTTCGATGCTCGGGCCCGACAAGTAGTCAACCAATATTGTCCTCGCTTTTCCAGGTTGTACTATGCTAGCTAGGTTGGCCAACGCATCGGCGTGACTGTTATCAATTCGGCTAACCTGATGTAGTCGGCAATTCTGAAACAAGGCCACTAACCTGTTGACTTCCTTCGCGTAGGCTGACATCCTTTCATCTCGGGCTACAAACTCGCTCGTTGTCTGGTTGACTATGAGCTGGGAGTCACAGAAGACTATCACTTCATCTGCTTCTGCTGCTACTGCCAGCTTTAGTCCTGCAATCAATGCTTCATACTCTGCTTTATTGTTTGAGGTCTTGAAGCCCAATCAAATGGACTGTTCCAATAGCTCTCCGTCTGGAGATACCAGTATTACTCATGCCCCCGCTCCTTGTCAGTTTGAGCTTCCATCGACAAACAGTCAAAAGGAGTCGCCGACGTAAATGCTGTAGGGTCTGAGTTTTTCCTTTTTCCTTTGTTCTGCTGCATTTGGCTGGGCTCCTCCTTGCTTGTTTGGACATCGTTCATCTTGGCTTAACGGAGCCCGATGTTCGATGGATTCTGGCGTGAACTCTGCCACGAAGTCGGCCAAAACTTAGCCTTTGATTGCTGTTCTGGGTCTGTGCTCCAAGTCATACTGGGCCAAGGTGACTGCCCATCTGGCTATTCTTCTTGTCAAGTCTCCTTGTTGCAGTAAGGACTTCAAGGGGTGTTCAGTTAACACCACAATTTTATGGGCCTGGAAGTAATGGTTCAGCTTCTTTGAAGCCATTACTAAGGCCAGTGCCAATTTCTCTAAGGGTAGATACCTGGTTTCTGCATCGGCCAGGGTTTTGCTTACATAATAAACAACCCTTTGTTCTCCTTTCTCTTCTCGGACTACCACTGCGCTTATCGCATGTTCTGAAACTGCTAAGTATAAAAACAGCTCCTCTCCAGGTTCTGGATTTGAAAGAACTGGGGCTGTGGTCAGATACTTCTTTAGGTTGGCCAAGGCAGCTTCGCATTCTTCGATCCACAGGAAGTCTGTGGCTTTCTTTACTAAGTTAAAGAAAAGTCTGCACTTGTCTGAGCTTCTGCTGATGAACCTATTCAGGGCTGCGGCCCTTCCGGTTAGCATTTGTACTTGTTTTGCCGACGTCGGGCTTTTCAACTCCAGGATGGCTTTAATCTGATCTGGGCTGGCTTCAATGCCCCTTCTGGTCACCAGATATCCCAAAAACTTACCAGATCCCACTCCAAATGCACACTTGGCTGCATTGAGTCGGAACCGATATGTTTTTAGGATGTCAAAGACTGCTTTCAGGTCAGCCAGATGACCTTCAGGTGCCTTGGTCTTTACGACCATGTCATCAATGTAAACTTCCACCGTTTGGCCAATTAGGTGTTTGAACATCTTGGTTACCAATCTTTGGTAAGTGGCTCCTGTGTTTTTCAATCCAAATGGCATCACTCTGTAGCAGTACAGCCCTTTGGGAGTGATAAACGCAGTCTTCTCTTCATCTGCAGGGTGCATAGCTATCTGGTGATACCCCCTATAGGCATCCAGGAAGCTCATCCTTCCATGCCCCGAGGTGGCATCCACTAGCTGGTCAATCTTGGGTAGAGGGAAGCTGTCTTTGGGACAGGCCTTGTTTAAATTGGTAAAGTCTACGCAGACCCTCCATTTACCGTTCTTCTTCTTCACCACTACTGTGTTTGATAGCCATGTCGGGTAATTTACCTCTCGAATGGCCCTGGCCTCGAGAAGTCTGTCTACTTCCTCTTCCACTACTTCGATGTGTACCAACGTCGGTCTTCTTACTCGTTGGATTACAGGTTTGGCCGACCTGTCAACGTTCAGCTTATGGCAAGTAACCTCGGGGTCAATGCCTGGCATTTCGTAAGGCGTCCATGCGAACACCTCAATATTTGCTCTTAAAAAAACTTCCAACTCTTTTTCCTCTTCTTCGACTAAGCCCGAGCCGAGAAAAAGGAAGCGTTCTTCATCTCCCCCCTGGACGAGGATCTTCTTCAGTGCTTCTTCACTCTTCTCGGCTGGCTCTTTGCTGACATCCTCTAGGACCTCCAGGTCCTCGTATTCGATCTCTGCCTTCTCTGGTTCTCGAATGCTGCAGGTGGATTTCATTGCTGCCATGGAGCAATTCTTTGCCTGCAGTTGGTCTCCTCTGACCTCTTCAATCCCATGCTCTGTTGGGAACCGCAATAGTTGATGCAATGTTGAGGGAACAGCCCCCATTACATGCAACCATGGCCTTCCCAAAATGATGTTGTACAGGGGAGGGTGTGTCGATTACGGTGAACTCTGTTGTTATTTTCCTGGTGCCTGCTTCACCTCCAAGCTAGTTGTTCCCAGTGGCCATGTCGGCGTTCCATTGAACCCGACCATTGGGCTATTGGACTGCTCCATATCGTCTGGGTGAAGGCCAAGCTCCTTGTAACATCGGACGTACATGATGTCACAAGAGCTGCCTTAGTCAATCAGGATGCGCTTTACTTGGCATTCTCCAACCTGAAGGGATACTACCAAGGCATCATTATGCGGATGTTGCACTATCTCAAGGTCGGCTTCAGAAAAGGATATTACTGGTCCTTGGTACTCCTCTACCCGATGTCTTTTCTCCCCGACTTAGTAGACATGCTGCAGGTGCTTCACCTTCTGAGTCTCTCCCCTTATTTCATTCTCTTTGACCTTCAAGTGAATTACATTAATTACCCGAGGTTCTCCTGCTTGAGGTTGCTGTGCTGGGGGGGCGGGGCCGCTGGTGCCTGAGGCAATCTTGCCTGCTTTTCTCTTGTCCTGGCTTTATCGACAAGGTCTCTCAGATGACCCTGCCTCACCAGGTCTTCTAAGTATGCTTTCAGGGCTCTGCAGCCCTGAGTCATATGCCCATCTTCATTGTGGTAGGCACAATGCCTGCCAAGGTTTATTCCCATAAATTCTCCTGGTGCCCTTGCTGGTGTTCTGAAATAGGATTGATTCCTAATTCGATCCAAGACTTTGTGGATTGGGATTCGGAACACAGTTGTCACTGCCTGGGCAGCCCTCAGTTCTGTCTCTTGCTTGCTGGATCCATTGTTACCTCGGCCTCGCTTCGGCGAGCCGTTTCCTTTTTCATGCTTGGTCTCCTTAGTCCCCGATGTATCTTCCTCGGCTCTGGTGTATTTTTCAATTCTAGCCATGAGCTCTTCCATGCTTTTTGGCAGTGTCTTTGCCAAAGACTTTCGTAGCGGACAGTTGTCTTTTAGGCTGTTTTTGAAAGATACGACTGCCACCTCTTGATTACATTCTGGTATTCGGTTGAACACCTCATAATATCTTTTTGCATAGGCCCTAAGGCCTTCATCCTTACTGATCTTCAAAGCCATCAATGCGTCCACACGCAATGGCTGCAGCTTGTTTGTCACGAACCTGGCCACAAACATCTCGACCAGGCCTTCCCAAGTCTTCACGCTTCCTTTTGGTAGTTTGTGGAACCAATCTGATGCAATCTCCCCGAAGGATGAGGGGAACACTTTGCAAAGCAACGGCTCATTCCCACTATATAATGCCATTGAGTTCAAGTATAATCCAACGTGGAAGTTGCGGTCTGACTTACCATTGTATATTTGGAACCTCGGCATGCTGAATCTCTTCGGCGCCTCAAACTTGTCCAGTTCCACTGAGAATGGTGTCCTCAGCTTAACTAAGGAATTTACCTCGGCATCGGCATTCTGTTGCTTCCTTTTGAGGTAATCCCTCAAGTCCTCCTTTGTCCGCCCAGGAGCTCAGCTATCTCCTAATTTCAGTCTTTTAGGTGCATTGCTCTCAACTTTGTTGTGAGCCCTCTTTGACCCTTCTCCATGAGTTGTGTCGAAGCATAGTGCCTGCCCCTGAACATGCCGATGTCCTTTGGGGTCTGCCTCCTTTGTGCGATGCGTCCTCCGTGATTCTTCCCTTCTTGATTCTCCTCGTCCGACTTCCCTGGAAGGTCGGTGGGAATGTCTTTCGCTCCTGGTGTGCTGAGGGGCTATGGGGACTGTTTTCTGCCCTTCCTTCTGGGCATTGGCCGCTGGAATCGGTGTGTCCTGCAACGGGAATGGTGGCTGCATAACGTTGTTTTGCATCATGAAATTGACGACTGATTGCAGGTCTGCCAATTTGTTTGCCATCTCTTTTACCTCTTCGTCCCTCAGTAGACATCTATCCTTCCATACCTGGAGGTCATCCTCTTTGTAGTACCCACTTCGATCTGGCTTCTTTGGTATGTCACCATCCTGGCCGACGTCTTTGTTGCTGTGATTCTGGTCACGATTTTCTGTGTTGCGGTTGTTTCCTTCGACGTCAAGGTCGATAGGTCTGCCACTTCCAGAAGGAGTGTCGTCCCCAATCTTTTCCTTCTGTCTGTTGCTGGCCATTTATTCTCCTTTCTTTCCACAGACGGCGCCAAATTGTGTGAGTGATTTTCTGACCACACTGCCAACTCAGTACTCAGCTGGAGAACACTGGCAGAATAGATGACACCTGGCAGACCTGCAACAGAAAGAGAAGATTCCGGTGGTGGTTCGTCCACCCGAGGGCACTCCGACGATCAAGTCAGTATATCTCTCAAAGATAATCAATAGTGCTAATCTCACTGTTCGGAATATAAATTGCATACCTTAGACCCATCGGGGGTGCCTTTCTTTTATAGTTAACTCAATCCTTGTCCTAACAGAAGCCTAGCTCCAATGGTGTAACAACCCTCATCTTGACTTAGCCATGCTTGCACGCATTTTTGTATGATCTTGTCTTGTCATGTTTATAAATCTCATTATCTTGTTTTGCCTTGCTTTGTTACGTGTTACTTGCTTGATCTTGTTCCTTGCTTGGTGTGTAGCCGAGGTCAGCTTAGCCTAGTTCGCCTCTGAACCCTTGTACTTGGAATTATTTTGGAACCACTTGGTTGACCTCCATCTTCACCCCGGCATGTTTGCCGAGATGTCACCCTTTGGGTCGAAGTGTTTAGAGCCGAGGCCGAGATGTTTTGTACTAGCGATCTTTGTCCTTGGGCAGGTATGGCCTAGACCGAGATGTGGCACGCCCAGGCCAAGGTGTGGCACAGCTTAGTCAGGTGTCGTCCTCCCTAGCCGATGTCTTTGTTACCCTATTGCCGAAGCTTTGTGTTTAGCCGATGTCTTTGATTGCCGATGTGTCTTGCCTTAGCTTGTCGAGGACGCTTTGTCATAGACTTGTCTCATCAATCAGTCACCTTTTTGAGCTGAACCAACCTGGAACCGCCACGTGTCCGAGCTAAAGGATAAGACAGCCGGCAGGCCTAAAAACATATCATTTGTATCATTTTGTATCATTGTTGTCTCAAATCCTTGTTCTTAGAGAGAGAAACTCTAGAGGAAGAAAAAAGAGTTTTAGAGAGAGAAGTAGAGTTCCGAGCGTGATCTTTGAGGATCGAACTGTTGGATTTGAGTTTTGAGGTTAGATTCTTGCTCTACTCTGATTGTTCTTATCAATCATCTAGCTGCATTGCATGATCGCGTTTGTCTTGCATGCCATGCATTGATTTGAAGTTGGTTTTGAAAGAGAAAAACGATGTTCATGAGTTCTTGAAGAAAAGTCTGGTTTTGATCCGAAAGTGCACGACAAGAATCATGTTTTTGTGTTTGTTCTTGCATGGTCTTCTTGTATGGGTACCCAGGTCCATGTTTTGGAACTCTTAGCATGAAATCTCAGTTTTTGAATGAACGAGTTATGATTTTAGCATGCGTGTTCTTGATGTTCTTGATGATCTTGTTCTTTGCCTTCTTCAAAGGGGAAACCCAGGATTTCCCCGATTTCGTTTTTGTACGTGGCCATCAGGACCGCACCTCGGCAAGGAGGTGTGGGACCTCGGCATGACCCGGATGGTACCCAGTGTGTTTCCATGAGATGGGACACAGTGTTTTGACTCTCTCTGCATGTTTCGCTTTGTTATTGATTTAGATTCGGTGGGAGTGCCGAGATCATTACATGTATGTAAAGCTTGTTTTGAGAATGTGATTTGCCATGTGATTTGTCAGGGTTTTGATCTTTGCTTTGAGCCTACACCTGAGGAGCTAGGTGAGTGGTGCTTTTAATAAAGCTATGTTATACTGTTTTGATAAATCTTGCTTTGCTCGTTTTGATGAAAGTATTTGTTAAGCATGAATGATTGGCTCTATTTTGATGTATCAATCATAAGCTTTGGTTTTGATGTCATCTTTGAAAAGTCCCCTGGCTGGAGGACTCTAAACTTTCGCAGCGCTAAGTGTAAAAGTCCCTTGTACTGGAGGACTATAAACTTTCGCAGTACCAAGTATGAAAGTCCCATGGCTGGAGGACTATAAACTTTCGCAGCACTGGGTGTAAAAGGATACGGTCCTTCCTTGGAACACAAGTCCCTCGTGCTGGAGGACTCTAAACTTTCGCAGCACCATTTGTCAAAAAGGGCTGCGGGCCTAAGTGACACCAGTCTCTTGTATTAAAAGGATACGGTCCTTTCTTGGAAAAGCCATTGTGTTAAAAAGGGCTACGGGCCTAAGTAACACAAGTCCCTCGTGCTGGAGGACTCTAAACTTTCGCAGCACCATTTTTGTCTAAATCGATTACGGATCGTACAGCCTTTTGTTTTGCCACTGATGGATTACTAAGTGGAACTGTTTGTTCGGAAAGCCGATTTGTGATTCGCCGATGTCAGTAAACATCCCTTGAAACTTGTAAGACTTGATAGATGAATACGGTTCATCTCTTGATTTGATAAGCCGATTTGTGATTCGCCGATGTCAGTAAGCATCCCTTGAGACTTGTAAGACTTGATAGATGAATACGGTTCATCTCTTGATTTGATTAAGCTTTGATGTGTTTTGCTATATAAGGATCTCGGCTAATATTTGTATGGTTTTGACATGTTTTGTTTTGAACAGACTTCGGCTATATTCATGCAAAAACCTTTATTACTAGTACCATTCACTGAGTTTCCATACTCACCCTCTCTATATATATGTAGGTGATGAGCAGGACGGCGGTGACTCCTAGATGCATTTTGCAAAGCTTGTTTTGGATTCTTGTCACGTCGGCTTTGTTTTGCATTCATGTCGGCAATGATTCCTTTACGTCGGCCTTTTGTGTTATGTCGGCTTTTGTATTTACGTCGGCAATTCTTGAAAATTATGCTTCTTAGTCTGCAATCAGTGTATTTGTATATGTCGGCTGAGAAGCCTTTTGATCAAGATGTAACTTGTGTTTTGTTATTTATAGATTGGATATAAATTTCGTTTTGTATATGCCATCTCATTTGATCTACGCACGGCTCTTATGGACCACTTGTACCCTAAGTTATTGCTTCCGCATTTGTAAGCCCCCTTTTGCGTACTTTGTTGTGTGTGGACTTTTGAAAGCTGGCCTTCGGTAATCTCGGATTACTGGCCATCACGGCACCATGCTACTAGGGGCGGGTTGGGGTCGTGACAAATGGACTTTAGCTTAGTGCTTATCCAAGACTCTTCAATAGATAAAGATAAACTCCCTAAGAGCTTTATCCTTATCCAGGCTGAGTTCCCTCATCATTCTGGGACTCTTGTGCCTTATCTGCTTATCTCGGATTCCAATATCTTCGGAGATAACCTCGGCCTTGCCGAGATCACCTCAGCGTTATGACCAAGACACGTGGCACCTCGGCTGACACGTCGGTGTCACCTTGGCCACGTGTTGGTATACAGAAAATATATCCCCACACCAACCCTCAAAAGCTTCGTCAATCCTACAACCATGGTCTTTAGCTTGGAAATTTGAAAATTATGATGGTGTTAATCCTTTCTCAAAACGTTTTTTCCTTTTTCATTCAAATCTATTTGAGTTGTTTGTTGATTGTCATTGATTTGTTTGTGAACTCATAGTGAAGGAAGTTGTAGAGTTTCCTTTAGTTCATACTCTACTTTTTGTTACTGATGCTCTATTCAAAAAGACAGTAACGTTTTATTCTAATAATCAATAATATGTTGCTGTTAATTAGAGTAACATTTTATTGTAAAACAAAGTAAAATGTTATTGTTAAATAGAGTAAAATGTTATTGGTTGCGTCAATTTCGACGGTAATTTTTTTTTTTTTTTAAATAATTCCAGAGTCGACCTAGAACTTATTTGAAAGATCTTGATGAGATGATTCTAAAAATATTAATTTTATTCAAAATCAACATTTAAATCAAAAAGTTATATTATTTAAAATTTAAAATATTAAATTAGTCACTAAGAATATTTTGATAATAATGGTATTTACTGGATTTTTCAAGAAAGACTTTTTGAACTTATCTTTAATGAATTAAAATTTTATTATGAGGGGGTTTTGACTAAATTCCCCTTTGGAAAATAAAAGTGAAATTAGTCGTTGTTAGAAAAGAAACATGAGCCAATCTAATGTTCTTTATCAATACGGTATAGTTTTGGGTCCCTTAGCCAAAGGGGCACTTACAGGTTGGTCTTATTGATCGGATTTATTTACCTACAAGTTTTGCTTCCTTTTTCAACTATCAATATCCCAAAAATACCCTCACCTTATCTCATTCAACACTTAACCACAACATTACTATTATTACCTACCACTAAGAGCAATCACCTTCGGTCATCAACAACAACCTTCGGCGATGATTTCCAACAACCACCTCTGGCGACTACTTCTGGCCGCTGTCTCCAACTACCGGTAACCATCTCTAATCTCTGGCAACTCCTGGCTACATTTTTCTGACCATTTTCTAACAAAAACAATGCTCATCTCCATAACTACTTACTCAAATCTGCTAGCAACAACACAAAGAGAGAAAAAGAGAAAGAAAGATGAAGATAATGGGGGAGAGAGAGAGAGAGATGAGAAGAAAAAATAAAAAATTTACCAAAAAAAGGTTCACAATCAATCTTCACTGTCATAGATCAATACAAGATCAACAAAATAATCAAAAACACATTCATTGATAAATTTATCACTAATATATTCAGTGATAGTTTTCATTGAACATTTCAGTGATAAATTTATCACTATGTGATTTGTAAAAAATTACATATTCCAAATTTGACTCATTCACTCACTCACACTCACGCTCACGCTTACGCTTACGCTTACTTACTCACAAGACACCTCATCTTATACACACATACAAAACAAGATTGACTAATAAAATTATCACTGCGTGATTTGTAAAAAAATTACATAGGCCAAATCTAACTAATTCACTCACTCACACTCACAAAGACACCTCTTCTTACATACATATAAGATAGACTGACAAATTCATCATTGATCAATAAATTTGCAGTAGATCTACTTTGAAAAATAAAGAGAAACAAAGAAGAAAGATGATGAATGAGATATGAAAAAAGTCTCGATCTCACTGGTGACCATGTGCAGTACCAAATTGGTGTTGAAGATAACAGATCGACATTGAAAATACCTAGATCTGAAGCCATTGATGAAGTTCATCATCAAAGACAATAGGTCGGTGATAGAGTATTGCGGCAACGGTGGTGATGTCGAAGGCAAGTGATAGGGGAAGATGACAGTGATGTGACGTGAGCGAAGACGAGGGCAAGGGAGAAAGACAAGGGTGGTGGTTGAGGTAATTGATGTTGGCGTCGACGAAAAAAGACAGTAGTTGAGATGAGCACCATTGATGGCGACAATGGTGGACGTTGGTTGAGGTAAGCAATGACGGGTGACGGTGGATGGTGGTGAGAAGTATAGTGACGGTGGCGATGTATGGAGGTAGTGTAGAGAGATGAGAGATGAGAAATATGAGAGAGAGAGAGAGAGAGAGAGAGAGAGAGAAACGTTCTCTGCAAAATATTAGAGAGAGTAGAGAAGAAAATATATTTAATGACGGTATTAAAGACACTTAGACTTAGTGGTGCATATGAAAAGCCTTTAGGACTTATCAGATAATAAATTGATAAAGTAGGAGTGTGTAACAACCCGGATTTTTAATTATTCTGTAGAATTTATACTAATATTATTTAATCTTAGCTAAGAAAATATATGATTTATTATATGTTATTATGCGTAATTTTGTAAAATAATATAATTATTAAAAGTTTAGGGATCAAAATATAAATAATAATAATATAGATAATATAAATAATAATAGTAATATGTGTGGTACTAGAATAAATAATTAATTTTCTGTTAATATACAATAAAATATAATTTAATTAAGAATTAATTAATTTATATAATTATATTAAAATATTGGGTCAAAAGGTAGTTATCTTAAATATTTATTTAGGATAAAATCAAATCTATATAATAATTATCGAATCTGGAGAGAAGGATAAGGATGGGCCACGCGTTGGCCAACTGCTGGTCGTCCCTCCCTATAAATAGGGAGGCGTTGCACCTGGGTGGAAAATGAGAAGAAAAGAAAGAAGAATAAAAGAAAGAAAAGAAAGAGGGAAAGGAAGAGAAGGAAAAAAAGGAAAGAATAGTGGAAGTTAAAAGAGTCTTTGGTAGTGGAAAGAAAGAGTAAGGTATTAAAGTTAAGGTGAGTTATATTATACCTTGAGTCACCAAAATATATTTTACGTATGTTTTAACTTACCAAAATCTATTTTATGTAAGTATACTTTATTAGTATATTAATAATATTATGTTTTATAAAGGTTTTAGTTACGTGGTTTTATTTCTGAACCCTATTTGGTTAAAAGGAAACCCATGGATATGTTTGTTTTACTATTAAAGAATATTTGGCTATGACCTTATAAATAATTATATTTTGTAAGTACTATCACGGGAGTCCCACGCCTTGGGGGACTTAAATAACCATTGGCCTCTGTTTGACCACTTTGTGGTCCTCTGTTTGTCATGGATCCACTAACCTCTGTTATGTGCGGACCAAAGTGCTATGCGGAACTAAGTGCTACACTATTGTGGGAGCCACCTCTAGAATCCGTACGAGCCACCTCTTGAATCCGTACCTCTGTTCTGACTGTCACTTCTGTGACCTCTGTTCTGTTCTGTTCTGTACCGTGGTAATGGTTATATATTTATATAATATATGTATTTCAGTTTCTGCTACTTAAATGATTTCTGCTACTCAAATGATTTGTTTATATAAATGTTTTGGCCTAACTAACGATCCATGGTTATTTCGTGTCCCTTATACTCTTGGTATAATATTTCTCACTCTGCCATGTGCTTATAGTTTTTTACCAAATTTCAGGAAATATGCAATTCAGAAATAGCCTTTGGAAAGTCTTAGATGCGGGCTGCGGAATAGACACACACAGTATTTTTATGATATTTTTATATGTAAATATCAGCCTTTTTGGTCAATAAATTTTGTAATAAAAATAGAAGCTCCAATGATTCTTTTGGTACCCTTATTTAAATATTTCTTCCGCTTGCGTTTATCGATCTGTTTTAGAATTAGCCGGAGGTAACCTTAGTTACTGGCCATCACGATACTTAACCCTTGGGTACGGGGAGCGGGTCGTGACAAATGGTATCAGAGCAATGGTTTTTTTTTTTTTTTTTTTTTAAAATCATCATTGGAGCATAGGACACATGCACATTTAAGAAGTGAGATAACGGGTAATTAGTACCTAAATATTATATTCGTCGATTTAATTATATTATAATTTTATATGATTATATGTATATAATAAATTTTTTTTCTTAGTGTGCCTAATTGTGAAAGATATTAGATATAATTTATATTTATTATAGTAAAAGAAGGACAAGAAAAGAAGGATGTCGGGCTCAAGCACCTACCAAAATTATAATATAATTAAATCCATATAATTTTCAGTTCAGTATTCAAAAAAAAAAATTTATTTTGATGTTTTTTAAAAAGTGGATTCAAAACGTAAATATACTAATTGTGAAACTATTTCCTATCAATGAAAAGTTCATTTCAAATTTTCAATTCTTGCATATAATTCTGTCATTTTATTCTCATTTTTATTTATTATCGTAAACAAAACGAGTGTAAAGTTTTTAAAGTCACTAATTATTTCTCATTTTGGCCCAAACTAATTTTTGATAACTAGACAGTAAGTCATTTTTGGTAAAAAAAAATTTTGACGTCCTATTTTCTATCAGATTAATCATCTAACATATATTTATCAGAGTGCGCAGCAGATAACTTACACATGTGACAAATTTCGAGGACGAAATTCTAAAAGGAGGGAAGATTGTAACAACCCGAATTTTTAATTATTCTGTAGAATTTATACTAATATTATTTAATCTTAGCTAAGAAAATATATGATTTATTATATGTTATTATGCGTAATTTTGTAAAATAATATAATTATTAAAAGTTTAGGGATCAAAATATAAATAATAATAATATAGATAATATAAATAATAATAGTAATATGTGTGGTACTAGAATAAATAATTAATTTTCTGTTAATATACAATAAAATATAATTTAATTAAGAATTAATTAATTTATATAATTATATTAAAATATTAGGTCAAAAAGTAGTTATCTTAAATATTTATTTAGGATAAAATCAAATCTATATAATAATTATCGAATCTTGAGAGAAGGATAAGGATGGGCCACGCGTTGGCCAACTGCTGGTCGTCCCTCCCTATAAATAGGGAGGCGTTGCACCTCGGTGGAAAATGAGAAGAAAAGAAAGAAGAATAAAAGAAGGAAAAGAAAGAGGGAAAGGAAGAGAAAGGAAAAAAGGAAAGAATAGTGGAAGTTAAAAGAGTCTTTGGTAGTGGAAAGAAAGAGTAAGGTATTAAAGTTAAGGTGAGTTATATTATACCTTGAGTCACCAAAATATATTTTACGTATGTTTTAACTTACCAAAATTTATTTTATGTAAGTATACTTTATTAGTATATTAATAATATTATGTTTTATAAAGGTTTTAGTTACGTGGTTTTATTTCTGAACCCTATTTGGTTAAAGGAAACCCATGAATATGTTTGTTTTACTTTTAAAGAATATTTGGCTATGACCTTATAAACAATTATATTTTGTAAGTACCACCACGGGAGTCCCACGCCTTGGGGGACTTAAATAACCATTGGCCTCTGTTTGACCACTTTGTGGTCCTTTGTTTGTCATGGATCCACTGACCTCTGTTATGTGCGGACCAAAGTGCTATGCGGAACTAAGTGCTACACTATTGTGGGAGCCACCTCTAGAATCCGTACGAGCCACCTCTTGAATCCGTACCTTTGTTCTGACTGTCACTTCTGTGACCTCTGTTCTGTTCTGTTCTGTACCGTGGTTATGATTATATATTTATATAATATATGTATTTCAGTTTCTGCTACTTAAATGATTTCTGCTACTCAAATGATTTGTTTATATAAATGTTTTGGCCTAACTAACGATCCATGGTTATTTCGTGTCCCTTACACTCTTGGTATAATATTTCTCACTCTGCCATGTGCTTATAGTTTTTTACCAAATTTCGGGAAACATGCAATTCAGAAATAGCCTTTGGAAAGTCTTAGATGCGGGGCTGCGGAATAGACACACACAGTATTTTTATGATATTTTTATATGTAAATATCGGCCTTTTTGGTCAATAAATTTTGTAATAAAAATAGAAGCTCCAATGATTTTTTTGGTACCCTTGTTTAAATATTTCTTCCGCTTGCGTTTATCGATCTGTTTTAGAATTGGCCGGAGGTAACCTTAGTTACTGGCCATCACGATACTTAACCTTTAGGTACGGGGAGCGGGTCGTGACAGAGTGACTGGTAAATATCTCTTATCCTAACTCAGACAAAAAGCATCTCAATTTCTTTATATTTTCTTTTATCGAATTTAAATTTGATTAAAAAGTATTTAAAAATGATTTCCTATCTTTTTATCATTTGTTCATCAAATTAGGAGATAATTATTTTTTTTTCATCAAATTGATAACTTATCAAATTCTTCATTAAATTTAAATTTGATGCAAATTTAATAAGATGAATCATTGAAAATAAAATTAAATCAAATCTGATAAAATTTAAAAAAAAAATTGCGATAAGAGAAAAATGTTTAAAAAGATTTTGATAAAATAATTTATATAAAAATCAAACTTTTTATTCAAACTAAAAATTGAATTCATTGATGAAGGGTTGAAGATGATTTAACATTGGGTTAATTACACTTTTTACTTTTTGTAGTTTGCCCTAAATCTTACTTTAGTTTTTATAGTTTTAATTTGAACTATTTGATCTTTACATTTAAAGTTTAGTTTTAATTTGATTGTTTAATTTAAATTGGAGGTTAAAATTAATAATTTTAAAATACTTGTTAATTTTTTAAAATGTACACGTAAATAAAATTAATAAAAATTTAGACCAAATAACTAAATAAAAATTAAATTTAAAGTGTAAGAATTAAATTATTCAAATTAAAAATACAATACTAAGGCCAAGTTTGGCATCCTTCAAAAAATTTAAAAAGTCAAAACGTCACTATCCTATTTAAGTTACATCATCTTATTTAAGTCACATCACCTCTCTAACCCATCACTTCAAACCCAATCTAAATCCAACTAATATTTTATAAAAAGTCAAAAAATATACTTATTTAGTCTTTCCAAACTTGGCCTAATTAAAGTTTGAATCAAATTACATGACTGAAAAGTGTAATTAACCTTTAATGGTTGAGAAGGCGAAGGACACGTGCTCAATCATAAGTGGATGGAAGCATTAAAGAAAGAAGGAAAGGGCAGGGAAGGTGAGGAGGAAACATCCTGCATCAGCGAAAGAAGGAAGTGGGGTCCACCTTGATTTTAGTAGAAAAGGTCAAAAAAAAAACAACAATGCTAGAGGGCCATAATTTTTGTGGCCACAATGGCTCAAAACTGTCAAAACGACGTCGTTTTGACATGTTTTGCACCCAAAACGATGTCGTTTTGACAGTTTTGAGCCATTGTGGCCACAAAAATTGTGGCCCTCAAACATTTTCCAAAAAAAATATATATATTTTGATATTTCTAACATCATTAAAAAGCAAATTATGAGTTTGTTTCACATCTCATAAATAAGTTCACTTATTTAGATTTGTATATTTATTTAGGTTATATTTTTTTTTGGTATATTTTTTTTATAAAAAGTTAAATCCGTATATATGATACGATATCCTTATTTGAAAAGTTGACTATTTTAATTGATTATTTAGCTTTTTAATTATTTTAATTTGGTTAAAAAATTATATTTAGGAAGTTAGTTGGTTTTTTTATTTTATTTTATTTTTTTGTAATTAATTTGATGATTGAGAGACAAAAAATTAAATAATTATAAATTAAATATAATATTTTATTTTATTAATTATTTTAACCTATTTTATTTTTTTTAATAGGTTATTTTAGTCTAACTCTCCTTCCAAACGAGGCAGATATGATATCAAGGTTAACTAAGAAGTACAATGATTAATAACTAATTTAAGGACAAAAAGTCAAAACCCCTACCTAAATTTGATCAGTAGTGGCTTAGAGCTATGTGGATCCGTTTGTTTGGAGAGACGAAGGAAGAAATGAGATCGAGATTGAGGTAAGATTTACTAATATTATATTTATTTTAAGAGATGAAAAGGGGATTCATAAACCTTCCGGATTAGGATAGGTCTTGAATGTTGGGATTGAGATGGAGGTAAAAGATTTGATATTAAAAAACTAGTCATTCGGCTTAGCTTTTTTTTGTTTTTTTATATGTTGGGCATTTTTTTTTAACATTAATTTTGAATGTTTTTGTATTTTTTGTTAAGTAAATATCAATTTTATTTGTTTTATTATTTTATATTTCTTTTATATAAAAATAATTTAACAATTCTTACACTAACAACTATCATTAAAACAAACATAATTTTACTTAATCCTCTCACTAACAATCATTTTACTATTAATTCCCTTCATTCTATCTCTAAAAACAAACGGGCTCTGATAGTAGAGCTCTAATCAGAGCTCTACTAACGTGGAAAAGCCAAAAAAAAAAAAAAAAAAAAAAAGGCCAAAACATCACATCACATGGTAAGGCTCACTATTAGAGCTCTATCTATAGCTCCTTATTTAGAGCTCTCAATCATTTTTCATATTTGATACAATAGCCTTATTTGGGAAGTTAGATATTTTAATTAGTTATTTGATTTTTTTTTTGGACTATTTTAACTTGATTAAAAAATTGTATTTGAGAAGGTAGTTAGTTTTATTTGTTTTTAGTTTATTTGATAATTATGAGAGAGAAAATAAAATGATTATGAATTAAATGTGTCATTTTATTTTATTAACTATTTTAACTTATTTTATCTTGTAATGAATTATTTTAACCCAACTCTCCTTCCCAAACAAGGCGGATACGATATCAAGGTTAACTAAGAAAAAGTATAATAATTAATAGGACATTTATACACAAGTCCTAATTATCAAGATTATACTCCATTAAATCCTAATTAAGATTTTTTTGATCTTCACGTCTCATTAAATTTTTAATAGTCGAAGTTACCTTTCAAATAATGATTGTTCATCATTTATGATTATCTATAAAGGAACATGATGATTTGACATTTATTTTTGATTTTCAAAATTTAAAATATCAACTTTCAAATTGAAAAAACTCAAAAAAAAAAAAAAAACTAATCTGTTTGTTTGATTTCAATTTTTTGAATTCAATTTTCTAAAAATTGAGTTTTTTGTTTTTAGTATTTTTTTTTTTTTTATGTTTTTAGTGAATATTTTTTAAATTTTAAGTAATTTTTGTTTGTTTTTTAGATATACCTTACTTAGATATATCTAAATAGTAAATTATTTGTGAAAAAATTAACAAATACACAAAAATACGAAAAATGTACTGAATTTTTATTTATTTATTTTTTGTATTTTTGGTATGTAGTGAATTTTTTAAATATTTTTTTCACAAATATTATTCTTTCTAAAGGTATTTATGTTAGGTGTGTCTAAAAATTTTTTTAAAAAAAATTTCTTCAATATTAAAAAAATTTAGTGAAAACAAAAAAAAAATACAGAAAATGAAAAAATAAAATTTTCTGAAAAGTGAATTTTAAAAACTGGAAACAAACAGAGTGAATGTTTTTTTTTTTTTTTTTTTTTGAAAAAATTTAAAATTTTGAATTAATTTTTTATGCAAAATTGAAAATTTTGTGCCTATAATGGTGTATGATGATAGCACATTGATGTACAAAACTGAAAAAAAAAAAAAAAAAAAACTTTAAAAAATGAAAAAATTGATAATGTTATCAGTTTTTAAACTGGAGAAAATTGCTAACATTCATGATTTTATTGGATAGTTGAATCAAACTAATAAGTAGAAGGACAAAAATATTTAATCTTATACTCTGTTTTTTTTCATCAGTTAGTGAAACAATTATCTACAACATTACTATGCAAAATTAATAATGTTCTTAGTTTAAAAAAAAAAAACTGATAATAGAGTAATTATAAACACACCCCTTGAGGTTTACTTAAATTATAAATTACCCCTATAATTTTAGAAATTACATTATGCCTCTTAAAGTTTCTAATTTCATAACAAATGGTCATTTTATTAATAAATCATAAAGTTAATTAACAGTTTTTAATAATGTTAAAATTTTATTTCAATTAATAATTCAGATAATTTTATTATTGTATAGGTAAATAGTTAGAAATTTTATTTTTTCAATTAATTCTGTTAAATAAAAAATTCTGACAGAGAGATATTTGTAATTTTCCAAACTACAGGAGCAATTCGTATTTCAAGCAAATCTCAGGAATGTATTTGTAATTTACCTTTTTTTATTATTATTTATAAATAAGACTTTTAACCTACTTATAATGAGATATTTTTTCATAAATTCCTTTCACTTACTTATATTCTATTTATTCCATATTTTTTTTTCATATTCCAATAAGTCCTATGAGTGACATAATTACTAAAATACCCCTAATAATATTCATATTTATAGTTTGAATGTTCCGTGATGTGAATGCTAACACCATTAATGTGAATATTCACATCACCAAATTACTAATCGTTCATAAAATATTTGTAAGGGTAAAAATATCCATAAAATATTTTAAATATGAAAATTATGATTTGATAGATCAAATATCCAAATAATAAGATTTATTAAAATATAAAAATATTTTATAAACTAATTAAAATACAAACGCTTAAAAATAAATTTCTAATAAATTTCCCACAAATAACTAACTCTAATATAACTACTTTAAGGACAAAAAGTCCCACAGAAATAACGGACCACTACGTACAGTACTCACATAGTGCTGCTGCTATACATATACCAATGGTTGCTATCGTATATTTCTCTCTGTATATTTTTCATTTATCATAGTAGGGTCTCGTTTGATAATTATATATTTTAATTAAAAAAAATTATTATAAATTATCATATTATTTTTTTATATATTTTTTTATATATTTTTTTTAAATTAAAAAATTATTAAAATAATTTATTTCACAGGCTTATTCTGTGATACTAGACTACAATAATAAATACCTCAACCCCTCCAACCAAATGAAGAAAGAAAACACGAAAATTGTAGAGAGACAGAAAGGGCGGAGGAGTGAGAAAGTCTGCGTTTTCGTTCCTCCATTGCACACATCTCAAGCATCGCTGTAAAATTGTATCTCTCTATTTAATCCATATCTATAGACACGTAACGGCTACTTTTGATGATTTGTATTGGAGGTGAGTGATTGTGATTTGTCATACATGAATAATACCCTCTTCTTCTTCGTGTTATTTATTTATTTTTATTTTTGCATTCAGTTTGTAGACTGATAACACCCAAATGGATTACAACAATGACAGGTATGTTGTGACCTCTTTCACAATTTTTTTTTATATTTTTTTTAGTGTACTGTGATTATAGGCTGCGAATGCGAATGCGAATGCGAATGCGTTAGTTGTGATTTGTGTTGATGGGGTTTAGTTCCTAAAATGTTGGTTCCTTTGTTGGTTATTCTTGTGTATTCCTGAATTTCTTTCGATTGAAATGCTGGATTTGTGAGATGGGTTCGATTCATTTCATTTCCTGGCTTCTGGGTTTCTTTTACTCTACAGCAATCATAATGGGAAAATTAGTATGAGGCTGTGGACTCTGATTTAGTTACTGGGTCTTCTCTCTCTCTCTCTCTCTCTCTCTCTCTCTCTCTCTCTCTTCAATTACTATACATTTGTGTTCCTGCATTAGATATGTTTGTGAAGGAGCTTTTTTATTACCCATCAGAACTACTTGCTGTTCTAATCTCTTACACTAACTAGATCTAATGCTCCAGTATTTCTTTTGACCCCTTGTAAACTGTGGTGGATGTTGCTACAATGCACCAAGAATGTAGTTTTATGGCATGGATTTAGCTAGCTCATTCCTTAAATTTCTTCCTCATTCGCTTTGGCTTAAGCTTCAATCTTTGTGATTTTTATATTTACATGTTTTCCTTGGAAATTTATTTATATCTGAGATTTAATGCTTAAAACTACTTCTAAAATGGAAGCAGTGAAATGTGGGACTGGCATGGAGAGGATTACTGTCTCCCAAAGGAAACCAATCTTGGTGAGCCTTTGCTTTTTGATTTACTGGTAATGCAAGATATTTGGGTGTAAAGTTTTAATGTTGAATGGGTTTATTTTCTTGTGAGCAGACCTATCTCCATGCCTCTGGAATGGAGTAAGCCAGAATGAAGAAGATCTGTCCTACATGTTTGATGAAACAACACCCGTTAAGGCCTGTGGGGATTTGGCTTACCATGTTGCTGACGATGGTAGTTTTATACTTTAGCAGTCGTAATCTTTTTAGTGCTTGTTCAATTTGAAGGACGCTTTTTTATTTGAAAAAATTAATTGCAGTAAACATGAACAAGGAATTGCAGCACTGCAGGGAGACATCTGCACAAGTAAAGAGACGTCGAATGCTGCAATTTGACAATGAGATTTTGGATTCCCCTCTTTGCAATGAGGACATTTCATCTGTCTTCTTGAAGTCAAAGGTTGGTTCAAGCTTGTCTTTTTCTTGTGGAAATTGATACATCTTATACTGTTACTTGGGGGAAAATTCTACACAATGGTCTTATTTTGGTTTCACATAAAAGATAACTGCAAATTTATCATCCACCGCATATCAAGTCTGCCTGTCTGCAACTCATTTGTCATTGATAATTCATTTTATGCTGTAAATGTTTCATCAGGTGTTCATTATCGGTCAGAATGCAACTTATGGACTCGTTTAGCTTTGGGTTTTGCCTAATTAATTTGTATATTCTTGTTCTACTTAATTTGTTCTTGCTCACTTCATTAAGTTTGTTTTCAACACTTATTTATGATCAACGTTTCTGTTGGAATTATGTTTAGTATTAATTTGTGTGATTGAATGAAGTTTCACAAAAACTTAGATCCCTCATTTTGGTTCTGTGATTAGGAGAGAGAAGATTCGCTTGAAGATGCTTTATCTGATATGTCGCATTGGGTGTCCGGGTTTGCAGGTTTGTCCTGTAAAGTTCTGTTCTGAGATGAATAGATTCTAAATATTCATACATGTTCTTTTTTTTTGTTTGTTTGTTGTTATAATATGTGCTTACCAGAGGATACATCTGCATCTGGTTACGATGGCCTGGATCAGTCATCTGAGGGATGGCTAGCTGATTGCTTTAACAATGATGAGATGCATTGCAGCACTGATGAGACGTATGTATCTAGGTTTTCAATTCAATATTCTTCAATTCATTTTTTTGTTTTTATTTTTTCTTCAACTACTATAATATGTGGAACACAGGAATCTGTCTGGGCAGTCCGATGTTCAAATCGATATTTCAGGTACATGAAGTATTTGCTATTCAACGTGTCAATTATTATTTTTTAATTTCTGTTTTTTTAATACTTTTTTCCTTTGTTTTCTTGGCTCTTGATGTATTTGTATTCAATCTATTTTATTTTTCACATTTATATTAGTATATATAATTTTACATCACTGTTTTAGAGTTTTGCAACACCCCACCTGAATATGAAGCTACTGTGGCCCAAGAGCATCCTAGTGGAACTCGTCGAAATGTTGTTTTCAAAGGTTCGTATTTCTTCTCAATCTTATTTTGTAGCACATACTGCTTAAATAAAAAATTGTTATAAACCCTGGAGTCTTTTCTTTATGTAATGGAAATTTAGAATGGTCACAACACACCCTTGAACCAATAATGTCCAAAGAAGTGATTTGTGAAATAATCTTTGTACTCACGTGTAAATTGCAAACATTATTGTGCATAGCACCTGGCCTATATGGTAAACTTAGTTCCATGTATTCTCGTCTCTTTGTTTTTCATACTTAGGTAGGAAGTCATACATGCGAACTCCGACAAAGTTGGCTTCATCTGTTGCCTATCCATTTGCCTTTATTAAACCATGTGGTGTCCATGGAGATGTAACTCTAAAGGACATAAACCAGCGCATACGCACTCCACCACCCGCAAAATCGAAGCAAGGTAATGAAGAGGATCCTTCTGCCTCGTATCCCACTTCAGCTTTTTCCGGGAAGCCTGTTGTCGGCAAAACTAAAATTCACACCGAGGGAGGAAAAGGCAGCATCACAATCATGAGAACCAAAGGCTGAATAGATAAGTGTTCTCCAAAAATTTCTTTTTTGTGGCCTTGCTTGGTTCATTCTGTTCTAAGGTCAAGTTTCTTTTGTATCATTCTCGGGCACCTAGTATAACAAGTTAATACTTCATTCTTAGGTTGGTGTTAATTCTTGGAACTCATAAATTAGTTTAAGTGTTTATGTTTCCAAGTGGTTTTGTAGGTGACAAATACCTGTTGTTTTATAGCTGGTTGGGACTGATTCAAGAGTCAAATGAGGATCTTGATGTCTAAGAGATCCTCTTAGCTGCTTCTTTTCTTTCAAAAAACTTTGTTAATGATTTCACCTACTTCCTTTTAATGTGAAGAGACAGTGTTTACTTGGTATCTTGTGTTGCTTGAGAGATTGCTCTAGTTGCAAATATATGTATAGATACAATGTTTTCATTGATTTTGTGTGACCAGATCAATTCGGTAGAATGAACATTGTAGGTGCTAATGAAAGTTTAAATATCTAGATATCAGTATGATGTAATCCATTGCTTGCAAATCCTCAGTGTATGTTTCTTGAGACCTTTCTCAATAATAGACATAGAAGTTACATTTAATGAGGGACTATGTTCCCTTCATCGGCATATGGATATTATTAAGGATAATGTATTTAGAAGGTTTAAATAAACCAGAGAAGAAAAAAAATAAAAAAGTAAGTAAAAAATTCGGAAATAATTTCTTCTGCACTTCTTTTTAATGTTTATGAATTTCTGATGTATGGATGATTGTTATGGATTGGTGGAACCAAAACTATGGTTTCAGACATATTTTAGAAGCATAACACATATATAGATCTGTAATGTGGTATGGTAATGGGATATTTTATAACACATTCGTTAGGTCTCATGTATAATTTTTAATCTACTTTCCAATGTGAGATCATCAGATAATTCTTTTATGTTTTTGGTTGTTTACTTCATTAGAACAAGTTTCTCTCCGTTAGTTTGAGTTTGATTTGCAATTGAATATTAAATATCACATGTTTTCTGCTATGGTGTTGGATGATTGGGAAGGAATGTATATCGTTATTGATTTTCCTCGTTCAATCTTCGAGCTAGCATTGGGTGTCATAATCTGGGTTTTACATTCCATTTTGCTTATAAACAATTTCACTTTTAGTACAGGTATCATGTGTGTGAATAAGTTATCACAACTCTTTCTCTCTCTTGCACACATTTCGTAATCAGGGAAATTTCATAACAAAGGTTTTTCATGCCCAGATTGGTATTTAAGGTGGGTTTTTGGCCATGTATCAATTAATTGATTATGTTCATCCCTTTTGCAATGTTTGTTTATAACCATTTCAGATATATAATGTGTCAAAAGATGATTATTGAAAAATGGAAAGGGAAAGCGAATTGAGAGGTTGAATTTTTGGCAATAGATTTGCCAGTAATATAAGCTTGATCAAAATATTGTGTTGATTGAGCTTGAGAAAGAGAAAGCTGATGTGTTTTTGAATGTAAACCATTGTGTGTGTGTTGTGTTTTAGTTATATGCACAATAAGTTGAAGTGCTGTTTAATAAGTTGGAGGTGCTGTTTACTTTTGAAAGGTTATATAAGATTCCTTTTTAATCAATTTAGGTTGTGCATGTTGAAAATGGTTGTTCTAAATGAAGCTTGAGAGATATTCATTACTATTTACTACAGTTAATTTTCGCCCCTAGGGAATGGAATCAAGTTGTAGCATGCTTGCTCTGTGAGCAGCTTTAAGAGAAAGAAAAAGTGAAAGATTGTTGAATGCAATAAAAGCATGTATTAATAAATTCCATGCCTCCACTTTTTTGTGCCTAAATTTTGGATTCAAAAGTTAAGGCTGTTTTCCTCATGATGAAGCTTTTTGGGAGTGACATTTTAATGCTTTGGAAACATGGGGCTATGATTTCAATCTTAGGAAGGTGCTTACTCTCTATGGAAAGAGGTGTTGGGGCAATGATTCAAAGAGGTTGTGCTAAGAGCTTGCTGCCTTCTCAACTTCCCTGTTGCTGCCATCTGTCCCAATTAGGGGTAAGCAGTTCAGTTTGGTCTGGTTGGATTAAGAAAAAATTTAGTACTAAATTGAACTCTTTGAATTTGTTAATCGATGAATCGAAATTGACACATGTTATGGTTTGGTTTAGTATGAAAGAGAGATTTAAACGAGTCTTTAAAGGTTTTGTAGAACTTTGTAAAATCTCAATTCTGGAGTAATGAAACGAAATGGTGGAGTCCTAACATCTCCAAATGTGTTATCTTTTAATGATCAAAATATAAAAGTATTTAAATATATTATTTTTATTAGTTTAATTGGTGTTAATATTAATTAAAAAATAAAATAAAATAAATTGTACCTTATGAAAAACTAATCGGAAGTTAAAATTTTCGATCTATGTCAAGTGGTTGGTGTGATTCTGCTAGTTTTTCTTATAGTTGCCTTAGGGATGATCTATGTTGGAGGGAATGTTACATAAATAATGTTACATAATACTCTTAGATTATTTAATAATTTTCCCATGTTAGAGAGTTTTGAAAACTAGACAAACAAATTTGAAGATTTGAGAGTGTTCTTGAAGTACATATTAAGCAAAATATAATATTGGGTAAATTACACTGATCTCACTTGAGGTTTGGAGAAAATATAACATGCCTCATAGTTTTGATATAATTATACTGACTTATTTTTTAGTGAGGTTAAAAGATGTGGACGTAATGCAGATTGTATGAAAACATAAAGATAAATAAGGTGTATATATATATTAATGTAAAAGAAATGATAATACTAATTTTTTATTTATTTATATGATTAACAAATTGTTGATGAAAAGGGCAATTGATTGAGAGTTCAATGTAATTCTGTTAAAATTATAAAATTTATTATATATATATTTTTTAAATCTCTAGTGTTATGTATCCTACAATAATATTTTATATACTCCCTCCATCCTAATTTGTTTGTTCATTATAGAAAACAAAATTTTACTTATTAAGGAGACATACAATCATTACATTTTAATTTAAATTTTGAATTTTTTTTTTCACCATTGCCTTTCTAGTTAAATTTTAAAATGTGTTCATAATGATTTATAAGAGACAATTTTAAAAATCTAATAAAATTTAATATTTCAAAATAAAAAGTGAATAAATATTTTAAAACAAATTAAAATAAAAAAAATGGACCAACAAAATAGAACAAAGGAAGTTCATGTTTTTACTAAACAATAGACATATATATCAGAGTTGCTCTTAGTCCACATGTAAGAGAGGGTGAGGAAAAGAGTGAATATGTGCACTTAAATAGTCTTGTGCCCTTGGTTGGTTCTATAATCTATTCCTTTTTCTTGCTGAAAGGTCAAAGGGCAGCTGATTTTGACAAATACTCTTTTTAGCCATAAAAATTAGCTTTTCCCAAAACACAGGGCTGAGTAATTTTGGGAAGAGAAAATTACTTAATTGGAAAATGAAAAACATGAAAGAAACTTTTTACCAGAAAAAAAAATTCATATGAAATGTTATAATAATGATTAACTCTTTGACTTATAATGAATATATATAAATTAAATATATCATTAACATTAGGCTATGTTTGATATCCCAATTAGGTTGATGGAGGTTGTTAATACATGAAATTGAGTGATGAGATTACTGATGGGATGGTACTGAGTTGGAAGTGAAAGATTAATTTTATTTGTTTGTATACTAGTATAGTGATATTAAATAATTAAAATTAAATTTATGAAATTTTGTAAAGTCCTTATTACATGAAAAGTGACGTGTTATTTTTGTGAGGTAGGGGCAACCTCCAATCCATGTGAATGCTAATTTTAAAGGATTCATAGTTGGGAAAATATATTTGCACACTACTAGTTGTCTCAGTACAAACCTCTTCACTCTTTGCTCAATTCACATCACACCCAAATTAAAAGTTTTGATTTTGTCTCAATACATCATCATTTTTCAAATAATACCAAAACACCCCTATTCTCTAGCAAACCCCTAACCCTTACCATCGCTGGCGACTGACAGCCATCCATATCACCACCCTCTCCATAGCTTCTTCCCCTTCTTGCCGCCACCATCAACCACCACATCTGCTACCAACACATGCCCAGTCTCTCCTCTAGCCCCATTGTCCATCCCTAGGCCCCATTGTAATTTACCACTGTTACAGCCACCACCAATCCCTTTTCGCTAGCTTAGTTTTTTTTTGATCGGCAAAGTAAAAATTTTATTAAAAACATTTCCTCTAGCTTAGTTGACCCTCCTAAGCCCCATTATCCATCTCTCTAATGTCCTTTGCTCTCTCTCACTCTCTACAACTAGCCCCGTCTCCTTCTTCCTTCACCCCGACACCTCCCGCGACTTCTTTCACAACCTACCTCTCCTCTTCCTTCTCATTTTTCTTCTTCCAGTTGCTCAAATTCTAGATCTAGAAACCCAAATTGTCAATTTCTCTCTCTCTCTAGGGTGGATGAGGGATGAATCGCATGATAAATGGACTAGGTTGCGCTGCGAAAGGGAGACTGGGGGATGGGTCACAATGAAGGGTTACCGGCGGGGTTGTTGGCAGTTGTAGGAGAATCATTGGTGAAAGGGAGAGGGGTGTTGGGGGGGGGGGGCATTTCCCTAAATAAGCTAAAATAGTAAATCAATTCCCAAACTAAGCCTAGTTTTGAAAGAATTCCCAAAATAAGCTAACTCGTGGTTCACAATCACGATTTCAACATATATGCGCCTACCTCGCGTGAAAGTTGGGAAGTCTTAAAATCGTAGTTACAAAAAGCGCTTTTGATTAAGAAATCGCGGTTACAAAACGCGCTTTTAATTAATTTTTTTTTTCTTCTGAACTCACTGTTCCAAACCACGATTTTATCCAAAAAAAAATTTCTTCTGAACACGCTTTTCCTAACCATGATTTTATCAAAAAAAAATTTGCTTCTGAACTCGCTGTTCCAAACCACGATTTTATCAAAAAAAAATTTTCTTCTGAACTCGCTTTTCCTAACCATGATTTTATCAAAAAACAATTTTCTTCTAAACTCGCTCTTTCGAACCACGCTTTTTGGCCAAAATTTTTTCTTCTGAAATCGTGGTTATGAACCACGCTTTTAGCGTAAATTTTTTTTTTTAGTTTCAATATAACTAAACTCTAAAGAAGAAAATTTTTTTTTTTGGTTTTTTTTTTTTGGTTTTTTTTTCGTTTCTGTTGTCATTGTTTTGGTGATAATGTATTTCAGAACAATTTTTTGGGTTAAAATTGTTTTACTAAAACCGTTCTCATGTTAATTTTTTTTTTCTTTTCTTTTGTCTTTATTTTGGGTTAGAATGTGTAATTCAACATTTTTTTTTGGCTTGACTAAAGTAAATTTATTTTGTTTTTTCTTGTGTTTGTTTTGGGTTAGAAGGTAATAATGTAATTCATAAATTTTTTGAGCTTTAGTAAAGCCGTTTTGATGTAAATTTTTATTTTATTTTATTTTTTCTTTGTTTTGGGTTAGAAGGTGTTATTCAGTAATTTGTTTGGGCTTTAATAAAGCCGTTTTCATTTAAATATATATATTTTTTCTTTTCTCTTTGTTTTGGGTTAGAAGGTGATAATGTAATTCATAAATTTCTTTTCGCTTTACTAAAGCCATTTTCATGTAAAGTTTTTTATTTTTTATTTTTTTCTCTTGTCTTTGTTTTGGGTTAGAATGTGTTATTCAGAAATTTGTTTTAGCTTTACTAAAGCCGTTGTCATATAAATAATTTTTTTTTTTCTGTTGTCTTTGTTTTGGGTTAGAAGGTGATAATGTAATTCATAAATTTCTTTTCGCTTTACTAAAGCTGTTTTCATGTAAAGTTTTTTATTTTTTATTTTTTTCTCTTGTCTTTGTTTTGGGTTAAAATGTGTTATTCAGAAATTTGTTTTGGCTTTACTAAAGCCGTTTTCATTTAAATATATATATTTTTTTCTGTTGTCTTTGTTTTGGGTTAGAAGGTGATAATGTAATTCATAAAACCTTGAGGAAAAAACACATAAGTCTCCCACAAAAATACATAGGTAATACAGACATAAGTCTCGAACAACAATACATTGTGAACACCATGAACTGAACACACAATACATAGATAAATATAACAGTTAGACAGACAAATATTAGCCAGACAATCTGACAAACTCATTACGGAAACACTTACTCTAACACAGACATTACATATTAATGCATAACCTAATATTGCCGAAGTGTAGACATTAACACCTAATTCGCGCTTAAATCGGTAGGTGGCTCAGAGTCTGAATAATCCGAAAGCTTAGCGTCAGAGACAAGCTCAGGATCTTTCATGATACCCTTGATAGCCGCATCATTTGGTTCTGTTTTGTTCTTCTGGGCATCCTTCTTAACTATGTATAACTGCATATCGCGGGCTAACCTACGGCGCATTTGAGAAATCTCACGTTGTAGTCTTTCACATAGTCGATTAACATTATCAGGATCTTCCTTTTGGATCTCAACAGAACGTGCTTTTGGCACCTTCAATCGATTTTCCCGACATAATCTTTTCATTTGGACTCGCTCTATAAATAGTGCGGGCCACTTCAGAAGTCTAGCGTTTGGTAAACCATATCCTGTTTGATTATCTGATGGTTCCTCCACCAAACCACATGGATCTCTATAGTACTTGGGCATGACAAAATGTCGCTTCCCAAACCTATCATGATAAGCACAAGAGGCATCTAACAAAGTAAATGGTGTTTCATCTTCAGCATCGCCACTTCCCCTTCCCCCTCCTCGTCGTGAACTGTCACCCCTTTGCAAGTTCCTACCACCTCTGCGATTCCCACTCCCTCCCATGAACCATGTAGCCATGCTAATTTTTTAAAACAAATGAAATATAATTTCGTAGGGCAAAATGAGTTGTAAGGTTGTGTCTTCACCTTTAGTCGTTTATATAGTTGTAAGGTTGTGTCTTCACCTTTAGAAAGATGGCCCTGCATGACAATCCCACATATAAGAACAAGGTATGAGTTGTCACTAGAATGAAAAACCAGAGAAAAGAAAATATTTTGTACCAGGTCACGTGACTTGACAATCCATCTGCATATACCGACAAAGTAAGGGCATGCTCACTATAAGGTAAATCAGTGAATTCACTGTTGCCATGTGACTTTCTGAATTGAGAATGCTACATACATTAATAAGAAATGAGTTGTCACTGTAATAAAAAAAATCGAGCAAAAAATCGAGAAAACCAAAGCCTATGCACCAAGCCACATGACTTGACAATCCATCTGCATATACCGACAAAATAAGGGCATGCTCACTGTAAGGTAAATCAGTGAATTCACTGTTGCCATGTGACTTTCTGAATTGAGAATCCCACATATATTAATAAGAAATGAGTTGTCACTGTAATAAAAAAATCGAGCAAAAAATCGAGAAAACCAAAGCCTATGCACCAAGTCACATGACTTGACAATCTATCTGCATATACCGACAAAATAAAGGCATGCTCACTGTAAGGTAAATCAGTGAATTCACTGTTGCCATGTGACTTTCTGAATTGAGAATCTCACATATATTAATAAGAAATGAGTTGTCACTGTAATAAAAAAATCGAGCAAAAAATCGAGAAAACCAAAGCCTATGCACCAAGTCACATGACTTGACAATCCATCTACATATACCGACAAAATAAGGGCATGCTCACTGTAAGGTAAATCAGTGAATTCACTGTTGCCATGTGACTTTCTGAATTGAGAATCCCACATATATTAATAAGAAATGAGTTGTCACTGTAATAAAAAAATCGAGTAAAAAATCGAGAAAACCAAAGCCTATGCACCAAGTCACATGACTTGACAATCCATCTGCATATACCGACAAAATAAGGGCATGCTCACTATAAGGTAAATCAGTGAATTCACTGTTGCCATGTGACTTTCTGAATTGAGAATCCCACATATATTAATAAGAAATGAGTTGTCACTGTAATAAAAAAATCGAGCAAAAAATCGAGAAAACCAAAGCCTATGCACCAAGTCACATGACTTGACAATCCATCTGCATGTACCGACAAAATAAGGGCATGCTCACTGTAAGGTAAATCAGTGAATTCACTGTTGCCATGTGACTTTCTGAATTGAGAATCCCACATATATCAAATTGGTGTTTAGGTAAATCTGTTTGTGTATAATTAATTGTAAATAGCGATTTTGACAAGCAAAGCAATTAAAACCAATTGGGTTTTAAATTTAGTTCCCCAACTGGACCAACCACTTGGCTTTGAGCTTGTTTGTCCAGCCCCCCAAGTTTAGTTATCTGTCAACCCCCCATTCGTTACTAGAGTCATGATTTTGACTGGACTTCCAAGAATTGGAAGGCGACTCTTTCTTCTTTCCCGATGGAGATTGAAATTCTTTACGTACAGGATCCCTATTTCATGAGCCCCAGTTAAGGGAAGCTTTTCACCGAGCTACCTGTTCTGCTTTATGTGTTTTAAGTATTCACATAATTCAACATACATTAATCCATTCATTAATCTAGAACATTCATTAACTCATTACAATTCAATAAAGAAAGTCATGAACTAATAAATGTGCAGTTATAAATGTAGTTATTTCATAAATTTCAGGTTCATAAAACAAATACTTGAAATACATCCGTACGTTAGATGAACAACAACATTGTCTTACACTCCAGTAACGAAAATATGAGACAACATACAAACATATATGAAAGATAAAGGTGTTTCATTTCTCATTCCTCATCTGACATGTAGTAGTCAGAGAGATATTTTTCATTGTTTAAGACATTATTTCGCTCAATCACTGTCAAATCTCTGTTGCTTGCTTCTGCCATTTCGGTGGCTAGCTGAAGCATGAAATGTCGACATCTCCGCATCAACATTCTATTGTTCTCCTTCTTAATTCTGCTAACTGCTTTTTCATAGTCACTCACATTTCGTCTAGCCATGGTCAATGAACGACGATGAGGTACCGATGCCCCAAAGTTACGTAGATTATTAAACAATCCTTCTTGCTTCGTTACCCTGAACGCCCATTCTGCTCGGATACCAGCATAATAATCCTTCGGACTCGAGTACTTTTCGCTACTTTTCGCTCTTGTAGTCATAAGTAAATGGAGGTAGCAGCCACACTTTCGGATTTCTTTGCTGGCGTGAACTTCCTGCACCTCTTGAAGACATTGTTCATAAAATAAACAAACAAATAATAATAGTAATTGTAGATATATTACTATTGTTATGACTTGAACAAACATCATACTGGGGGTGTCGCTATTTATAGACATCATACTGAGGGTTAACTAGAGATGATCTAGTGACGATAATGCATGCTGGGACACTATGGAAGAAGTGATACCCGTGATATTATTTTTTAGCTTTTCATTTCATGCAATCCTGAGTACCCGTGACTTTGTGTACCTGTGATGTAGTCACGGACGTGATTGTCAGATAAAATCATAATTGTAGGCCAGAGGATGACAATGCAATCCCTTCATATTGGAGCAGTGAGTTGTCAAATAAAACATGCAGTGAGTTGTCACATCGCCACATGAAACTATTTTTTCATGCTTACTTTTTTAATACAGTAAGTAGTCACTTGGAATTGACGATTTCAGTACAAATTGGTGTTTTCAACAAATTATAAATGAAATTAAATGCTTAAATTTTCTTTGTTTTAAAGTAATATTATTCATAAACAGACTATATTTTATCTTATTTTCACTTAATGAACTTCACAGTCATCCCATTTTCTCATCTTTGCATTTTTTGCTTCTTTTTATATTCTGTAAATTACACTTTACTCCTTCAGTCCATCACATAATTGTTTATCAACACTATTGCCATGTGGTCGTATTGATGTGCCATGTGGTCGCAAAGTCAGAAAGTCACATGTATTACTGCATCACTGCATAAAGTGACATGCATCACTGCACAAAGTCACATGCATCACTGCATCACTGCACAAAGTCAGATGCATCACTGCATCGCAGCACAAAGTCACATAGCATCTGAGGAAAAAACAATGTATCCAAATTATTACATCTGTTCAAGTCATTGGTGAGCATCACTGACAAATGTTGGACGTATCACTGCGCCGAGTTACAATTTATTATCGTACCATACCTACTGTGCCCTTGTGAATTATGCAATCCATTAAAATTTTGAGGGGTTGTCATAACAAAATAACAATAAATTAATAAATATGTCAATACACCTAAAAAGTAAAACAAATTTGTGAATAAATATTTCTAAAATTTTAAAAATATTTTAAAGATTTTTAAATTGTAATTTCACATTTATTTTTAAAAAAAAATTTCAAGCAGAGAAATTTGACTAATTCAGACGTTTAGTCGGTTGATCAGCTTGGTTTTTATTTTATTATTTTTTTTTATGTTTTTACTTTTTGTTTTGGAATAACAATAAATTATGCAATTCATAAAAGTCGAAGTGACAACTCCTATCAAGTTGATGCATAGTTGTTCAGGTCATAAAAGTTGACGTGACAACTCTGATGCATAGTTGTTTACAATAATTTCATACATACAGCTACCATGTGTATGTATGGTATAAATATCGCATCATACCACAACAAAAGTTTTATAGCTATTTCGAGCGATATCATCATGAGATATACGGTGGTTGATCAATATTCAGCAATGGGTCGCTATTGGGTTGCAGATGGAGATGAATTTGAATACCCAATAAATCCAAATTTGCGTTACTCACGTGCCACCGTCAATACCAGGAGAGCTGAGTGGGAATTTCGCAAAACTCGAGCAAACGTTCTCGTTGAGCTATGTCGTGGAGTTGATCTTAAATTTCCTCGCCGGTTAGCCATGCGTATGCCAACTGACACTCCACAGTTGTTGCAAAGGGCATTGCATCGTATCCCGACGAGGTTAATCGCATGACCCAACGTTTGCAAAGGTCCGGACTAATGAAGACCGCAAATGAGAGTGCCGAAGATGGGCTAATGGATGATGCACACCAGTACTACGCCTGGAGCATGGATGTTATGTATGAATCTGATATTGAGATGTCAAATGATGATGATAATGAATGAAATTGTTTGGATGAACGCCCAAACCATTTCTGTAATGCATGCAATTTTTAATGCTTATCCACGACTTATCAATGAAGGGAGATATTTCAATTGTTTTCGAATAGTTCTTGTAATTCTACCTTTACTTTCTCTCCGTTATTGTTATTTTGAAGAACGCTACTTGAACTAGACTTTCATGATTTCATGCATTATTGATGTGGAATATAATAATGATACTTAATGAAGTACATGTTCATATGACAAATAGTTGAAATACACGTTTAAGCTAGATGAACAACAAATATATATGTCTACATTTTGTTTGGTTATCATTGGTTTGTACATGAAAAGAAGACAGTGAATGCAATCATTCAGAAAAGTGAAAGAAAAGGGAAAACAAAATTATGTGTTTGTTTAGATATTTATTTTGTTTCCTTTTTATTCATATTTCTCCCCACAACTATCCATTATGCAATGTTTACATTTTTTTCCCAGATTTTTTTGTATAAAATTTTTACTAACCTGTAGCAACACAAGTGGTCCTCCAATCTCGCTCAATAATAAAATCCTATCAATTCTTATCCTTTTTTTCCTGCTTTCCTTTTCATTTTTATGGAAATCATCAAAACAAGTAAGAATAAAAAATTGTAAAATTATATTTTTCGAATAAATAAGTATGACACATTTACATCATTTGTACAAGTTTGATTTACAAAAACTATAACAAAAACTATAAATAAAATAAACTATACACTCCACATCACACCCGCTAATGCCCTAACCTGCCCCCAGTCCCACAACCCCGACCGTGGACCTCCCTCCTCGGTCTCCTGCGGTAGACTCTCTGAATATCTGGCTCCCCCAATCGTAAATGCGTATCTTGTGGAGCCTGTGAGTGTGACCCCCCCTACTGCATGTGCTGCCCCTGATCCCGTTTGTGGCGGAAGATCAGATACTGTTGTGAGCTGTGAAACTCCATCATCTGGTGCAACTGTATCACGATCTGCAACAATAGCTCGACCTCTGCCTCTGCCCGCACCCCGACCTCGGTCGCGACGTCCGCCACAACCAAAACCTCAGCCTATCCCGCGCGCTCTGGGGGGGGCTCAATATGGGCCTCAGCGTCAATGTGGGAGATGTCAGTGAGAACTGCATCATGTGTACTCATGGTCGCGGTCGAACTATCTGGTGGTGGTAACTAGGTAGGTGGGGTAACAACGTCATGCATGTATTGGGGCGGTGTCCAGTCAGGGTTAGGCACATAAGGTATGCCAGTATGTTGCGTAGGAAGTACGTCGAGGGAATCTGCAGATATGTATGGGGTAGTATGTGGTGGGGTGACTGATGTCGAAGGAGCTGATGTGGCAGGCGCTGAAGTGGAAGGCGCTGATGTGGACGGCGCTGATGTGTCTGGAGCAGCTGCTGAAGTGTGTACACCGTAGTGGCCGTAATGCAAACGATCTCCCTGATGGGCAAGCGGAATGCCTGGTACAATAACTCCCAAATCTCTGCAACGGCCTGCAAGGCATGCTGTCCATCACGTCTCAAATGGGCGTCCTCAGCCAAGTGAAACGACCTCCCAGCTCCAGCCACCTGAACAAACATTCAGACGTATTATTAGGCTATAGTTGACTGAAAGTAAATCAAGTATGATTTTACTAATTATCTGACACATAAAATGATACTCACCAATGCCTCAAGATAAGGCCCAACTCCCTGATATCCAGACTCAGACACGTGGCTCGGATTCCCGAGTAGTAGGTGTATATGTCGCCGATACCACAACATATAAGGGTCGGAAGAGGGGATCACCTCATCGCTGCAGTCAGCCTGTACAATACTGTCCCGGCGGGCATCCTACAACCGTATATATGGCATATAAAACAGATGCCAGTCAGTGCCAGCTCGGCTACGCCTATCAGTGACGTGCAACTGCCACTCAGTGTTGAACCGATCCGGCACGGACTGCACCCGACCAAACTGTCGGAGGACACGATGGGGGAGATGCCACTCAACCACGTCAAAACAAATAAGTGGCACTCTCGCCATCCATATCTTCTGACCCAGTCGGCAGTAGTCGGGGAGCGTACCGAGGACCCCAGCGTAAGGCTGCCAGATAAACTACAATGACGACAAATAAATTAAATTTTGCTCGTGAACTCAAAACATGTACAATTAAGAAGACAACTAAAACGCAATCAAAAAATTTCATACCTCGCCTTCGATCATCTGGTCCAACTGGTCTCTATAAACTACCACTACGTGGGTCGAGACGACCTCGTGGCCCATGTCAACCCTCCACCGGCTACCTCACGGTCCGGTGGGCAACTGCATGTCCCCCTCACCCATAGGAAGCTCACCAGGACCAACCAGTTGCCGCCTAGACGGGGCAATGCGAATCAATCTCTCCCATGCCCAAATCTGCAATAGTTTGAACACAATTACAATACTGATATATGGCATACAATATGAATTGACATGTAATAAAATTGTTACTAACCTGTAGCAACACAAGTGGTCCGCTAATCTCCCTCGTACCCACCTGAGCTGCTCGACATAGCATCCTATACAACCATGCCAGAGCCGCGCTACCCCAGCTGTACTGCCCAATCTCCTCAATGCCTCTCAGCAATGGCAAGTACATCAGCTTGAGCAGGTTCTGTGACTTATCAGGAAGTACCCCCCCAATAAGCCACAGAATATATGCTCGGGTATGCTGCTGTACCAACTCATCTGGAGCATGATCTGGAAGATGAGCAAACTGCTCGGCCAGCCACCTCACCCTCACTCTACCTGACTGTAAATCTGCTGGTATAGGTGCTACTCCCAATAGCTCAGCACATAGGGCTATCCACTGCTCCGTCGCAAAAGATGGGTTAACTCCAGTAACTGCTCGGCCATCAATCGGAAGACCATATAGGATGGATACGTCCTGCAACATGACGGTGGCCTCCCCGATCGGGAAATGGAATGTATGAGTCTCTGTGCGCCACCTCACGACGAAAGTAGTGATGAGTGCGTGGTCCAGTCGAATGTGGCCGATACGATACACACCATAGAATCCCGCGCGTAATAGATACTGCAAGACTCTATGGTCCAACGGATGCTCCCACAATCCAGAATCTGCCCGATGGCATGTCAACACGGTGCGTGCCTCATCCTACACAACAGAATGACCAGTTTAAATAATAGCATTATCACGAAATATACAACAAAATGCAATGTATTTTAATTGTAAGCGTAAAGTCCAACAAACGTTGTTGCATACCGGACGATCCCACATACTGTCAGCTCGATGTGCCTGTCTGAACAGTGGAACCTCCTCAGGTACATGTGCCATAAAGCCTGTACAACTGAAATATTAGATCATCCATATCAAAATCTCATTTAATCAAAACATAATAACAGAAAAACTGTAATTATTGATTTTGTACTTAACGATTTAAAATACAATGAAGCAAAACGTATGGGTTCGAGAAAAGACAAATTTATGTGCCACTTACACGGAAGCAATTCGAAATTAATGATTACATTTATAGCATATTTGACAAAATTTAAATATTGATTTTGTAATGCTAAAAGTTTGAATAAATTATAAATTTTGCAAATTACATATAAAATTTGTAATTGTGAACAATGACTGCAGCATTCCAATTTTTAAAATTTTAATTTATAATAGGTTAATTTTTTTAAAATTTGTAAATTTTTTAAATTATAAAATGTGAACAATGATTGCAGCATTCGATATTAAATTTATTCAAAAATATGAAATTTTGAAATGGTAGAAGAACTACGTGATTAAGTATAGAATCTTGTAATACACATTTCGAATCAAGTACACAGTTAAAAACTAGTACACGTTTTCAAGAAATTATACAAGTTTGAATAAATTATACATATTTTCAATTTTGCATTACACATTTTGAATCAAGTACACATTTTGTAATACACATTTTAAATGTACGACCCCGTTCACAAATAAAGAATTTAAAAATACATAATTAAATGATCTATTACAAATAAAGAATTTCAAAATGATATATTACAACATGTAAGTATTACATAGTCTTCATCGACCAAGTCACGCCGGACATGTTCGCCTGTCATGACCTGTATGGTGGCACTCACTGCAACGAGCTGTCAAACGCCTGTCTGATATATCCATCTCATTCGGAATACGAGCCATAGATGTACGACCCCGTTTTACTTCTCGCAGACGAAGTTCATTAGGCATTAAGGTGCACTGCAGATCATCCCAATAATCTTCATGCGGTATTGGATTGAATTTAGTTTCCCAAACCCTCATGTATACAGGAAGCCGATATACTGGATCAACGTACTGGAATGGATTGTCACCGCATTCAGACATTACAGCGAGCATATGGGAACATGGATAGTGTCTTATCTCATATTTCCCACAACTGCACGTGGGTTGATTCATCCGCACAATCTGTCTATTGCGACCTCGTCCACGGCGAAAAGATGTTTGCACCTCAAATACACGGCGGGGCCTATAAGACAATATTGATACAAACTAATCAAGTTCATGTTTTTAGGTGTAATTAACTCAACAACATAATAATAACAATTTTTTCACATTACAAACTAACCTGTCATACGATATCAACTGGAAAGTATTTCCCCTTGCGATACCCTCCTCGATAGTTTTTTGCATCTCTCTAGGGTATTGGAACTCATTGCGTACATCTGTTTCAGCTTGGGCTCCCATTTCGTCAAAATATTTGACGAGCCGTCGAAATGTAAATTCAACCATAGCTGAGATAGGTAAGTTCCTTGCACCTTTCAAGACGCTGTTGAAGCACTCTGCATCATTACTGGTCAATACCCCCCAGCGATATCCACCGTCATATGCAAGGGCCCAGTCCTCAGGATTCATCTTGTGGACCCAATTAATGGCTTCTTGGTTAATAGCCTGTATCTGATCTAAGTAACCATTACACTTTCGTCGTTGATCAGCACTCCCTGCTTTCCATAGAAGTTGTTTGAGCTCCTTATTTTTGAAATGTGTGTTAAAGTTACTGCAAACATGTCGAAGACAGTGCCGATGATATCCAACAAATTGGAGCGAGGGATTCAGCCAATGCCGCCTCACAACAGCTAAAATACTCTCAGCTCGATCAGATATCAAAGTCATTCCTTGTCGGTCCATGACAATATGTTCCTTGATATTTTGAATGAAGAACGACCAAGACTCCAAACTCTCTTTGTCGACAACAACGAATGCAAGCGGTAATATTTTGCTATTGGCAGTGACAATTGTTGCTACAAGCAACACACCAGTGTGTTTACCGTATAAGAATGTACCATCTATAGTTATAACAGGCCTACAATATCTAAAGCCATCGATGACGGGTTTGAAAGACCAGAAAACAAAGTGGAAGACGGGCATAATGGTTGTATGCCCGGTATATCTATGCTTCCATGTCACGATGGTGCCAGGATTAGATGTCTGTAATGCATGCATGAATTTAGGCAACTGCCTATATGATTCATCCCAATCACCAAATACCATTTTAATTGCCTTTGCCCTTGCATGCCACGCCTTCTTGTATGATATACTATAGTTCATGGTCTTTTTTATATCTTCGATGACATTCTTAATTGGCATATCAGGTTCATTCTGCATACGACAATCAAATATGAGTTGGATTATCTGGGTGTGAACACTATAAACAAACAAATATGTATATATATGTAAACAATTATTTTTTATACTAACCGCAACTTGTCCCAAAATATGAGAAGTAATGTAACTGGAGCTAATATTAGTGTGGTCCCTGTTCATTCGTGGGTATAAACAATGGTGAGGACCCCTGTACTGCTTTGTTTCAAAAAGACCATGTTTCCTACTAAGAGATGCACGCAACCACCAACTGCAGTTGTGCTTGCAAGCAGACACCCAAAGGTCTCGTTTGGAGGTTACGACCTTATACTCTCGATTATTTGTTGCATGGTACAATTTCACAACATGTAGAAGTTGCTTCTTATCAACAAAAACCATTCCTCTGTCCAACTCTGGATTTTCAACGCTCCAGATCCGGTTACGGGAAACGACATCACGGGTACTAATGTCAAAATCACCACCCATGTGAATGTTGTCATAGAAAGGGATTTCAACTCTATGTGGAATGGGGGCATTTTCAGGGTCAACAGGAGCCTGGGCGTCATATTCTTCATCATCATCATCATCTGATCCGCCTAATAAATTTTCTTCATCACACATTTCATTGTCATCATCGTTTAGGGCGACATCAGGACCGTACATGTCACTGTCAGCAAACTGCACCTCGTTCACTATTTCAGCCATATTACCAGCAACTTCAACCGGAGTGGTATGATGGCTGCATGTGGGCACATCTTGTGTGTTATTGTCAAATTCATAATCATGTCCACCACGTGAACTTGATTCTACACCATGGCCCTGAAATGATTGTTGTGTGTAGCACAGTGGATAACATTGACCTGATTCATACATAGGAGACTGAAACGCTGTTGTATCAATTCCATGCGTCAGCAATGTAGTGAATGGACGAGAATCCATTTGTGTCATGTTCGGGATATTGTGTACAACCTTTTATCAATGTAGACTTCCAAACAATTTGGTGCTTGAAAACTTGCACCGACACTTAATACGGTGTTCAACACCTCATCGTCATTGATCGGTAATATCTTGTATTTGTTGTGTGTTTGCCACTGGCAATAAGGATATCTACATTTGAAGGTCAATCGGACACTTTCCCCGCAACTTGCCACATTTGACATAAACATCTCCTCCAAATTGCTAAGCGTGGTGCCAATTTGCACCGCATATATCCCTTTCGGCTCAGCATCATATGAGACGCCTTCATCGGGATCCCGAATTATGTTTCCCCCCCAGTAGAAAATAATTGGAACAGTCTCCATATACTTGCTTCAATTAAGACAAAAAACATTAAAATAGCAACAATATACTTATATCTCCTTGTACTTGTAAAAGAATTATATGAATTTTAACTCATTCAATTACAATTACTTGTGACGCATTCAATTTATTTAAGTAATCAGCAATTGTAATCCAACAAGCAGTATTGATTTTTTAATTAAAATATGAGTTAAAATAATGATAATGCTTTAGATTGTTTAGCTTTTTATGAAACAAATCTTACAACACATACAAAATTAACATCATGTTCTTCTGTTATGCTTTTTACATTATTTATTATGATTAAGATCATGCTCTTGTGCACATTAAAACAAATTCAACTAAGTTTTAGGTCTGAAAATCTTTTATTAATTTTGGATTAATTTTGTATAAATTATAAAAAAATGATTATAAATTATAAAGTAACAACATTTGTAATCATTAAATAAATATAATTGATGTAAGTTGATTTAGGTAATTGATAAATTATAAATCTAAGTAATTTACATAAACTTATGAGTGTAAGTTGTTAATCTTGTTACTTTGAGTGTAGGTAAACTTATGAGTGTAGGAAAATCCAACAATCTTATGAGGTAGGTAAACTTATGAGTGCAGGTAAACCTAACTTTACATCAAAGTAACAACCTACATCAAAGTAACAATATTTCTAATTTACCTAAATTTCTAATCATTACATAAATTATGAGTGGAGGTTGTGACTTTATATAAATTATAAAGTATTGGTAAACTTGATTTATACATAAACAAATTTGATTTATACATATTCGTGACCGCGCTTGTAAGTAAAATATGTAAAAACGTGTTTTCAAAACACATTTTGAACAAAAATTCAAAACCAGCACTCACTCTTCTTTGTCACAGACACTCACACTCTCTCTGTATCTCTCTCTCTGACACACACACCCACAACACTCACACTCACATGAAACATATATAATTTTTAATATATATAAATTTTATTTTATAAAATTCAGAACAATTAATTTTTTTAATTTAATTTTTCTTTTCAAATAATTTATTTTTCCAATTATTTTTATTTTTTTCCAATAAATTTTTTTTTCAAAGGTGGGGGAATAACTGTCATAAACATAAACCTCTCAGGGGTGTCAGTGTAATTTACCTAAATAAAAAAAATTACATTTTAAGAATTAAAGTAAAAAAATAATCATTTTATATAGTTGATTATTATTTGCTATTATCAATTATTATTATATATATTTAATATTGGTCTGAATTTTAGAAAATAAAATTTATATATATTAAAAATTATATATGTTTGATGTGAGTGTGAGTGTTGTGGGTGTGTGTGTCAGAGAGAGGGATAGAGAGAGTGTTTGTGAGTGTCTGTGACAAACAAGAATGAGTGCTGGTTTTGAATTCTTTGTTGAATTTTTACATTTTGCTTAAAAGTGATTATTATCCACGGGTCAACAGTAAAACCGTGGTTTGCAACCACGTTTTCTGAAGATAGAAAGAATTACCTAACAAAAGCATGGTTATGTTTAAATCAAATTTCCTTAATCAGATTTACTTTAAAAAAATAATTACTTCAAAATTTATGTATAAATAAAATTTCCTTAAAAGCGTGATTTGTAACCTAGACAGATATATCAATAATTTTGAATATGAAGACATTACGAACATTCTTCTTTTATTTTTCTGTTCATATAATTTTATACTATAATTTGTATCAAGTATTGTATTTATTCGGTGCGATTGGACAAAATTGGACAAGTCATACAAAAATCTTAAATCATAGTGTAACTTTTTCTATGAAATTATTATTATTTTCATTGAGTTCAAATAACTCGACTGATTTTGTATGACTTGTTCTTAATTTTTATTTCAAACATTGTTCACGTCATTTTTTAAAATTGGTGGTCCAATTAGTGAGATTCATGGACAATTAAAGAGAAGTTACTTTTATTTGCTCAAGCTTCTGCCAATAGGGACCTTAATGACAAAGTTATTTGGTAGGTTATTTCCTATGACATTATTCCCTAACTTAGGGAAATAACCTCATCCGAAATAACGTAGGAAATAACTTAGGGAAATAACGTAAGAAATAACATAAATAAAAAATTAATGAGCTCTCATAATTTTAAGCAATATAAAAAACATAACAAAAAAATTATCGACCTGAATCGAGTCAAACTTGAGTTTCATTAATATTAATGAGCTCTCATTATGTGTTAAAAATTAAGTATGCTCCTTTCAGATCTCAAGTTGAACTCTCAGTATGTGTCGTTTATAGGTATTAATTGAGATTTGTCGGATCTACATGGAAGGGACGTTTGGTGTGGATTGTAAGATTAGTCGATAAATACGTAAACTGATTCAGGCATCCGACTATCATAAAAAGTTAAAACTTAATTGAATAAGCATAATGCAGGCGCATAGAGAATAAGTCAATTGGATAATTCAAGTGGGTAAAAATTATCAAGAATGTCTCATTTTATAAATCAAATATTTTAATTTTTTCAAACATAATTCTTAAACAATTTTTTTTTTTTTTTTTTATATCAAATGTTTTCATAATAGCATTTTCCGTGACGACTTGAAAGGCCTCTTTTGGCAAAGAGGTAAAAAGTAATTTTTTGACTTCTAATTTTTTGTGGATCAAATTATTTGACCTCTAATGTTTATATCAATTTTTTTATGGATCACTTCTAAAAAGTCATTTATTTATATCAAATTTATAAAAGGGAATGTCATGAAATTTAAGGAGGAAAAACTCGAAAATGAAATTCAACCCTAAATGGGCCATGAAATTCAAGTAAACTATACTTTTTATATTTAACCACGATTAGATTTGAATTTAGTGCATAAATTTAGTCAAACCAATTTTTCTTATTGTAGGGGCATGTGGCATCAATGGCATATTTTAAAGTTTTCTTTCTTTTTTTTTTTGTTTTTTGGGTCAACATTCTAAGTAGTTAGATTTTAATTTGTTAATTAAATTTTAGTGTACTACTTAAAGGGTCACCCATAGAAAATATTAACAATCACAATCACTCTTTAAAAAAATTTAATCAGAAAACGAAAGAAGGCCTACACCGACATAAAATTCAATTATCTGACTTTTCTATTTTGCCATATCCCTATCTCCAAAATATATATATATATATATATACATTTGTTCCTGGCCAAAATTATGAGAAAACTTCCATAGCAATTTCTTATCACAAATTTTGTTCCTTACTTTTCAATTTCTTATTCTTACTTAAAAAATTGAAATTTAGAACAAAAATATTTTTGTTACTTTATTAATTTTAAGTTATTACTACTCCACATCACCTAATTAATAATAATTTTTACAGCCAAATTAACGTTTCTCTTTCTTATGTAATTAATTAACAGCATTAAAATTATTATAAATATTTAGTTACACTTTAGCTGCATAGGACTAAGGTAATTTATTGGAATGAAAATAAAAGGGAATGGCATGATTATTCCTTAAATATGTTTTGATTAAAAAGAAAAATTTGTAGAAAGTGAAAGTGAAAGAAATAAAAAATAATAATTTGGAAATTTTGAAAGAAAGGGATAGAAAATTTTGAAATTTTAATTATAGATAATTTTTATGTAGACAAAATTAGATTTTCTTGTGTTTTGCCATGTTTTTTTCCAATAAATTATAAAGTTAGTTACGATAATAATATACAAGAAAATTATTATTATTATAGATAATTATTTATTGATTATGTAAAAATTATTTGTTCCTAAAAAAAATCATATAACATTATTAAAAAAATTTAACTTATCATAAATTTCTTAAACCCTAATTTCTGAAACCATAACCCTCATTTTTGATTTCACAATTTAAAACCCTAACCCTACTTGAAAAATGATTTTACATTCATCAATTCAAAACCCTATTTCAAAACCAAAACCCTCATTTCTGATTTCACATTCAATAGAAAACCATAACCTTCATTTTCTCATTTCAAAGATAATATTTAAATTTTTCTAAACAGATTCAACATTCAACAGATTTCACATTCAACAGATGTCACATTGAACAGAAATGTGATTTCACATTCAATAGAAATCTGATTTCACATTCAACAGATTTCACAATTATAAACAGATTTAAGATAAATATAAACCATTCAACATTCACATTCAACAGATTTCACAAATATAAACCCTAACCCTAACCCTAACCCTAACCCTAATTTAAGATTGAAGATTTCACATTCAACAGATTATCTATAATTAAAATTCAACAAATTATCTATAATTAAACACATTCAACAAATTCAACAAATTATCTATAATTAAAATTCAACACATTCAACATTCACATTCAACAAATTATCTATAATTAAAATTTCACAAATATAAACCCTAACCCTAATTTATTATTTCTGATTTCACAACATTTTATTCACAAATATAAACCCTAACCCTAACCCCACATTCATGAACCCTAACCCTAATTTATTCACATTTTATTCACAAATATAAACCCTAACGCTAACCCTAACCCCACATTCATGAACCCTAACCTTAATTTATTCATATTTTCACAAACACAAATACAAACACAAATATATTCACAAATATAAACCCTAACCCTAATTTATTCGCATTAAAGTAGATGATAGAAGCCATACCAACGAGAGAGAGACAGTACTGAAGCAGAGGGAGCTCGACAGAGAGAGAGCAAGGAGCACAGAGACAGAGAGAGAGGAGTAAGAGCGAGAGAGAGAGAGAGAGTAGTAAGACCGAGAGAGAGATAGCAGGGAGCGAAGAAGAGAGCATGGAGGGAGAGAGGAAATGTAACAAGCGTGAATGCAAAACACGGGGCTGGGAGATTATGTATAAGTTTTAAAATCGTGGTTGTGAACCACGATTACACTTAATGAAAAAAAAATTTGCCAAAAAACGTGGTTTAGAAAAGCGATTTCAGAACAAATTTTTTTTTGATAAAATCGTGGTTAGGAAAAGTGAGTTCAGAAGAAAAATGTTTTTTGATAAAATCGTGGTTAGGAACAGCGAATTCAGAAGAAAATTTTTTTTGGATAAAATCGTGGTTTGGAACAGCGAGTTCAGAACAAAAAAAAAATTAATTAAAAGCGCGTTTTGTAACCGCGATTTCTTAATCAAAAGCGCTTTTTGTAACCACGATTTTAAGACTTCCCAACTTTCACGCGAGACAGGCGCATATATGTTGAAATCGTGATTGTGAACCACGAGTTAGCTTATTTTGGGAATTCTTTCAAAACTAGGCTTAGTTTGGGAATTGATTTACTATTTTGGCTTATTTAGGGAAATGCCCCGTGTTGGGGTGCCGTAGGAAATGGGAGGCTGTAAAGGGGAGGCTGTAAAGTGGTAGGGTGGTTGTAGCTGAATGATGTGTATTAAGAAATAGAGAGATTTACTTAAGGGACAAAAGTGTAATTTAATTAAGGAATAAAAATGTAATTAAAAAAATTAGGTTGATGGTTGTGTATTGAAAGAATTATTGGTGTGTAAATAGAATTTTTCTTTATAGTCTCTTATAGGGCTAGAGTCCCATACTATTTTTCACAACCGAATATTATTTTTGTGAGACGCATAAATTAAAATAATATTACAATGAATATCTCTTTTGATCATATTTTAGACACCATCTTATATGAAACAATCACAACTATAAATGCAATGGGTTCATGAATTAAATAGTTATGATTGTACCATATATTAAAATGAGATTAAAAGAGGGGGTACTTACGTGTAGGTCCTAATAAGTGGACTTATTGTCTAATAAGTTCTATGAAAAAAATTTGTCATAAAAAAAGTCACTAATTGTAAGTTTTAGCGACAATTTATAAAAATTATGATAAAAAAAAGTTACTAATTGTCAATTTTTGACGACATATATAAAAAATTGTCACAAAAAAATTATTTTTAACGACAATTTTACCAAGACTTATTTTCAATAGGACTTGAAGGAAATTAAGTCCAACTATTAGGACTTATTGGTAGTTTACTCTTAAAAAAGAGATTCTCCTCGCCAAACCAACATTCAAACACATGAGCTTATTTGTTGAGTTTTTTGAAGATTGAAGTAGGTTAGTGTATCTTTCAGTTAAGAGGGCGCAATGATGCCGAGGGCCAGTTTGCCTAACTAAAATCGCACTTTTGTCTGTGGTCTTGGACAATTTGTCACTAGAGTTTGGCCTACTTCATTTTTTTTTTTTTTCATAATAAATGCTTTGGATAAATTAAGGAATTAATGTTAGTGAAAACTCACGACTTGTTTCACCAAATTTACAACAAAAAAAAAATGTAAAGGAAGAATGCTTTATTTAGCTATTTATTTATATGAAGTGGGGTTAATTATGAAGGATTTTTATTGCATATCTAATGGGTATGAAATAAGAATGTAAATTTATAATTAATTTAAATTTTAAGAAACATTACACTTAATATTCGATGATGAAAAGGAGAGGATCACAATCTGAATTGAAAAGGGTGAAAAGGGTGACCGGATTTATTCTTAAATATTTTTACGTTTTTGCGTCAATATATTTGTAGTTAATTACATTACATGATGGGGTGGAAATTTTGAGAGACACACAACATTAAAATAAGAATGAGTAAGAATAGAAGAAGAATGTATTATGGCATCCCAACGGTGGCTTAACTGCGGTTTAGGTTGGGTCCTACACTAATAATAAAAAGCTAAATTACAAATATTGAAAGTTTGCTTAAAATATGAATAATCTGTTATGGTTCTAAAAATTACAATTCGTCCTTTTAAGTTTCTAATTGCATAATAAACGACTATTTTTATTAACAAATCATTAAATTAGTCAATGATTTTTAATGATATCAGAAATATATTTCAATTAACAATTCATGAATTTTATTATTATATGAGAAAGTACTTAATATATATATTTTTTTTGTTTGTGAATTCTGTTAAATAAATTTTTTTTGATAAGAGAGTATTTATAATTTCTAGAACTACAGCAACCAATTCGTTTTTTGAGCAAGTCTCAGGGGTATATTTGCAATTTGACCTAATAAAAAGTAGTTGGACTTGGGTAGCTCTAAATGCATCCCAAAAATTAGGTTTGACACCCGATTACTTTGAATACCTCAATTGAAAATTTAAATTTAAGTTTATTTTTTTGGACACCCCAAATAATACCCTATTATGCCCCCTAAAAATCTTAAAAACCTTAGGAATATACTAGAAACCAACTTTCTACATCCCAAAGTCTAATTGTTACAACAGAGGCACAAACTCATCCTTCGTGACAAAGTAAACACATCGTCTCCAACACTCTTGTCGCCGACCCGCCATCTCCAATCCCTTATCGTCTCCAATCCCTATTGTTTTAGGGTATTTTAGCATTCTATCAATTTGGAGTTTTTCAATTTTGATTCTTTGAAAAAAGTGAGTTCTACAATTTCTTCGGATACCTAGTATTGAATAAATGAAATATGTCCGAATACTCAATTCCGAACAACAAAAAATTAGTTATAGTTTTTTCATCTAGATAATCAATGCCGAACTACAAAAAAATGGTTCCAGCTATTCCATCCGAATACTCAGTGCTGAACAAATTAAATATGTCCAAATACTTAATTCCGAAATTATGAAATTGTTTCGAATACTTGTTCTTAACAATGAAACATATGTGGATACTCAAGTTTGAATAATAAAAAATTAAAACATATGTAATATCGGATATAATACCAAATAGTTCTTTTTATTCGGAATTTGAATATGAAGAAGTTAAAGAAAAAAGGGTTCGGAAACATAAAGCCAAACATAAACAATTGTTCGGATATTAAATATTAATCAATGACCATTATTTTAGAAACACATTGTTGAATATATGAATTTTGTTTAGAAACAAATTTCTGAATAAATATAATTTGTTCAATACTGAATTTCTAAATAAATTCCGTAAACCCAATAGCCGAAAATGATGAACATGAATAGAAAACTTTATCTCTAAAAAATTACTTAGAAATGTCTTCTTCATTGTCTATTGTTAACTTCAACATAAAATAAAATGTAAAAATGATGGATTCAAATAAAAATAGGATTGAGTACGAAGATACAAAATGGAGAGAGTAAGAAGAGAGAAGGGAATATCGAGTTTGATTATGAATAAGGTGTCTAACATACTTTTATTTGTATTTTTTTCAATATTAAGTACTTTTTACTCATTTTAAATGGGAACATAATAATAATAATAATAATAATAATAATAATAATAATAATAATAATAATAATAAAGGGTAAATCACATTGACACCTCCTGAGATTTCTGTTTAATACAGATTCCTCTCGTGTTTGAAAATTACACTTATCTCCTATTAAATTAAAATGACATATTTGTCCCTTAACCTTTATACATGTAAAATAATATTGATATTTTGTTTATGTCATTTCAAAAGAAATAACAATCATCTTCTTTGGTTTAACTCACACAAAAAATTGAATTTTTTTATTTGTTGTGTTTTTTTTTATTGGTTTTTTTTAATATTTTAAGTAATTTTTTTAAATTTTTTTTAGATACATCTAATCTAGATATACTTAAGAGAGATAATATTTTGTGAGTTTTTTTTTTTAAATTCACCAAATACAAAAAAATACAAAAATAAAAATATTCAGTAATACTGTAATAAATGTGAATGATGGTGTTTGGTAATATTGTAACAAATATGGGTGAATAGATGAGAAAAAGAAATGATGTTGGAAATAAAAATAAAAAATTTTATTCATATATAAAAATATATACAAAAAATATCATAAAAATATTGTGATAGTGATATTATTGTAAATATAAATCATGTTTATGAGTGTTTTGTTTTAAAGTGAAATATCACCATTAAACTATATCATTGTATTTGAAAATTTTATATAAAATTTATGTTTGTATATCATCACGCAATAAGAATATGTTCAGGTAAAATTTAATGATAAAAAATTATAGAATATAGTCATGATAATAGGAAAAGAAACGGTAGGGAAAAGGACAAAATAGTCATTTAGAAAATTTTAGAGTATGACATCAGCAATCTAGGGAGCAATTTGTCATGAGATTACAAATTTCAAGGAGGGAAAAATAATTTTTCAAACATAAGGGAGAATCTGTATTAAACAAAAATCTCAGGGGGTGTCAGTGTAATTTACCTATAAAAAAAAATTCATTAAGTTAGAATGCTCAGCCTAATTTTTGAGGTGCAAATAAAGCCTCTCTTGAGTTTGAGTTGTGTTGAGTTGGGTTAGGGGTGTGCATAATACTGCCGAAACCGCAGAAACCGCACCGAGCTATAGCGGTCCCGGGTTTACCCCTTGTTGTATAGCGATCCGGACATGTGTCCGTGGATGTTGATAGTTGAGTATTGTCTTGTTTACATCCTTTCTTGCTTTGTAATTGAGTTATAGGATGTGTTGGGCAGGTTTGTTACAGGTTGGTTGAGCTTAGGAACCAAGTCTAGTTGCCCAGGTTTTAGCTGGTCCGCTCGAGCGGAGGTATGTACGCTCGAGCGGAGAGGTTGTTGTTGCTTGTACGCTCGAGCGGGGATTTTGGCGCTCGAGCGGAGAATGCACACATCCAGTTTTTCGTGCACCTGCAAAACTTCTGCAAGTGTGGTTCCTACGCTCGAGCGGGTTTGGCGCGCTCAAGCTGGTTGCGCTCGAGCGGTGATGTTGAGCTCGAGCGGACAGTGTGTTTTTGGTGAGAATTCTGGGAGGGGGAGAACTGCGCTCGAGCGGGCTGGTATCTACGCTCGAGCGGACGAACTTTGTGTCTGTGTCTTGGCGCTCGAGCGGACAATGTTGCGCTCGAGCGAGCCATGTTTTTGTGTCTTTACGCTCGAGCAGAGTGTCTTACGCTCGAGCGGACCTGTCGTATAACTGAGTGGGACTGGGCATTTTTAAATCACTTTTTGACTTATCTTCTCTCTCTTACTTTACCCAAAACGCCATTTTCAGAGCTTCTCACTCAAAAACCTTAACTTCTCTCTAAGTATTGATCTAGCTAGGGTGTTTTGCTCACCTTTGGTCTTCACAAAAAGGGTGTAGATCGTCGAGGGCGTCCTTTTGATCCGAATAGTTTGGTGTTTGGAGCATTTTGGCTTTGGGTCCTTCTCCTTTGGAACTCATTCTTTGAGGTAGGGATATCCTACTCCTCTTTATGAGTTTTGTCTTTAAATTTTAGCATTTTGATATGTTGGAAGTTGTTGTGTGATTTTGGGAAACTTTGGGCCATTGTGTAATTTTACAAAAGTTGGGGGTTTTCATCTAAGATAAACCTAGAAGCATGTTTGGTATAGAAACATGGAATTAATGTTGAAACATTAAGGAAATTGGAACCTAAGGGTTGTGATGTTAATTATGGAGAATGACCTAATTACATTGATTAATTAATTTGGATAATTAATTGTATTGATTTGTGATGTATATAATTGTTGTTTATATGCATTGTGTTGTGTTGGAGGAGATAGGGGATGTACTCCACGGTTTAGGGGAAGATAGGGGATGAACCTCTAAACCGGATGTTGTTGGGAGGAGATAGGGGATGAACTCCGTAGATAGAGCTGGTATGCTTATCTAGAAATGTATTGACAGAGCGTATATGCTTGTCTTTGGAAGTATTGATGAAGTGAAAAGTGTTGGCATGAGTGTTTGTCTCGTGTGTGATGTTTGGCCAGGTTCTGAGCCAAGGTTATGAAATGGCAAGTAAAAGGAAAAGAAATGGAAATGAAAGGAAATATAGACTTAAGTGTCTTGGAATTGTGTTATGTTATGAATGAATGTAAAAGTGTTGACCATCTATCAACTGTTAATCTTTTAGTCATTGTTCATAATTGGTTTAGTATATTTCTACTGGGCTGTGGCTCACCCTATATGGGAACATCATTTTCAGGTACAGGAAGCATGCCACCTCCAAGGACTTAGCTTGGGAGGCTAGTGGCGGACAGACTTTTTGGTTGTCTCTCCTTTTGTTGTATTACATGTAAATTCAAGCCAAGGGCTTTATGTGTAAATGAGTTAGCACTCTACTTTTGTGTAACCAAGTGTTAACTTGGAAAGCTGTAAGCCCTTAGGGCATTTGCTTTTGTTGTTAACATGTGATACTTTTTGTAATAAAACTCTGGTGAATGGAAGGATGTGGACCTTTTATATATCATAGCATGTCTATATTGTTGGGATTAATGTTATTATTTTGAGGGTGTTACAACTTGGTATCAGAGCGTACCGGGTTCGAATACTTTGGGTACGTGGGAAGTGATTAGGATCACAATGGGTTTGTCTCGCTTAATAGAGACTTAAGTGTACTGTTATGCTTATGTGATAACATGCTTATGTGATTATTTGGGTATGGGATTTAGTTTCTAGGATGTTGATTGGATCTTTGGGTTTCTGGGAGTCTTGTTGGAAAGGCACTTGATCAATGCTGTTTCTAACCGGTACTCTAGTAACGCCTTGGGACTATCATTATCCGGAAATGAAATTCGTAAGTGCTTATGTGTTTATGTGCTTACGTGGAATGGATTACAGTTGTCCATGCATTAGGACGTGAGTGTTTAGTTTTGGCACGTTTATGAATGTGCTAACTTCCTGTGTTACCTTTATTAGGATGTCAGGACGAGCAAGAGGTGGTAGGCGTGGTAGGCCTAGGAGGCAGGAGGTGCCATTACCGGAGGAGATTCCGGCAGTTCAGGAGGGGGTTGGTCAGGCCAATGTGGCCGAGCCAGCGGGTCAGCAGGCCATGAGTGCCTTGGCCCAGGAGATAGCAGGGGCTCTGGGTATTCTCAGAGCAGGGAATCAGGCAGCTGAGGCAGGGCCTTCCTTCTTGAAAAGGGAGTTCTTCCGGTCTAACCCGGAGGAGTTTGTTGGGGATCCTAAGGAGCCACTGAAGGCAGACGAGTGGCTAGAACAGATGAGTAAAACGTTCGAGATGCTAGGCATTGAGGACGGAGCATTGAAAGTGACCTTGGCATCCTTCCAGCTGAAGGGAGATGCGGGTCAATGGTGGAAGTATGAGAAAGCTCGTGTTGGTGGTACTTGGGAGGCGTTTGTGAATGCTTTCCAGGAGAGGTTTTTATCCGCTGTGGCTAGAGAGAGGCTGAGGGATCAGTTTAGCCGGCTTAAGCAGGAGGGTTTGTCTGTGGCCGAGTTTGAGGCTACATTTACTAGCTTGTCCAGGTTTGCACCTGAACTTGTGGCGACAGAGGAGCGCCGTTGCTACGAGTTTGAGCGGAAGTTGAGATGGGATCTCAAGTTGAAAGTTGGTGGACCCTACATTCGAGAGTACAGGCATTTGGTGGATGCTGCAGCTCATATGGAGCTGATGATGCAGGAGGGAGAGGAGGAGATACATGGAGGCTCCAAGAGGGGCCAAGAGGGACAGGGTGATGGTAAGAGGCAGAGGGGTTATAACCCTCAGCAGTCCCAGGGTGGTTTGGCCAGGTCGACTTTCCCAGTACCGAGTGCAGGCTCCGGGAGGGGCAATCAGGGAGAGTTCACCTGTTTCAAGTGTGGCCAGCCGGGTCACAAAGCTTCAGTTTGCCCGCAGAAGGGCGGGGGTCAGAGAGCTGCTTCTTCGTCAGCTAGACCGCAGAGAGCTGTTTCAACAGTAAACATTTTCAATATATTATAAACCCTGAATGATATTAATTTTATGTATTGTATTTGATCATTGTAGCTTCCACAGATGCTTGTAATGAACTGATGGCATAGTCGTTGATATTATCATGTTGTTGCTACACTTGCTGCATCAGAAGAAAGTTTCGCAAGATGCTTAACATCATAGTATCTCTCGTCTTTTTTTTACTCTTTGATTTAAGTTTTGTAATTTGAATTATATTTTTTATAAACCGCCAATCCGCCCAAACTGCCAAGGCAAATCCGCCATTATTTGCCAACCGAACCGCCGGTTTTTGATAAGAAAAATGGCAAATTCTAGTGACACTTTTATCAATCTGCCACCCGCCATACGGTTTCTATTTTTCTCTCAAACCGCACCGACCCGCACCGCGCACACCCCTAAGTTGGGTTATGTTAGATTGGGTTGGTATCTATCTATCCAGTTAGGTCTTTGTCACAATGGCCTCTTGTCTTCACTAGAGTTGATGAATCTGCTGTTGGCCATTCCTATCGAGTTCATCAACTATGGTCCACACAATACAAGGTTTTGTTTGCTTGGGGACTTGTAGTGCAGGGCAGGGCAGGGTAGGGTATGGATGAGGAAAAAAGTGTATCCAGCTTAGTGAGCTGGGCTGGGACCCAGGAAGAAAAGAAGGGACAGACTTGCAGATTGAAGTGCTGCTTCTGTGAAGTTTCCGATGGTTGCATTTTGGATATAGATGCACATTCAAACTCGTGAGTACTTGAGCGAGGGGTGAAATTCGTCTTAAGAAAATTGTGTCCATCGTAAGTTTCGATCAAATTATTTTTTATTCTAGATTTTTATAATCTGTTCGTAAATTTTCTACTTCTCTATAAGTATTTCGATTTGGTTTTACCCAAACAAATTACGTTGTTTTTAACTTATATTTTTATATAATTTGATAATATATTTATATATAGTACATATAAAGATTTTTTCCAACAGATCTTTGATGGATGTCATAGGTGGTTGCTAGTGCTTGCCTTCATTAAAAGAAAATGTTTAAGATTCTTAATAAAATTCTCACAATTTCATCAATAATAATGTGAAATGATAGTCGTCAACTTTTGATTTTATCACATACTCAATTATATGGGAGCTCTCTACTTCACTGCTACATCATTCGAAATGTATTTGAAGGTCTCAAATATGAATCTCTAAAATTATTTTTATTTAAATTAATAATTAACACACACGATATCCGTAGAAGTCAAATAAGTAAAAATAAGTTCTCATAAACAAACAACTTAGTACATGTGGTGTGTTGTTCAAATGAGACGAATCTTTTTTATGACAAAAAATCTAGCTAGTCTCTTAACCAACAAAAGGTAGAGGAGTGAGTCCTATTTTTTAAATTTTGTTATATATATTTCATTCACACTTTTACACTTAACACATCATATATATATACACATATATAAGTAATATTTTTTCTTTTGTTATGTGACAAATTTTAAATGCTTACTTTTTTATAAAAAAAAGTCATATGAGCATACATTTTTCATTTACATATAAAGTTCTACACGAACTCAATTTTAATTATAATAATCAATTTTATATGAACTCTATTTGAGAAATACTTATTTTTCATATATTTTTTTATAGTGATTCCGGTTTAGACCCGACCCATTTTGTATTTTGGACTCGGGTTTTATGATTTCGTATTGTTGTTCATGTCTTACTTCCCTTATATTTCCTCGAGTTTGGCTATTTGGTTGTATTGATTGCGTTTGGAACATGTTGATAGCTTGGTTTTCAAACTTTTGTTGCCGAAAATTTTACTACTCCACTCAAGCATCACTTCTTGCACTCAAGCTGATTTTGTGAATTCTCAGTACTTTTGCAGGTCTACAAAACTACTAGAAGAGTGTATTCTACGCTCTAGCGGTGCTTTTTGCGCTTGAGCTGTCTCGGCTCGAGCAGCCTTCTTGCGCTCGAGCGTTAGTTTGCTGTTTGCAAAACTACTGGAATGTGTAATCTACACTCGTACGTCATTTCTTGCGCTCGAGCGAACAACTTATTGTGTCTGGAAGCTTGAGCGTCACTTTTTGCGTTCGAGCGGACTGTGCGTATATCAGTTTGTAAAAAGGTCATTTTACATCAATTTTTCATATCTTTCTCTCTCTAAAACATTTCAAAATCCTAAGCTGAAACTCTCTCTCTCTCTACAAATCCCCAAGATCTACCCATTTCTCCATCCTATTCCCTTTATTAAAAAGGTAGAGCTCACTTAGAGCTTCATTTTCATTTGACTAGAGTTGGGTTTTGTTTTCATTCGAGTTTCATCCTTCTTTTGCTCGTCTTCTAGTTTTGAGGTAGGGATTTTCTATACTCATGTATGACTCTTAACTTAGTTATTTGTTTTATATAAACACTATTATGAATTATTAGGATTTTGAACAAACCTAAGATTTTAGTTTAAAATCAAAAGAGGGGTTTACAAATGGATGTATTGAAAATGGTTATGAGAGTGAATATGAGGTTGTGTTGTAGTAAAATGGTTTATTTTGATACTTAGGTTAGATTTTGAAAGAAAGAGGAATTTCCCCTAAAATGTCTCAAACATTTGTTTTGTACAAATAAGTGGACTTGGTATTATAAATGTGAAATTGGATGGATGTTTATATAAATGGTGGAGTTGGATATATATTATTTCTCACCTATGAAAATTTGGATAGTTTATCTGTCTTGGAGATTGTATATCTGTTAGAAATATATGTTTTGAGCTATTAGTGGATGATAGCTATGATTGTTATAGAAATTACACGAGGATTAGGCGAATTGAAACTAATCTCTCATCCATTGTCATTGAATATGACTATGTCTTTAATACATTGTAAATATATGATGTTTGAGAGAAGAAAGGGGATGTACTCCATGTATAGGAGAAGAAAGGGGATGTACTCCATTGAATTAAGTTGGTCTGTGTATCTATGGTGAAAGTCCCGAAAATCGTGCGTATACATGGGTGCCAATTCCCGCAGACAAAATATCCGTAAAATGGCAAATAAAGGAGGTTATATGATGGTTACACTGGTTAGAGACCTATTAAATTGTATTCTGAGTTTGGTTGTCTAAATGAAATGGAACTGATTTCTGGATTTAAAATATACAGTTGGTACTGCATGGTTTGTAAAAGAATTATGAAATGATTTATCAATGGCATTGTATATGCATATCACTTTTATATCTTTGTTAAGTTTTATATGTTGCATTGGATGATTTCTACTGGGCTTTGATTCACCCTATTTGGGAAACCATTTTCAGGTACTGGTGATACGTCTCCACCAAGGACTTAGCTTGGGAGGATTGTGGAGCTGAAGGCTCAATTTTGTTATTTTGTATTTATTTTTATACAAGCCTAAGACTTTATTTGTATTGAGCTTAAGACTTACTTTTGTTGTGACCAAGTCTTGACTTGGAAAGATGTAAGCCTTTAGGGCATATGATTATCTGTTTCTTTTATTTCCTTTGTACTGTTTCATAACACATGTTGTGGATTCATTATGTATTATTTATGAATATATATCGCATGAGTCACCTCCCTTGTACAACTGTATCTTATGTAATGAAAAGATATCGTGTTCTAATTTATGTTGTTATTTAATTATCGTTATTGGTGGTTTATTATAATTATTTTCGAGGCGTTACATTTTTTATCATGTATTTAGTTTTGTTGTTATTAGATTTCTTTTATATAATTGATATTTTAATTTAGTTTTTTTATTTAACATGAAATTATTTGTTACAAAACATTTATATAGTTTTGTCATTGTCAAATTTCTTTTATATAGTTGATATTTTCATTTAATTTTTATTTAACATGAAATTATTTATTACAAAATATTTATATTTAATTTCAATTTTATATATCTATATACAATAGGAGAATTTATTTTTTACGGTCCCTGATATTAAGATTTTATAAGATAAATGACATACAATATTTTCATAGTAGTTAAAGTCTCTTAACATTTTCACAGAGAAAATTCGACTCAGAGAAATTTTGCCTAACTTAAAGCAATTTGGCCCCAACTCAGAGAACTTTCAATTTTCACATCAAAATTTCTTTGGTAGGACCACAGAGTTTCGAAATTTCAATATAAAAATTGAAATTTCTCTGAGTTGGACAAAATTTCTCCAAGTCAAATTTTCTTTATGAAAATGTTGAGGGATCTTACCTAATAAATAAAAAAAAAAACATCTTGGACCTCTCCTGCTACACAAAGTTGGAGATGGGTGTTTCACTAATTTTCTCTATACAATATGTATGAATAATTCAAAAGAATATTAAAGAAAAAAAAAATCAATACTCTACATAGTTAATTTAAGTATTTTTTTCTTAATCCAATCACAATATATTTATATTTAATTTTTTAAATAAATTTTGTGTAGTTCTATTTCTGAATATTTTTATTTTTCAAATAAATATAAAATAAAAATAAAAGTAAATAATTAGAATCACTTTTAATTTTATATTAGTAATTCTCTTTTTAATTTAATTATTATTTTTAATATCAAAATGAGTGTTTATTTTACTATCTTATAATTTAATATATATCATATAAAATCATTATATGATTATTACAATTTTATAGTACAATAAAACTAAAATTACCAAAATAAATAAATAAGTTAGCTAAGTCTATTATATTTAAATATTCAAATAACAATTTTATGAAACGATAAGATTAAGATTTTTAAAATAAATAATTCAAATTAAAAGTTTATTTTAAATTAAAATTAATATTATTATTTTTTGACACATATCATAATATAAAGGCTGAACTACACCAACGATACCTGTAGTTTGGGGCTTGTATCATTTTGGTCCCTGACCTTTCAACTGTGATACATTTAACTCTGAATTTTGAATCTCGTTTCAAATAAGGACAATTGAAGACATTTTTGCTCCATTTTAAGGGCAAAGTCATCAATTTGACAAAATATAAATTAGTTTGACAAAAATAAATGTAAAAAAAAAATTATTTTTGAATTTTTAAAAATTATTTCTACCCACCAAACATAAAATTATATAAAAATGATAAATCTTTTACATTTTGATTTTTTTTACCAAATTAATTTTTAATGTTTGGATGATAATTCTACAATGAGTGGTTGTTTTTGTTGATATTTTTTTTTATGGTTATCATGTAATAGATGGTTGTATTTGTTGTTAATAGATATTTTTTGGATGGTTATCTTGTAATAGATGGTCATTAAGCTTTTAATGTGTAATCGATATGTTTAATATATGAATATTTTTAGTTTTGAATTTTTTGATTTAATGGATTGTTTTAATACTGACATCAAAGTTGTTGTCACGTTTGACTTTTGAAAAAATAGAGAATAATTTAATAAAAATAAATATAAAAAATTATTTTCACCCTCCCAAAAGATAAATATAAAATTGATGTGTTTTTAATTTTTTTTCACCAATTTAATTTTTAGTTTCTTAGAAAAAAATTTGAAAATAGATTCTGGAAACCAAACCAAACATATCTTTGTAACCAAGAAAATTCCAATATCATTCATTAAAAAAAGGCCATTACATTTCAAACACCTTACAAATTAATCAACACAAAATAAGTCGTATGATGACTTTGCCCTTGAAATAAACCGTTTGCAAAGGAAACATCTTCTTTTTCTTTTTTTTTTTCTAAGATGGTAGCAAAGGAAACATATTTGATTGTACTTATTTGGAAAAAAGATTCAAAATTTAGAATCAAATGTATCACAATTGACAAGTTAAGAACCAAAGTGATACAAATCTTAAACCACAAGGACTGTTAGTGTAATTCGCCCTAATATAAAATATCATTATATTAATTAAAGTTTACTCCATTGTGATTTTATGTCAGACACTATATTTCTAGAAGTGATTTACATGTACGTGTAGTGTCTGATTTTATATTGATTGATTAAAATGATGGAACAAAATACTTTTTTTTGTTAAGTTTTTAGATGATAAATTGACAAATGTCAATTATTTTAAAGAATAATGATTCATCGAAAATGATTAGATACCAATTGATGTTTCTTGAATAATTTTTAAATAAAAATCTTGAATTTATAGTAGGGGTGAGTAGCGGATATACCGATCTGCCAAAACCGGCCAAACCGAACCGATCCGCCGCATTTTGGATGGATGCGTGATGATGAGCGGACAATTGCGGATTGATTTTCTCCAATCCGCCAATCTGGCGGACGGATAGCGGATTTGAAATTCCTTTGGCCGCAACCGAACTGCCAAGCCACGAGCACCCCTAGCAATTTATAAGATTTTGTGTTTTCAGTTTGTTTAAATATTCTGTTTGTGCTTTCAATTAAAAAGGAGTTTAAATATTCTGTTGAAAAAAAAATTTCAACTTGAATATCTTTTTTGAATTGAAAAAAATAAACGTATTATTTATCTATATTTTTTAGTTTTTAAATCTGTCTCTAAAAATAATAAATAGAAAATATGATATATGCTGGTTGGTTTTTGTTTTCAAAAACAGATATAGATGTAACAATACAAAGACATACAATCTCTACTACTGCTATGTTCATGGTTTTGGTGGTTTGAATTGTTTTTATATTTTAAGAACCACAGATTGTAATACTTTATGTGGATGAGGCATACTGTGATTGTAGTATGTGGATGAGGTATGCAGTGATTGTAATATTCTAAAGTTTCAAACTTTCTTGCTTTGGATGAGGCATGCAGTGATTGTAATATTTTTTTAAGTCATTGACTGCAATACTTTCTTTCTTCTTTTTTTTTTTTTGAGAAAGTGCACAAGTTGAATTATGTTGAAAATTTATAAAATTTTAAACCGCCAAACCGATTCGCTTCCATCCGCCAAACCGCCAATCCGCTCAATCCACATCCGCCAGATTGGCGGACGGATGGCGTATTGGAGTTTCCGTGGCCGCAACCGACCCGCGCCCACCCCTAATTTATAGTATTACTGATAATCCACCTTCATGAACTCTGTCAAAAAAGATATACAAAAATAATTTGGTTGGAATAAAAAATTTGCGGTTATTATAATGTATCACATAATTAATTAGAACCTTTTTGAGAACTGAAATTATTAAGGTTATGGAGATTTTGTGTCTGATTCCCTTTGAGAATACTGTTTATTATTTGAATTTGTAATTTTTATGTATCAATGTGAATAACTCTTACGATCTTACTGATAAGCATAAATTCTACATTCGAGTCGATTCACCTTAAGCACTTTTTTGTGTAATAAGATACTTAAATATTGTCATATAAAAATATTACAATAGATAATAATCAAACGTCACTTAAAGCATAATTAAAGACCTAATACATCACTCTAGACATAACCAAAAACATAAGAAATTAGCAGAGTTTTTCAAAATAATATATCATGGGTTATAATCAAGTCATGATTTGTATATTATAGAATTTTCCGTTGTTTATATATATATATATATTTAAAAAAATATTTTGATACAAGTGAAATTCATTATTTTTGATAAATTTGATTAACACAAATGAGGATTTGATTTCAAGTTAAAAATACACCTTTATATATATATATATAACTTCGAAAGAAATTATTCTTCTGAGTTTTTTACATAAAATCACACATAGTAACAAAAATTTTCATCAGCCATTAATAAATCTATTTGTATTTAGCTTTCAATTGTTCAATTTTTTAACATATAAAATATTAAGACTTAAAATCAATTTTTTATTTTAAAAATAAATTTTCGTACATCGCATGAGTCACCTACAAGTACTTCAACATAAATTTTAATCTCACAAATTGCATCACCACACGGTTTCAAACTTAACAAACACTAACATACAAAATTAAATTTATCATATATACATACTTCAACATATATTTTTTTAACTTTTTCATTGTGAATGCTTTTACAACGTTATAGAATTGTTATTGGCAAAATTAAAACCCAGGTGTAACTTGAAATTGTGGCATCCTGAAAAATTATTTAGGTAGTTTTAGAGCATGGTGTTTTCAATCCAATGAAGAATGGAAAACTTACATTAATCTCTTCGGAAGCTCAATATATATATATATATTATAGTTCTAACATAATTACATTAGATTTTAAGAAAAAAAAAAAAAATTATGTAACAACCCTCATCTTGACTTAGCCATGCTTGCATACATTTTTGTATGATCTTGTCTTGTCATATTAATAAACCTTGTTATCTTGTTTTGCCTTGCTTTGTTACGTGTTACTTGCTTGATCTTGTTCCTTGCTTGGTGTGTAGCCGAGGTTAGCTTAGCCTAGTTCGCCTTTGAACCTTTGTACTTGGAATTATTTTGGAACCACTTGGTTGACCTCCATCTTCACCTCGGCATGTTTGCCGAGATGTCACTCTTTGGGCCGAAGTGTTTAGAGCCGAGGCCGAGATGTTTTGTACTAGCGATCTTTGCCCTTGGGCAGGTATGGCCTAGACCGAGATGTGGCACCCCCAGGCCAAGGTGTGGCACAGCTTAGTCAGGTGTCGTCCTCCATAGCCGATGTTTTGTTACCCTGTTGCCGAAGCTTTGTGTTTAGCCGATGTCTTTGATTGCCGATGTGTCTTGCCTTAGCTTGTCGAGGACGCTTTGTCATAGACTTGTCTCATCAATCAGTCACCTTTTTGAGCTGAACCAACCCGGAACCGCCACGTGTCCGAGCTGAAGGATAAGACAGCCGGCAGGCCTAAAAACATATCATTTGTATCATTTTGTATCATTTGGTCTGAAATCCTCATTTTTAGAGAGAGAAGCTCTAGAGGAAGAAGAAAGAGTTTTAGAGAGAGAGGTAGAGTTCCGAGCTTGATCTTTGAGGATCGAATCGTTAGATTTGAGTTTTGAGGTTAGATTCTTGCTCTACTCTGATTGTTCTTATCGATCATCTAGCTGCATTGCATGATCGCATTTGTTTTGCATGCCATGCATTGATTTGAAGTTGATTTTGAAAGAGAAAAATGATGTTCATGAGTTCCTGAAGAAAAGTCTGGTTTTGATCCGAAAGTGCACGGCAAGAATCATGTTTTGTGTTTGTTCTTGCATGGTCTTCTTGTATGGGTACCCAGGTCCATGTTTTGGAACTCTTAGCATGAAATCTCAGTTTTTGAATGAATGAGTTATGATTTTAGCATGCATGTTCTTGATGTTCTTGATGATCCTGTTCTTTGCCTTCTTCAAAGGGGAAACCCAGAATTTCCCCGATTTCGTTTTCGTATGTGGCCATCAGGACCACACCTCGGCAAGGAGGTGCGGGACCTCGGCATGACCTGGATGGTACCCAGTGTGTTTCCATGAGATGGGAAACAGTGTTTTGACTCTCTCTGCATGTTTCGCTTTGTTATTGATTTAGATTCGGTGGGAGTGCCGAGATCATTACATGTATGTAAAGCTCGTTTTGAGAATGTGATTTGCCATGTGATTTGTCAGGACTTTGATCTTTGCTTTGAGCCTTAAGCCTACACCTGAGGAGCTAGGTGAGTGGTGCTTTTAATAAAGCTATGTTATACTGTTTTGATAAATCTTGTTTTGCTTTGTTTTGGTGAAAGTATTTGTTAAGCATGAATGACTAGCTCTATTTTGATGTATCAAGTATAAGCTTTGTTTTGATGTCATCTTTGAAAAGTCCCTTGTACTGGAGGACTATAAACTTTCGCAGTACCAAGTATGAAAGTCCCTTGGCTGGAGGACTCTAAACTTTCGCAGCGCTAAGTGTAAAACTCCCTTGTACTGGAGGACTATAAACTTTCGCAGTACCAAGTATGAAAGTCCCTCGTGCTGGAGGACTCTAAACTTTCGCAGCACCATTTGTCAAAAAGGGCTGCGGGCCTAAGTGACACCAGTCTCTTGTATTAAAAGGATACGGTCCTTTCTTGGTAAAGCCATCTTGTTAAAAAGGGCTACGGGCCTAAGTAACACAAGTCCCTCGTGCTGGAGGACTCTAAACTTTCGCAGCACCATTTTGTCTAAATCGATTACGGATCGTACAGTCCTTTGTTTTGCCACTGATGGATTACTACACGGACTATTTGTTTGGAAAGCTTTTGGCTATGTTTTGCCGATGTCAGTAAACATCCCTTGAAACTTGTAAGACTTGATAGATGAATACGGTTCATCTCTTGATTTGATAAAGCTTTGATGTGTTTTGCTATATAAGGATCTCGGCTAATACTTGTATGGTTTTGACATGTTTTGTTTTGAAAGGACGTCGGCTATATTCATGCAAAACCTTTATTACTAGTACCATTCACTGAGTTTCCATACTCACCCTCTCTATATATATGTAGGTGATGAGCAGGACGGCGGTGGTGCCTAGATGTGTTTGCAAGCTTGTTTTGGATTCTTGATTACGTCAGCTTTGTTTTGCATTCTTGTCGGCAATGCTGTTTTACGTCGGCATCTTGTGCCTATGTCGGCTTTTGTATTTACGTCGGCCAATCTTGAAAATCATGCTTCTTGGCTTGTATTTCTTGTATTTTGTTTATGTCGGCCGAGAAGCCTTTTGATCAAGATGTAACTTGTGTTTGTTATTTATAGACTGGATGTAAAACTACATTGTTTTTGCCATCTCATTTGATCTACGCACGGCTCTTATGGACCACTTGTACTTTAAGTTATTGCTTCCGCATTTGTAAGCCCCCTTTTGTGTACTCTGTTGTGTGTGGATTTTGAAAGCTGGCCTTCGGTAATCTCGGATTACTGGCCATCACGGCACCATCCTACTAGGGGCGGGTTGGGGTCGTGACAATTTATTTGGCACTTTCCATCACTAAATTGTTAGTCATATGAATAAAAAAAATAATATATATATTTTTTTATCTTTTTACACTTATATATATATATATTATTGTATCTTTACACACTTTGTATTAATTTTAATCATAGTAAAAAGAAGAAAAAAATAATTATACTACAATTATGGAATTCCTTAGAACAATCTTTCATCAAAATTTTTATTTATTTTGATTCTAAATTTCAGTAAAAAACTTGATTTGATATGAGTCACTCCAATCCTTTATCAAATTTTCATCAAAATCTTTTAAAAAATTATTTTCTCATCCCAAATTTCACTTTTCATCAATTTTGGTGAAAAAAACCCATCTCCAATTCTCCATCTTTTAATAATTTCATCGAACTTAAGAAAATAAAGGCGTGTTGGCAATCTGATGAAAGAGTTGGTTCATCCTTAATTTGATGAAAATTTACTTCTCCCTTGATTTGATACAAGTTTGATGAAAGGATTTGAACTCATTTTCACCAAAATTTTCATCAAATTTAAATTTGATGAAGGAAGTGAAAGATTATAGATGCTCTTATATATTTTCTATAAGGGGGATTTGGTGATAGATCTCTTAGAGCATTTCCAATGGTTTTTTTCTTTTTTTCTTTTTTTCACCAATTTTGAGTAAAAATATGAGTAAACACTCTATCTAATATCACGCGCTCCAATGGGCTTTCATCAGAATACTAGTTGACTGGGCAGACGACCGAGAGGATATCCGGCTGGTCGACCGACCAGTGTAATTTTTTCACAAATTAAAACTTGTTTCTTTTACTATAATACCCTTATATATGTGTGTGTGTGTGTGTATCAAATTGCAATTACTCTCTCTCTTCTCAATCTCTCTTCTCTTTGTCTCACTCTTATCACTATTGCTCTCCAGCAGTGCCATCACGTCTCTCCACCAGTGCTACTGTCACTCACCATAGAACTCTTTTTCTATTGTCTTCATTGTTACTGTTACTCGTTGCAACCACAACCTCAGATCTAAAATCATTCACAATTGTCGTCATCGAAAAATGACAGCTTATGACGGTTCGCAAACCTCATATTTGAGATTTTTCACTCTCTCTCTCTCTTTAGTTTTGATAGTTTGTGCTTTTTTCTATGTGTGTGTATGTGTCACTCTCTATTTATACTTTCTCTCTTTTTCTCTTTTCTTTTTCTTTTTCTTTTTCGTCTTCTCATGATACTCTATTTTCGAACTCTTTCTCCCAATCTCTCTTTCTTCTTCTCATGATGCTCTATTCTTTGAACAGTAAAATTTTACTTTGGTTCATGACACATCACTCTCCTGTAAAGCCATCATCGCAGCTTGTTTCAAAGTAAATTTTTATTTTGAATCATAGTAAACTTTACTCTGATTCAGAGAAAAATTTTACTTTGTAATAAATAAAAAAAAGAGTAAAATTTTACTCTGAATCAGAGTAAAATTTACTATGATTCAAAGTAAAATTTTACTGTCGTTAAGTAAATCAACATGTTGTTAACTAGAGTAAAATTTCACTGTTACAAAAAACAGAGTATATACTAAATCAACGAACCAGAACCAAATTTTACTTTTAGATCTACGAACAAAAAACCAAAAAACTTTTGATTTTTCATTTGCAATATTTTGATTTCTCATTTTTTTGTGAAATCTAAGTTCTTTTATCTTAGATATGAAGTTATTGATCTCAAATATGACTTTGTAGGTATCAAATATGAGATGGTGGTTGTTTGATGGTAAAAATAGTGGTTGTCGGCCGACGATGAAGATGAATGATGCCAGTAGACAATGAAGACGGTGGAGACGATAAATAACCATCGAGTTTGTGAAGATAAAGAGAGTGCTGTAAAAGAAAGAGAAGAAAGAGATGGTATAATGGTCAAATAAAATATTTAAATAATAAATTTTTTCATTCATACAAGACTTTATAATTATGAGGGGATTTTGAAAGTATTAAATGTTGGACAATCTTAACTATATTAAGAATAAATTCTATTTGTGTACTCAACAACAGACAAAACACACAAGAAATAAATTAAAAGAAAGAGTTTCCAAAATCTATTTAATTACATAAACTAAACAGAAAATGGAAATAGAGAAGGTGAGAAGAAAATAAAATTAAGAACAGAAAATACTTACAGAAAATTAGAGTGATCAAATCTAGTGTTTAACACCGTCTCTTTAAGACAGATTCGTCCTCTCTAGGGTGCTTATAGAATTTGGACGTCTATCTCCTGGGATGAAATGATCTTCAACAAACAGTAGCAGTACTACAAACTGTTTGCACAACGAACATACTTTGTGTTTATACACTTTCTCACAGAAAATTAAATACAGCAAAATGCAGAGAGCAATGACAACAACAAGAACGAAAATTAGAGTGCAAAATCCAAATGAGGGCCTGTCTATTTATAGATGAATCGATGGCTTTTCAGATTTGAATTAAACAGGTGCAAACCTATTTGAATAGGTATAGTACCTGTTCGGTTTAGAATGAACAGATAAGGAACTGTTGGGTTTAAATTTTGAACAGATACTAAATCTGTTCGGTTTAATTGGATAGATATGGACCTGTTTGGGTGAAGGAATAATCTGGACATTATTTGGAATTGATTTCAAAATTTAAATTAAAAAAAAGTAAGAATTTAATTTTAAAAAAAATAAAAATCCAAAATGTTTTTGGCTGAAAAAGATAAGCATTGGGTTGGACAAGCCCAACCCAACCTCACACCACGCACCCGCGCCCAAGTCCAGCCTGCCAGACCAACTGGACAGACGGACAGAGACGACGTGCGCGTGTGTGTTTATTTTGGGTCCAATGGGTCTAGCCCACTTTGCCCATGACCTCCCCCTCTACAAAACTTGAGTGCCCCTTGGGGCCTACTATAAGTTCTAAACCCAAGTCTTATAAACCCACTCAAAGTTTGCCCACCAAACCAATGTGGGACAAACCTTAACTCAAACCTTAATGGAAATTTCACCAAAAACACCATTTCCATGGAGCTCACTTTGGCTTCAATTTCCCATTCACCCGATAATGGTTTTAAGCAACCAAATATACTACGTGAATCACAACACATAGAACACGTTACCACTTAGACCCTTCAACTTTGGTGTATAGGTTCCACTTGAAAATTAGATAAAAGTTTAGGAAAAATCTGTTTTTTCCAAAACCATTTCTAACAATCCCTCACATGAATGGAATTTGATGACAATGGAAATGCAACAATATGCAAAACTTGTCGAAAGAGTATAAATCGATAATATCTTGCATCAGGATAGGTAGCTTTCAGCCTTGAACGTTCCCTGGTGATAACCTATTGGACTTACTAGCTAACCAATTGACGCGATGCCTTGAATTATTCAACCGTTTGTGTAAGCCAAGACAATAGATTTCACACAAATATCTTCTGACACATCATAGTTCTCATGGTTGGGTGAATTTTGGCCTTGAACGCTCCTCGTTATTCATGAGTGCTTCTAGAGAATTTAGCCTCTTCATTCTCACAGAATTGGCACAATTTAACACTCATATAGGTGATTCTTATTGTGAGTTTCTCTTATACTCGTCTTGACTTTTATGCCTAAATCAAGATATAAGTAATCATTAAAAGTGAAACTTATCCTTAAACCCCTATATACAATACATGTTACAGATATCACTCTCATCATAAGAATGTGTAGGGAAATTTAATCCCTTGGTGATTTCTGGCTAGCCACACATAACTTAGTTGTCCCTTTGAACTTAGTTCTTGGGATCTCCAGTCATTTAAGTAGGGTTACCATTATGATGATTCTTATGTAATAGGCTTTAATCCCATCCCCTTCGATGAACTATACACTTGCTCTTTTGTCAAACCTTTTGTTAACGGATCCACAATATTCTCTTTAGATTTTATATAATCTATTAAGATTATTCCATTTGAGAGCAATTGCCTAATAGTATTATGTCGACAACGAATGTATCTTGACTTACCATTATACATATGACTTTGTGCCTTGCCTATTGTAGATTGACTATCACAATGAATGCAAATAGTTGGCACGGGTTTTGGCCACATTGGATTGTTTTCTAAGAAATAGCAAAGCCATTCTGCTTCTTCTCCTGCTTTATCGAAAGCAATGAACTCAGATTCCATTATGGATCGTGCGATGCATGTTTGTTTCGTGAATTTCCAAGAAACAGCAGCGCCTCCCAGAGTAAAGATATATCCACTAGTGGATTTTGAATCTTTAGAATCCGATATCCAATTGGCATCACAATAACTTTCTAGTACTGCAGGATATCGAGTAAAGTTCAAACCATGATCACGAGTAAATCTTAGATATCTAAGAACCCTGAATGATCGCTTTTCAATGGTCTTCTCCGGGGTTACTAGTGTACCTACTCAATTTACTAACAACATAAGCTATATCAGGATGAGTGCAATTCATTAGGTACATTAGGCTTCCAATGATTTGGGAATACACCGCATCACCTTTATTTTTTGATAAATAAAGACTGATGTCTACAGGTGTTCTTGCTATATTCATGTCATCCTTGATATATTTACCAAAAATTTTCGCAATATAATGAAATTGAAATAATGCATACTCATCAGATGTTTTAGTAATTTTCATTCCTAATATTATATCTACGACCCCCATATCTTTCATATCAAATCTTTTGTTCAACGTTTGCTTAGTTGATTTGATCATGTTTTGACTGCTTCCAATGATAAGCATGTTATCCACATAAAGACAAACAATGACATAACCTTAGTCAGTGTTTTTAATATAGACGCACTTGTCACATTCGTTTATCTTAAACCCATTAGTAAGCATAGCATAATCAAATTTTTCATGCCATTGCTTAGGAGCTTGTTTTAATCCATAAAGAGATTTTACAAGCTGACAAACTTTCTTTCCTTGCCCTGGTACTACAATCCCTCCAGCTTGCTCCATATAAATCTCTTCATTTAGATCATCGTTTAAGAAAGCTATCTTAACATTCATTTGATGTATTTCTAAGTTATGCAATGCTTCTATAGCAATAAGCATGCTGATGGATGTTATTCTTGTCATAGGGGAATATGTGTCAAAATAGTCCAGACCTTCCTTTTGTCTGTAACCTTTTACTACAAGTCTTGGTTTATACTTGTCTATTGAACCATCTACTTTCATTTTTCTCTTGAATACCCATTTATGCCCAAGAGGTTTAGAATCGGGTGGAAGATCCACCAATTCCCAAGTATGATTTTGCATAATGGATTCAATTCATTATTAACAGCCTCTTTCCACAAAGGTGCTTCAAGACTTGTCATTGCTTCCTTAAAGCTTTGAGGTTCATTTTCTAACAGGTATGTCAGAAAATCTGAACCAAAGGATTTTGATGTTCTTGCTCTCTTATTCCGTCTTGGCTCATCATTAGTTAAACCCTGTTGATCGAGACCATTACTAGTTTCTTGCGTTTGATTGTCATTAGTCTTTTGACTTTGTGTACAATCATTAGTTCTTTTATGTGAACTTAATTCCTGTCCTTTCTTGTAAGGAAACACATGTTCAAAAAACACAGCATTCCTTGACTTTGTAATAGTGTTCACATGTATATCAGGTATTTCTGATTTATAAGTCAGAAACCGATATGCAGTACTATTCTGAGCATAACTAATAAACACACAATCCACTGTTTTTGGTCCTATTTTAGTCTTTTTCGGAACAGGAACTTCTACCTTTGCCAAACACCCCCACACTTTTAAGTATTTATAGGAAGGTGGTCGACCTTTTCACAACTCATAAGGAGTGCTGTTGGTTTTCTTATGGGGTATTCTGTTAAGAACATAATTAGCAAACGATATTGCTTCCCCTCCCCCCCCCCCCTCCCCACAAGTTCTGGAGTAAGCCTGAACTTAGTAACATGACATTCACCATTTCTTTAAGGGTTCGATTCTTCCTTTTAGTAATTCCATTTATTTGTGGAGAATAGGGTGCTGTACTTTGGTGAATAATGCCATGTTGTATACAAAATTCATTTAAAGGTGCATTATATTCACCACCCTTATCACTTCTAACCATTTTAATGGTTTTACCAAGTTGATTTTCAACTTCAGTTTTGTGGAGTTTAAACATTTTCAAGGCTTCATCTTTACTTCTAAGTAAATATACATAACAATATCTTATGCAATCATCGATAAATGTTATGAAATGCTTTTTGTTTCCTCTAGTTTGAACAAATTTAAGATCACATACATCAGTATGAATTAATTCTAGAAGTTCGGTTTTTCTTTCAACCAGTTTAAATGGAGCCTTAGTTAGTTTCGTTTCTACACAAATCTCACATTTGTGATTAGGATCTATTTCAAACTTTAGTATATAATCCAAACCAATTAATCTACGCAAAGTATCAAAATTTACGTATCCTAATCTACCATGCCATAAATTTGACTCAAGAATATAAGCAAAAGATGTGTTATTCTTATTAATAGAAAGTTTTGGTACAATAGTCATTACATTCAGCTTGAAGAGACTATCACTTAAGTATCCCTTACCAACATACATACCACTCTTTGTTAATATAAATTTATCCGACTCAAATACAAGCCTAAAACCATTTTTACTTAACAAAGAACCAGAAACTTCCCCGATGTCATCTTCCCCGATGTCCAGCACGTTGTTGAGGGTAAGTTCCTTCCCTGATGTCGTCTTCAAGATCACCTTTCCTTGTCCAGCCACGGTAGAAGTAGAAGAATTTCCCATGAAAAGTTGTTCACCATTTGCAGCCTCATTATATGTGGTGAACATCTTCTTGTATGCATAAATGTTATGAGTTGCTCTTGTGTCAACCCACCATTCCTTGGGATTTTCAACCAAATTAGCCTCAGACACCACAGCAGAGAGATTGATGTCATTTACTCCGTCAGAGATGTTATCTAGTTCTGTCACATTGGCTTGATTAGTAGTCTTCTTGCTTGTACTTCCTCGATCCTTTTTAAGGCGTTGGCAATCAGAGGCACGATGTCCAGTCTTGCCACACTTATAGCATTTACTTTTGAACTTTTTATTGCCATTATTGTCTCCTTGTTTAGAACCTTTTCCAGCAAACTTCCTCTTTTTGTTATGTAGTTTGGGACATGTTCAACCACATTTGTCTTGGACTCAATGAGATTTTTACCATTCCTCTTTTCAACCTTACAGTTATCTTCCTCAATTCTTAGTCTTACAATCAGTTCATCCATGGTCATCTCTTTGTGTTTATGTTTTAAATAATTTTTGAAATCTTTCCAAGCTGGTTGTAATTTTTCCACTAACGCAGCGACTTGGAAATGCTTGCTAAGAGACATACTTTCAGCATGAATATCATGCAAAATTAATTGAAAACTTTGAACTTAAGAAATTACCTTTTGGGAGTCTACCATAACAAAGTTCAGAAATTTACCAACAACAAATTTCTTTGTGCCGGCATCCTCTGTCTTGTATTTTTTCTCCAAAGAATTCTACAATTCTTTTGCTGTTTTCAAAAGGCTGTAAACATTACACAACATGTTGTCAAGGCCATTGAGGATATAGTTTATGCACAGAAAATCAGAATGTTTACAAGCATCTATAGCGGCAACAACTTGCCGATCATTTTCATCATCTTTAAGCACTGGAGCCTCTTCACAGAGAAACCGAGCAAGATTAAGAGTTGTAAGACAGAACAACATTTTCTGCTGCCATCTTTTAAACTCGGTGCCATTAAATTTTTTTTGGTTTTTCTCCATGATTTATTGAAGCTTGAACATGGTTTTGGATAGGGATCGGAGTCGTTGAAACAATCGGATCGGGAGTACTACTTTCAGTAGCCATAACATTTGATTACAAAAAATCAAAAAAAAACCCAAAACCAAAACACAAATTAATTTTCTCGTTACTCAAACCAGAAAATAAGTAATAACACAAAATAATTTTATTTTTCTAGTTACTAAAACCAGAAAAATAAAATGCCACACAATAATTTTTTATAACACTACTACACAAATTAATATTTTGAAATTGTTAATGACAATCAGTATATTAGTACTATTTATCAAACAGTATATGACTACCATTTGTATTTTCCAACCAGAATATCACTTTGTAAAGCACAGAAAATAAATACAATAAAGACAAAAAATGGTCTGTCTTAAGATTGTTGAACAATCTTCATTGTATTAAGAATAAATTCTGTTTGTGTACTCAACAATAGACAAAACACACAAGAAATAAATTAAAAAGAAAGAGTTTCCAAAATCTGTTTAATTACATAAACTAAACATAAAATGGAAATAAAGAAGGTGAGAAGAAAATAAAATTAAGAACAAAAAATACTTACAGAAAATATTTTCTTAGAGTGATCAAGTCCAGTGTTTAATACTGTTTCCTTAAGACAAATTCGTCCTCTCTAGGGTGCTCACAGAATTTGGACGTCTATCTCCCAAGATGAAATGATCTTCAACAAACAGTAGCAGCACTACAAACTGTTTTCATAATGAACACACTTTGTGTTTACACACTTTCTTACAGAAAATTAAATGTAGCAAAATGCACAGAGCAATGACAGCAACAAGAATGAAAATTAGAGTGCAAAATCCAAATGAGGGCCTGTCTATTTATAGATGAATTGATGGCTTTTCAGATTTGAATTAAACAGGTGCAAACCTGTTTGAACAGGTATAGTACCTGTTTGGTTTAGAATGAACAGGTAAAGAACCTATTGGGTTTAATTGGACAGATATGGACCTGTTTTGGTGAAGGGATAATCTGGACATTATTTGAAATTGATTTCAAAATTTAAATTCAAAAAAGCTAAGAATTTAATTTTAGAAAAATAAAAATTCAAGATGTTTTTGGCTTAAAAAGATAAGCATTGGGTCGGACAAGAGCAACCCAACCTCACACCACGCACCCAAGTCTAGCCCGCCCGACCAAACGGGCGGTGACGCGCGTGTGTTTATTTTGGGTCCAATGGATCTAGCCTACTTTGCCTATAACCTCCTCCTCTACAAAACTTGAGTGCCCCTTGGGGCCTAGCCCAAGTTCCAAATCCAAGCCTTATAACTCCATTCAAAGTTTGCCCATCAAACCAATGTGGGACTAACCTTAACTCAAACCTTAATGGAAATTTCACCAAAAATACCATTTCCATGGAGCTCACTTTGGCTTCAATTTCCCATTCACCCAATAATGTTTTTGAGCAACCAAATATACTACGTGAATCACAATGCGGTGTAGAACGTGTTACCACTTAGACCCGCCAACTTTGACGTATAGGTCTCACTTAAAAATTAGACCAAAGTTTAAGAAAAATCTATTTATTCCAAAATCATTTCTAACGTTAATTTTTTTTTTAATACTTTTAACAAGAAAAGAAAATTAAGAGAGGTTTATGGTCAAATTTTCCTAAATTCGAAGAAAAGTGAGTGCAATTTATTCAATGAAAAATTATAAAACATGTCAAGTGAGTTATGTTTTGTCTATCAAATATAACCAATAAAGATAATAAAAATATGGGGTTTTTTTTAAGGTCCCTTGTATTAAGATTTTATAGCATAAAGGACATCTAATATTTTCATAATGTCTAAGGTCCCTCAAGTTGATCCAGAGAAAATTAGTCCAGAGAAAATTTGAAAATTTCTCTGACTTTACTGGCCTTCCCACAAAATTTCTCTGGAGAGTGCATGAAACGCCAGGGAGGCCAGAGAAAAATTTCTCTGCCCTTCCATATATTTCCCACTCTCTAGAAAAATTTCTCTGCATTTTCATAACATTACCTCTCCAGAGAAATTTTAGTTCAAACCCAGAGAATTTCTTTGGGGATATATCCACATCGCTCACCACTCTAACCTTCAACTTTCCTCTGCTTCACCACCCTCTCTCTCGCTCTCTCTATATATATATTGTTTCTCTCTCCTTAAGTACCAAGAAGAAGAAGAAGAAGAAGAAAGAGAAATATTAAATGACACCATCATTAATATATATATACACACACACATAAATTTAGAGTATTTAGATTGTCAAACTAATATTTTTGAAGCTAGTATCTAAATTTAACAGTGAGAATAAATGTAATCAACAATCACAGCAGTACTACTCGCTGAAATACCTTCCCAGCAATGTTTTCTTCACTTTGGAAGAGAGGAATCATGACTGTTTGACCATTTTCCTTCTTCATTGGAACCTATGCAGACAACGTTCACCTCCATTTTGTAACGGCAAGCCATTGGAAAGAAGGGATCGGTGATTGATCCGGATAATTTGTTGAATTACGGGCTGACGATTGCGTCCAAGGGGCAAGAAGGTTTGTTGAAAGAGTTTGACAAAGTTTTGGAGCATTACAGTAGCTTTTCGGTACAGAAGGTGTCGGAGAAGGGGAAGAAATCGGAGGTGTTAGATGTAATGGTTGTGAAGGAGATTGCACCGAAGGATTTGGAGTCGGAGAAGAAGGAGTTGATGAAGGAGCAGTGTGCTGCGTACTGGACCACGTTGGCGCCGAATGTGGAGGATTATAGTGGGACTGCGTCAAATTTCTCTGATATATGTTTAGGGACTTTAGACATCAAAAAATAATTTTGTAGATCTCTTCCATTACGAAAAGTGGGAGAGGGACCCTAGACTAATTTTTCCTAAAAATATTAGATACTTTAAGTATTTATATTAAAAATTTTACTGAGCATTCACCCTTATAATCCAACCTACGGGTTTGATAGAATTTTTAGTATTTGAAGATAAATCAACAACGTTGTCAAAAAAAATTTCGGTTTAGGTGGTGAGCACCACATGAAAAATGCGGGGTGTAGCATCGCAACACATGAAGAACTGCAGATAATACTATGAGTAGGATGTATGCGGTATGATTCGAGATTTGAAACTAAAATTATAAATTAAATGGTAGATTAGTGGATTTATGAATCGGTAAATTGTGATTTGAATAGTTTTGGATGGATTGACGGATTAAAAAATACTATAATCAATTATTAAGTATTTACATAACATATAATACTAATTTGTATAATATTTTTCATATATAACACAAACTAATTTACATAATATTTTTCATATATATAATTACTAATTTATAATAAATTTCACATTTTAAATCTATTTCACATTAATTTTTATTTTAATATTTTATTAAAGGTTAAAAAAAAAATATTATATTATCTATACCAGAGTAGAGTGATTTCGAAAATAAATTATAATTTTTAAAATTTAATCTATAATTGACAAATAAAATAATATAGATTAATATGAATAAATACGATTTTAATAGATTTGGTAGCAAAAGTTCGCGGTGGTGGGTAGCTCATAAATGCGATCTTCCCGTATATGTATCTCATCATCAGTCTTTTGTCCCCACGGGCCAACCGCCACTAACCGTCAAAGCACGTTCAGACATATAACAACAGAGCTCCCGCGTTTTTATGCCCCATTCTTCTTGCACTCCTACTACTGCCACCCACTCACCGTTTCAAACTCTCTCTCTACAGAAACAGTAGGGTTTGGAAACCCTAGAAATGGCGTCGCTCTTGTTCTCTGCGATCATGCTGTTGATTTTATTCAATCTCACCTCCGCTCTCAATTGCAAGATACCGACGACTCTGGATGGTCCGTTCGATCCTGTGACTATCCCTTTCGATCAGAGTTTGGGCGGTAACGCCATCGATTTGCCCGATTCCGATCCCAGAGTTCGAAGGCGCGTCAAAGGATTCGAGCCCGAGCAGATTTCCCTTGCTCTCTCCGCCACCTATGATTCGGTTTGGATTTCTTGGATCACAGGTCCTCCTTCTCTCTCATCTTCCTGCATTTCCTTCAATTCCATTCAACTTCACTCTCTCTTTCACTCTCACACGCACGCATTGGTTTTGTGGCTTTTTGTAGTTGTTGATGTTGTTGTTCCGTTCTAGTGTGATCTCTGTGTAGAATGAGATGTCAGACGGCAGAGTTATGCATATGAGTGATATTGGTTGATGAATTAGGTTTTTAGTACAAATTAGGAATTAGTGCTGATTTGATTATTGATCAATGTGTTCACTTCAGTTGTACTATTATTTATCCTCCGAAAATTATCCTTGATTTAGGGAAAGATTATCAAAACATTGTGTATATATATATATGTCTGTATACATCTTTCACAAATACTCATAAACTGATGTGTTTGTACGTGTCTGATTTTGTTTGTGTTTTATTACAACATACACAGATTTACATAAATATTCATAAATTGATGTGTCTGTATTTGTGTGAGTTTGTATATGTTTACACATGTGAGTTCAGGGAAGGTGGGCCTTGCTTTTATGGCAGATTTTGAGAAAGCATATGATCATGTAGATTGGCAATTTTTGGATTTTGTGATGGATAGGAAAGGTTATGGAGAAAGATGGAGGTCATAGATTAGGGGGTGTTTTGCTTCTTGTAATATGTCAGTGATAGTCAATGGTAAACTAGGGGAGGGTTTTAAAGCGTCTTGAGGGTTGAGGCAGGGGCATCCTTTATCTCCTTTTCTTTTCATTCTGGTAGCGGATATGCTAGGAAGGATGGTGGATAGGGCTAAAGAGACAGGTCTGTTTGAGGGTTTACACGTCTGTAGAGACAGGATTAGTGTGACAAATTTGCAGTTTGCGGATGACGTTATTTTCTTCTCTTTGGGGGATGAGAGTCAATTGGTTAACCTTTTTTTGGTAGTAAGACTTTTTGGGGTGCTCTCGGGTCTTAGGGTAAATTTGGAGAAAAGTAGTGTAGCGGGAATTCATGCAGATTCAAATTAGGTTCAGCAAGTGGCTGAGTTACTTCGGTGTGGTATTTCCAATGAAGTATTTGGGACTCCCATTGGGAGGTAACCCAAGAAGTGAAGTGTTTTAGAATCCAGTTGTGGGGAAAATAGGTAAGAGGTTAGAAGAGTGGAGTAGGGCTTTACTTTCCCAAGGGGGTAGGCACACTTTGGTTAAGACAGTTCTAAGTGGAATTCCAATTTATTTCTTGTCTTTGTTTAAGATTCCGGTCAAGGAGGCAAAATCTTTAGAAAAGCTGATGCGAAATTTTCTTTGGGAAGGGAAGGATGAAGGCAAGAAAGATCATTTGGTGAAATGGGAGACAGTTTCCTTACCTAAGGAGAAGGGATGTTTGGCCATTGGTAATATTGTCTCTAGAAACATGGCTCTACTGGGCAAGTGGTTATGAAGATTCCCAATTGAGTGTGGCTCATTATGGCACACGGTTATTAGAAGTAAATATGGGACTCATGTTAATGGTAGGGACTCTCAGATGGTCACTAGCGGTAATTGTCGTGCGAGTAATGTTAGCGACCCCAAAAATTCTACCAAATGTCTCATATGGGTGTGGGACCCACACAATTGGTAGAATTTTTGGGGTTTCTAGCATTTTTGTTGTTGTGCTCCTTGGAAGTCATTTTCTCAGATTTATTTAGTTTGGTCCCTTCCCGATTCATTTATGTGAGGGCGGGTAATAGGGAAGTGGCCAAATTTTGGAAGGATGTTTGGGTGAGTTCTTCTTCCTTTGCTGTGTCTTTTTCACTTTTGGTATAGAGTTTCTCAGTCTCATAATTGTTCTATTGCATCCATGGCTTGCTCTTCGTTGCTTCTTTTCTTGGAATTTTATTTTTCTCTGGAATCTTCATGATAGGGAAATTTAGGAATTGGTAACTCTATTGTCAAGGCTTGAAAACGTTTCTTTGTTTCCAAATTTGGAGGATCGTTGAGTTTGGGATATTCATTCATCGGGCTCCTTTACTTGTAAATCTTTTTTTGACAAAATCATTGACAAACCTCATGTACCTTAGGCCTCGTTTGGAAACTTTCAATTTTAGCCAAAAAGTCACTATAAGTTGTCACATCACTATCTCTACTTTTCTGCACATCTTTTCGTAAAAAGCCAAAAAGTTACTAAAATAGCATGCTCCCAAATGAGGCAAGTTTTTATTTCATAAGAAGATTTGGAAGGCATGTGCTCCTCTTAAGGTGAAGGTGTTCATGTGGATCTTGGTTCATGGAGGCACTTTGACAAATGATTCATTGCAAAAGAGGAGACTTTTTCGTTATCTTAATCCTCAATGGTGCATTATGTGTGATAGGAATGGAGAATCTCTGGATCATCTATTTTGGCACTGTTCGGTGGCTAGGTGTTTGTGGCATAGGATGTTTGGATTGGGAAATATGATGTGGGTGGCCCCAAAAGGAAGTGCACAAATGATTTTATTTGATTTTTAAGTATTGGGAAGGTTGAAGAGGGCTAAAGTGCTTTGGAGTTGTGTTGTCTTTGTGATTTTCTAGGTCATTTGGTTGGAAAGGGATGGGCGTGTCTTCGAAGAAGTTTCTCGTGATGTAGATTTTTTATGGGAAAGAGTGAGATACTTGGCGTCTTTTTGGGCCTTGGCGAATCCAATGTTCCGAGGGATTTCACTTTTTTTGATTGCAGCGAATTGGGTGTCAGCTTGTAATATGTAGTGTCACTAAGTGTTTTTCCTGTGCTTTGGTTGCTTTTTTTAGGATTTATTTCTTTTCGCTGTTTTTTCTTTTATGTAGAGGATGCCTTATTCTCACTTTTTTTTTTGTGACTTTGAGCTAATAAAATCTTTGTTATTGCTGATCAAATATATATATATAATTCTTACTATTCTTGTGAATTAGAAATGTAACTAATGACAAGAAGTGAGTGTAGTTCATTATAGATGATGATTACACAACCTGCTTGTTTTTATGGGTTTTCATTTTCTATGTGGATGCTGCAGATTTTTTTAAGTTATTTGGGATTTTATGGTATTTTTGGGAATTGAATTCATATGCTATTGAATTTGCAGGGGAATCCCAAATTGGGTACAACATAAATCTGTTAGATCCTAAAATGGTTTCTAGTGTTGTTCGTTATGGTAAGGTAAGACGGCCAATACTGCCTCATGAAGCCAGAGGCTATTCTCTTGTTTACAATCAACTTTATCCTTTCAAAGGCCTTCAGAACTATACTTCTGGAATCATCCATCATGTTCGTCTGACAGGTATAGTTGACTTTCTCCCCTATCCCCATTTAGGTTTGACAGTTTGAATGAATAAGAAATTGAGTCAGTAACTGAAATACATATGCAAATGTTTGCTATAAAGTTTCAACATGTGCGTAATTTACATATAGGATATTCCATATAAAAAATTTTACCTAGCCTCATTTGGGAACATCACTTTTTAGCTTAAAATACACAAAAGTCATTAAAAAAGCCAAAAAGCCTACAAACTATATAAAAAAAGTCAAAGATTCTATTTTCTCTCTATTTTTTGCACATCTTTTCATAAAAAGCCAAAATGTCATCCAAAACATATTAATTTTTTTTTACCTCATATTTTAGTAAAAAAGGAGGTATATAATTACCTCATTTGGGAACATGTTATTTTAGTAATTTTTTGATTTTTTGACTAAAATACGAGGTAAAAAAATTAGTATGTTTGGGATGACTTTTTGGTTTTTTACAAAAAGATGTGCAAAAAGTAAAGAGAAAAAGGAATCTTTGATTTTTTGGTATAAGTTGTTGGTTTTTTGATTTTTTTAGTGACTTTTTGACTTTTAGACTTTTAGGCTAACATATTGAGTTGCCAAACGAGGACATTCACATATTATTTGAGTGGTTAAATGCAATTTGACTAAATTATATACGGTGCTAGTTGTGGAGTCCTCTAGGAAGTATGGTAAGCATTGAGTTGGCAAGAGACCACTGAAGGTGAATGTTAGTAGTAGACTTAGAAATCCACCTTGGGGGGGTGTCATACACCGGCAATGCAGAAGCCTTGACAAAGATATGCAAGTGTGTGTGGCGCTAGTTAACTCTCTTCACTAGCCCGCCAATAAAGCTCAAAAGGTTTGCAAAGATAAGCAAACACAATATTAGTTAAGTTGATGAGCCACAAGATTGGAGACAAGCCACAAAATAGCAAGCAACAAGCTAAAATTAAAGCAAGCAACAATTGAAAAGTTTTGCACAATTTAAAGGCAAAATGAACTTTTCATTAATCAAAAGAAGGCATTACAATAGTTGAACAATGCACCAAAAGTGCTACAAAAGTTGTCTTACCATAATCTAGGTTGGGGTAGTTTAAAGGCACAAGTGGTCTGGTTCAACACTTGGGTACCCCCCCTCCTTAATATAGCTTGTTAAGCCATTTTCTAGTTGGCAAGAGGAAACATCCACTATGTTTGAGAAGTTATAATGGATTTTTAAAAATTCTACAAAAAGAGAAAAATTACAATACTTGGACCTAAAACACCTTTAATACTAAGGTATTTACATAAAAATTTACAAGGCAAAAAGGCTACATTTGACCCTCAAAAAGTTGGCCTAAAGTTGATGCTGGGTTGACAAGCCTGTGGCCTGCTGTGGCCGGGCTGCTTCATGGCATGCCTTCGGCCTTGGCTTGCACTTGCACCAACAACTTCTTGGGCATGTTTTTGGCTCTCCAAAGGGCACAAATGAGTGTGGCATTAAGATGTTGACCCTTGGATAGGTGCACCTTAACAGTCTCCCCCAATTGAACGGTCGACGCCCTTGATGACTTTGCCCAATAAGCATCAATCTCGTCTTGAAAAGCCGACAAGTCTGCCTCCCATTCCCAGCTGATTTCTTTATCTCCAAGGCCTCTCCGTTTCACCAAGTATTGCCTTTGTTTCTTCTTGGAAACCATTTTCACCCGATCGGCCAAAATAGATTCAGCAGACTTTTTTCCTGTTTTGGCTTTGATGGTTTGGCGTTTCAGCTCATTTCGGGTTGGATCTTCCTTGTCTCAAATAACTCACATGGAAAACCGGGTGCACTTTCAGCTAAGATGGAGCATCTATCTTGTAAGCACACTTGCCAAGTCTCTTCAGAATGGTTACCGGTCCCTTATACTTGCGCACTAGCCTTCTGTCTCTTCCCCTCATGAATTGGCGTTGCTCGGGGTTGAGTTTGGCAAGAACTTGATCCTCAACTCTAAACTCAAGTGGCCTCCTCTTTTCATCAGCCCATTTCTTCATTTTACTTGCTGCTTTTTCAAGATAGGCACGAGTAATGTCATGGTTTCTCTTCCATTCCTTAGCAAATTGGTAAGCCCTGGGTGACTTTCCTTCACGAGGTCCATCCATTGTATGGGGCAACAGTGGCTGCTGTCCATTCACTATCTCAAAAGCACTCTTGCTCGTAGAGATACTCTTTTGAGAGTTGAAGCATAACTGTGCTACATCAACAAGTTGCACCCAATTTCGTTGATTAGCATTGACAAAGTGGCGCAAATACTTCTTGAACATACAGTTGAAGCATTCAGTTTGCCCATCCGTCTCCGGATGGTAGGTTGATGAAGTATTAAGTTGTGACCTAAGAGGCTTGAATAACTCCGTCCAGAAGTTGCCAACGAAACGCGAATCCCGGTCACTAACAATACTTTTAGGCACACCTCAATATTTAACAATGTGTTTGAAGAAGAGTTGGGCAGTCTCCTCCGCTGAAACATACTTTGGGGCAGCTACAAAGTTGGCATACTTGGAGAATCGGTCCACAATAGTCAAGATAGTCCCGATGTCTCCCACTTTAGGTAGTCCAGTGATGAAGTCAAGTGATACACTTTCTTACGGACGTTTAGGCACAGGCAAAGGTTCAAGCAAGCCTACTTTCTTCTTATGCTCAACCTTGTCTTGCTGGCAAGTGAGACAAGTGCGGACATATTCTTTTACATCATCACGCATTTGGGGCCAATAATATCCTTGTTTTACCAAGGCCAATGTTCGCTCCCAACCCGGATGTCCTGCCCAAAGTGTATCATGGCACTCCCTAAGAAGTGTCTTTCTCAAATCACCAGCCCTGGGTACAAAGACGTGGTTGCCTGTTGCCATTAGAAGTCCATCTTGCACCTAAAATTGGCGAGTCTTGCCTATTTTGACAAGGTTCATAAGATTCTCTGCCATAGCATCCTTGTCTAGATGAGCCTTGATTTTCTCCTTGATGCTGGTTGAAATGGAAGCAAGTGAACATACATGATGGCACACGGCAAGCTCCGCCTTCCTACTTAGTGCATCAGCAACATGGTTGGTGGCACCAGCCTTGTATTCTAAGGCAAAATCAAACTTTGCCAACTTCTCTTGCCACCGTGCTTGTTGTGCGCTTAGCTTGGGCTGTGTTAAGAAATGGCTAACTGCCATGTTGTTAGTTTTTACAACAAACTGTGAGCCCAAGATGTAGTGCCTCCAAGTCCTCAGACAATGCACTACTGTAAGAAACTCTTTCTCATGAGCTGGATATCTCCACTTGGCATCATTGAGCTTCCTACTTTCGTAGGCAATTGGGTGACCATCCTGCAAAAGAACACCACCCAAAGCAAAATCAGATGCATCAGTTTGTATCTCAAAAGCTTTACCTAAGTCAGGTAGAGCAAGAACAGGGTCTTTTGACATAGCTTCTTTCAAGGCTTGAAAAGCTTGTTCGCATTCCTCAGCCCAAACATATGGGTTGTCCTTCTTTAGCAACTCTGTCAATGGGGAAGCTAGTCTTGAGTAGCCTTCAACAAACTTGTGATAATAATTAGCTAACCTAAGGAATGACCGCAACTCCGAGACATTAGTGGGTGGCTGCCACTCTTGAATAGCCTTGACCTTCTCTTGGTCCATTTTGATGCATCCATACTCAACAATGTGCCCTAGGAACTTAATCCTCTCTTGGGCAAAAGAACACTTCTCTAGCTTGACATAAAGCTTGTGCTCCCTCAACTTGGTAAGGGCCTCCTGAAGATGCTCCACGTGCTCTTCTAAAGTGGAGCTATAAATTACAATGTCGTCCAAATATACTACCACGAATTGATCCAAATACTCTTGAAAAACTTCATTCATCATGGTGCAGAATGTTGCTGGGGCATTGGTCAAGCCAAATGGCATGACAAGAAACTCATAAGAGCCATAACCAAGGTTTTAAAAAGCGGCCGCAACCGTTACGTAACGCCGTTACGTAACGGTTGTGGTGGTTGCCGCCATCCGTTACGGCCGCTTTTGCAGTGTGATTGAGATTCACAGGTGTATCGGCTGTAGCGACCGCTATAGCGGTCGTAACGATGCCGTAACGGCCGTAATAGGCTGTTACGCACCGTTACGTAACGGTTCCGAATTGCTTCTTTCGAAAAAACACGCAAAAAATTAAAAAAAAAATTAAAATGGGAAAAGAGAGATAGAGAGAGAAGAGGGAAGATAGAGGAGCAAGAGATAGAGAGAGAGAGAAGAGGGAAGATGAAGAATATGTTATTGATTTGTTGAAGCTATAAGACCTATGTTATTGTATTCAACTGCTATCACTCAACCATTTTGTTTGTGTGTGTCTATCTATATATTGTTTGAAAATAATAATAATAAGTGTGGTCATTATCTATTTGGCTTGATTAAAATATATATATATATATTTAAATTTTTATTTATTCTCTTACTTCTCATTGTTTATCTTATATATAATAGTTAGTGATTGATTTTTTGTATAATATAAAGTTATTAATTATTAAAATAAAATGTAAAAAACTTAGTTTATAGTGATTTAAAAATATGAAATATATTGGATCAAACTTAAAAATTTATAAAAATTGATAAATATTTATTTTAAAACCCAATAAATATGATCATGGAAAAAAAATGTACGTATCGGTAAATTTTTTTCAAATTGTGCAAAAAATAAAAAAATTCACGGTTCCGGTTACCGCAACCGTTACGCTACGGCCTTTACACCCCGCAACCGCAACCGCGTCACCGCCACCGTTACGGCAACCGCAACCGTTTTTCAGAACCTTGGCCATAACGAGTAACACAAGTAGTTTTAGGCTCGTCTCCCTCGGCAATTCTTACTTGATAGTACCCCGATTGAAGATCTAGCTTTGTGAAATACCTCGCTTTGCTTAATTGATCAAATGAATCTGCAATGAGAGGAAGGGGATACTTGTTGATGGTCAGCCTGTTGAGTGCCCAATAATCCACACATAAGCGAAGACTACCATCATGCTTCTTTTGGAATAAGATAGGTGCACCGAATGGGGCCTTAGATGGCCTAATGAAGCTTGCTTCCAACAACTCTGCAAGCTGCTTCCTTAACTCATTCAACTCAGGAATAGCCATTCTATATGGTGTATGAGCTGGTGGCTTTGCCCCTGGCACCAACTCGATAGCATGATCCACACCTCGGCGTGGAGGCAACTCCTTAGGCAACTATTCAGGCATGACATCTGCAAATTGCCTTAAGACCTTCTTGATTGCGGCTGGGACATGAGTAGATTCGAGAGCTTCATTCAATTTCAATGCGGTAACCCAAGTTTGCTCACTATGCCTAACACCCCTCTTGAGTTGCATAGCTGAGACAAACCGGTCACTGTTGTTGGTGGCCATAGCAGGAATGAGACATGGCTTATCCCCCATGACACATACTATTAGAATAAGGCATGACTGCTGTCTTTGTGCTTCTCAAGAAATCCAACCAAAGGATGGCTTGGAAGTCATCTATGGGTACTGCGGTGAAATCTACTCTTCCTTTGCAAGTGCTGAACTTCAAATGAACAGATTTTTCAACTCCATAGATAGGGTGCGCTGCCGAGTTAACCGCCTTGATGCAGTTGCCATCATTCTCTAAAGATAGCCCAAGTCTTTCAACTTCGGTCCCCGCAACAAAATTGTGGGTGGCCCCTGTGTCAATCAAAGCACGAAGGGGCTTCCCATTGAGTTTTACATCCACAAACATCAAACCTTTGTTGGATGACTTGCTCTTGTTCAGCTTGCCTAATGATTCCCCACCATGCATGGGTTTCTTCCCTTTGCCTTCATCTTTGGACTCCACAAGTTGTTTAGGATCTGAATGTTTGCCCACTTTGTCACTCTTGGCATTCTTCTTAGGCCTCCCTGTAGAAGCCTTCTTCTCTATGGCATTCATCATATGAAAGGCTCCCACTCTAGAGCCAGCTGCCTTAGAACCCTTACCACTTCGCCTAGACTGCATGTCTTCTTCCTCGCTATCATCATCACTTGGTTGAGAGACATGGTTAGACATAGTTGCTAGAGCATTCAAGGCACGCTTTTGTGGACATTTAGATAATCGGTGTGGCCCATTGCATAAGAAACAAGAGATAGGGCCTTTTGCTTTGCTTTGCTTGTAGAGAATTGTTGAGGGGCTTTTGCTTTGTCACCATAGCTCTTCTATTGTCATTATCCTCCACCCGAATGGATTTTGGATGTAGAAGTGTTGGCTTCCCCACTCTTAGGTTTGCCATAGCCTTGGGACTTTCTACCTCCCCTACTCTTGCACGGGGAACCACTATCCCGTTGCTTAGATTCAGTGTAGTCCGTAAGGCACTCAGCTGTTGCTTGTGCATGGGCTAAATCTTGTACTTTTTGCCTTTGAAGTTCAACTCTGGCCCATGGCTTCAATCCCTCAAGAAAGAAGAAGAGCTTGTCTTTCTCTGACATGTCTTTGATGTCTAGCATAAGTCCAGAGAATTGTTTCACATAATCTCTTATAGTGCCGGTGTCCTTGAGATCCCGCAAAGCACGCTGAGCATTATACTCAACATTTTCGAGGAAGAATTGGAGCTTAAGCTCATGCTTAAGTTGCTCCCAAGTCTCAATTGTGCACAAGCCGCGTTGCATCTCATCATGTTTAGTCCGCCACCATAACTTGGCATCACCGGACAAATACATTGTGGCTGTAGAAATCCTTGTCTCCTCAGCATCGGCTTTCACAGCTTTGAAATATTGCTCCATATCAAAGAGAAAGTTGTCTAACTCCTTGGCATCTCAGGCACCACCGTAGGCACGGGGCTCAGGCACACATGTCTTAGTGAATTCCATTCCACCACTAGGTGCGTTGCCAAAGGCACGGGTAAGAACACCAACCCGGCCATTGAGGTCTTTAATCTCTAGCCTGAATTCAGTGACAACATCCTCAAAATCTTGCCCTTGAGTAGGGCCATGAGTTTGCTCAAGATCATGAACTCGTTGCTCAAGGTTGGCCAATGAAGTTGCCATGGCCTCCATGTTGTCCATACATTGCTCCAAGAGCTCAATTCTCTCCTTTTGCTTGGGTTGATGGTTGCCAGTAGCATCCATTTAGAAAGCCAATAATAAAGAAAGCCAAATAGACTGGGCTCTGATACCAACTGTCACACACCGGCAATGCGGAAGCCTTGACAAAGATATACAAGTGTGTGTGGCACTAGTTAACTCTCTTCACTAGCCCGCTAATAAAGCTCAAAAGGTTTGCAAAAACAAGCAAACACAATATTAGTTAAGTTGATGAGCCACAAGATTGGAGACAAGTCATAAAATAGCAAGCAACAAGCTAAAATTAAAGCAAGCAACAATTGAAAAGCTTTGCACAATTTAAAAGCGAAATGAACTTTTCATTGATCAAAAGGAGGCATTACAATAGTTGAACAATGCACCAAAAGTGCTACAAAAGTTGCTTTACCATAAGCTAGGTTGGGGTATTTTAAAAGCACAAGTGGTCTTGTTCAACACTTGGGTACCCCCTCCTTAATATAGCTTGTTAAGCCATTTTCTAGTTGGCAAGAGGAAACATCCATTATGTTTGAGGAGTCATAATAGATTTTTAAAAATTCTACAAAAAGAGAAAAATTACAATACTTGGACCCAAAACACCTTTAATACTAAGGTATTTACATAAAAATTTACAAGGCAAAAAGACTACATTTGACCCTCCAAAAGTTGGCCTAAAGTTGCTGCTGGGTTGACAAGTCTGGCCTGCTGTGGCTTTGATGCTTCATGGCATGCCTTGGGCCTTGGCTTGCACTTGCACCAACAACTTCTTGGGCATGTTTTTGGCTCTCCAAAGGGCACAAATGAGTGTGGCATCAAGGTGTTGACCCTTGGATGGGCGCACCTTGACAGGGGGCCAAGGGATGTACGTTCCCAAAATCCAATTATCTACTCATCATCGAATTCCATGAACCACAAAACCAAGTCTCTTATGTACATTTTCTCAAACATCTCTTGGACAAGATCAAGCACCTCATTTGACAAATACTTAGACATTATGGTGTTCCAAGAAAATGAACTCACTACAAGACATGGTATTGAAATATGGAGAGCATACTTGCATTTTCTGTTCTGCATGTAATTGGGGATTGCCACGCATCATGTTACTAATTTAGTGAAAAATCATTAGCAGCACAATCAAGTGCAGTTGTTATGTGCTCATATATTTTCCACTTCACTACTTCTAAATGTCTCCCACATCGAATAAAAGCAAGCTATGTTTATAAGTCATCCAAGCATATGGAGACAAATTTCAGAGAAGATTTGATCAAGATCTTTGGTTGGGGGGCAGCTCGCATTAACTGATGAAGTGATTTTTGGAGCTTAGTGGCCCCCCTCTTAGAGTGCCACTGGTGAACGAATGGGGAGGGAGCTGAGGTGGTCAAAGGAATAAAGAAAGAGTGGCAATGGATGAGAACTGGAATTTATAGGCTTGTTGGAGGAGAATCTCACTTGCATGCCTAGAGATGAAGATAGAGAAGATCCACTGTAAATAGGAGGCTGAGCCTTGGAGGACAGCTCACCCAAGCACACCAGGGTCACATGCCTTAGTGGAGACAAAGGGATAAGTGGCTTCCGAATCCTTGCCTAACAATCTAGCGGTAACGACCATTACCGATAGTGGCACTAAAATTCCAGGGGTTGTAGAGATATTTGTGCACACTTCTCAACTCTCAAGTACAGAGGGAAAAAGGAGTGCACCACATGTCTCTGTCTTCACTTGGAGAATGTCTTCGGTTGGAGGTCTGCCTCTAAGACTAGTCAAGGTTCGGAGTCTCTCAAGCTAGGGGTATGAGCACCTTGATGAACCCTTAACTCAAACTGTCGAGCCAAATATTCCAAAGGATACACACAAGGGTAGTGGAGTTGCTCAGCGGCACATGACTGCAGCACCAACCTTGAGGTGTCCCTGGGCCTTGCTCCTGACCTAGGATGGTTTAGCAGCATCAGGGTGCCATTGGAGAACTATTATAGATAGCCTTGGAGATGACTAAGGCAAAGCAAGGATATGCTTGGGCGAGGATCTCTTGGATGGATTAAGGGTACCGAGTGTATCTTCTTGATTGGGGGGAGATTCACTCAATAGAGCTGGTGGGTGGGTGGGTGGGTGGGTTTGGGGGGGAGGAGAGAGAGAGTTGAGCATGTTTGGTTGAGCGTACTAGGAGATGCCTTGAAACATCCCTGCATGTCTAGGTTCAAGGCAAAGGCCCCATGTACATTATTCTCAACCAATGTGGCCTGACGCTAGAGGGGGGCATCAAGCTACTTTGGGATAGGCCCTTTGGTGTCACTCCTCATGCGGCTGAAACATGATCCTAAATCTGCAAAGATAATGACATGGCATGTCACGTGGGACATCCGGACATATATACCCACATATATGGGTAATGAGACCTAAAGTGCTGAAGTTATGGATATGTGATGAAGTGGTGAAGTACTAGTTATGTAGAGCACATTGAATCAATATTTTCTATAGTCATGGGACTTTCAATTGTTTTTAGATGAGATCAGGAGTTAACTTCTTTGTTTTCATTGAAGAATATGGCTTATATACCAAAGTTTTGACAGAGTTAATAAGAAGAGGTTTAGTGCTTGGTTACGTTCTTTGCCTTTTAATTTTAATTATTGGAGATCAGGTAACCGAATAGATGTTGGCTTGTTAGATTTTCTGCATCTTCTAGATAAGGATAAAATATATCATTCCTTTGTGCTGCAGTTCACAATCGTTGCTCTTATGATTCACCAAGACCATGAGAACTTCCATGTCTCAAAAACCATAAAAGCTCCTTAAGGGCCCTTTTGGATTGGTAGGAACACACATAATTCTGCAATGTGGTTGTCAATGCATCAACTGGGGCATTTTGTTTCTCCAACCAGATATAGTTTTCAATGGAAACATTGTCGTTGTTTCCGTGATGGTGGTGGTTTTTTTTCAACAATAGATGATCATAGTCAATAGTTAGGGCATTATCTAATGCAGTTAATTCCTTACTGATTCTTAGGTTTTAGGATTCTGTTATAGATTCATGTAAAACAGTAAAAAGAACATCTCTTTTCGCTAACAAGCATCATCACAACCAAAAGTAGGGCATGATTCCAGTTACATGAGGCTTAATTGTAAATGTAAGCAATCAAACTTAGGGTTGGTTTGGGGTGTCCTAAAAAAGTGCACTTTTTGTTTTTTTACGAAAAGATGTGCAGAAAAGTAGAGAGGTGATGTGATGGAAAAAAGATAAAAAGATAAAAAGATGGATTATATAGGTTATGCCAAATAAGGCCTTAATATACGGTTTGCTTCTCTAGATGTCTCTGTTTGTTGTACTTATTTAGTAATGATTTTTTACTTATTTGTTAAAGAGTATTATTCATTTGTATGAACTGAACAAATCAATGAACTACAGTCTTCGAAACTGTCAAACCTCTGTTGAAGACAATATTCTATCTATTATTTAAATGTTATAACTACTAACTAGAATGTGAGTAGAAGTGGGTATTAACATGAGAACTAGGGGAAAATGGTTTTATACCTACGTATAACATACGAGGAAAATTTGGAATGGGGAATTATAGTAATCAAATGGGTTAATCCTAACCATCAAAGCTATCAAGTTATTTGCTGGTCCATTGTCCATGTGTCATCTATCTAACAGTAATTATCATTTAGCTAAATAAAATCCCATAGCAAGTTTCACAAACTGTTGATGCTACTGTTATGGATTGGATGTTCCTTGAAATATGTGAAGAAACCTATAGGAAAAAAAAAGTGTATGACTTATGGTTTCAAATTTGGGCAGCAAGTTGCATATTTGATTTTGTTCAATGCCTGTATTGTTTTCCCTACCATTCAATTTCATCTACATAGCCTTAACTGATCTTGAAATTAAAATAAACAGATACATTTCATCCTTAAGCTCATTGGCTGATGTAAAATGAAAATTGGACTTTCTTTATTGTGTTCTGTGTAGGATTGAAACCGAGCACAATATACTATTATCGGTGTGGGGATCCTTCTATACCAGCCATAAGTGAAATATACTCTTTCAAGACTATGCCTGTTTCTAGGCCACGGAGTTACCCAGAAAGAATTGGAATTGTGGGAGATCTGGGTCTTACGTACAATATGACAACCACTATCAGTCATTTGATTGGTAATAAACCTGATCTTGTCTTGTTGATTGGTGACGTGACTTATGCAAACTTATATCTCACAAATGGAACAAGCTCCGACTGCTATGCTTGCTCATTTCCGCATACTCCCATACATGAGACCTACCAACTTCGTTGGGACTATTGGGGAAGGTAAAAATGCAGCATTTAACTCCTGTACTTCCTTACTTTCTCGACTCTTCCTTCTACATTTGATTTATGGATTGCTTCTTGGAACCTGGTTCTGCAATATATATATATATTTTTCTTATGTTAATATCAACAGGTTTATGCAGAATTTAGTTTCAAAAGTTCCAATAATGGTGGTAGAAGGGAACCATGAGATCGAAGAACAGGTTGAAAACCGGAAATTTGTAGCTTACAGTTCTCGATTTGCTTTCCCATCGGAAGAAAGTGAGTCTCCATCCACATTGTACTACTCTTTCAAGGCAGGGGGAATACACTTTATAATGCTTGGGGCTTATATTGCCTATAATGAAACAGGTCTGGTATATTTTTCTACTCTTTTCATTTATCTTTTGTTTGCCTTGTTGGATTATTGTACTGACTCTTTAAGTAGGCTTGTGTATGTTGCCTCTAGATCCCGGTACTACTTGACTCTATTAGTTGGCCTCAGTTTTAATCGATGGCCAAGGGAAAAAAACAATTGAACCAAGCACGTGGAGTGTACCATACTTTGCTTGATTGAAAAAAATAAGCATGGAACTTGCGCTCTACTTATTGGAGTGAGTAGCTGTTTGATGTCACTAGAGTGCCTTTATTCTTCAATGCAAAAATGCAGCAGTCCAATTTTATAGCATTTGAAGGCCAAATTCATGTATAAGAAATGAATTTGGATAAAACAGACTATGTAGTACCCAAAGTTTTGAGACTATCACCTTTTTTGCAGTATATTCATGTAATGCTACAAAATAAAGTGGATTCCTCTGTTTTCTATATAAAACGTAATTAGTGGGATTCTATTTCTTGGATTTATGAGACTACTCCATGAATAAGTTAGCTTGTGTCACTGGAGAAGAATATTTCCTGAATTGTCATCATATTCTGTCCCGGGATGTGATTTTGTAGGCCTGGTCTGAAACCTATTCACATATTAGAAAGAAGTGCTGGCAGCCAGAGGCGGAATCATGATTTTGACTTGAGGGTGCCCAAACATGGGTCTTCTTCTTCATAGATTCTTCTGATACATTTTCTTCTGAAAACAACAATTTGCTTCCGAGTCGTCATAAGTCTCACCAAAAGAGATTTCAAAGCTTTAATTGACATTTAAATTTTATCAGGTTGCCTATTTTTATTTATTTTTGTACTTTCTGATCTGATATTTTTTCCTTGGGTCAGAAATTTATGATTAAAGGTCAAGTGTAAATGATTTTATTGGGTTCGGACCTTTAAGAAAAAATAGGGACATTGGAACACAACCCACTGTACAGATTTTAGAAATTGTTGGAAGAATGCCAATAGTGTTAGCTTCTGTTGAAAATATCCATACCGGTATAATAATGCGCAGACGAATAATGAACAGTAAATTTTTGTCCTACATGAAAAGTCAATTTTACCCCTTCCATTTCATCTTTAGTTGGTGTTGCCTTGGGGTCATTTTTGTCCATTGACCTTGTGATGAATTTTTTGTATATTGGACACATGGATTTCCTCCCATTCAGAATCCACCATATCTTATCTTTTTTGTATCTTCACTAATACCAAAAAGTTCACTTACATCATCATCATCACTCTTTATAGAAAAGCTCTGGAGAAACTGTAAGTCCATGAAAATACTCTTTAAGCTCCCACTCTCCCTCCATCAAAACCCTAATCCCAAACCCCATCTTAGAGCATCTCCAACATCGATTGAACAATTGTCATGACCCGGACCCACCCCTAGAGGTCAAGGTCATGACCGGCCAGCAATCTTGGATTACCTTCAGCTTCAAAGACAAAGTTTCAAAATAATAATAACATATACAGGGCCTGAAGCGGAAACAGAATATAAATTATTGTCCATTGAGCTGTGCTTACATGACATGATCATAAAACATATACCACACATCTCATAACAAACCATAATATTTACAAACATACTTCTTATATACATACCTAAGATCATACACATAACTTAGCAAAACAAAAGTTTTACAAGCTTGGCCAAACAAAAGCTAAAGCCTCTACGCTGACGCACATCTCGGGTGGCTTGGCAAAAGGGTTGACTCCAAAGCAGTCTTTAATGTTGAGCATCTTGATGCTCACCTACATACATAATTATAAAACGGAGTGAGTTAGAAGTCCAATGAGTAATCTCAATGTAAAGAGGTCAAATGAATGAGTTCCGTAACTTATAAAAACAATACAATGTTCTTGACAAAATCATAACATTTCTCGAATACAGATAATATATAAAGTGTATCAAACCTTTAACAAACCTTTCATAGTTTAACACATTATGTGGTACAATTCTAAAAAGCATTATTAACATTTGACAGAACGATCTATCATATCGAGACTATACAGAACATTCACAATGGAATGAAAGCATACAGAACAACCTCATTGGCCGAGCTTATACAGAACGTCCACTTTGGCCAAGTTCATATAGAATATCCTTATTAGAACGGCTCATACGGAATGTTCACATCGGAATGGGCTCATATAGAACGTCTATCACGTGTAGATATCATACGGAACGTCTATAACGGGTCGATAACATGTAGAACATCCATAAAGGTACGGAGCCATGCAGAACGATTGTACACAATCGGAGCTATGCAGAACGATCATCAAGACCGACATCATATAGAACGTTTATAACGAATCAATAGCTTATGCAGAATGTACATGACGAATCGAAGATAGAACGGAAGTTACCGAATATCAAAATACTTTTTTCAAGTTCGTCACAATAGTTGTTTCAAAAGGAAACTCATTCATTCTTAACAAATTCTTATTTTTGGAAAACTTATCATATCGTACACAATTCAGAATTCCAAAACATATCTCATCATTCCAGGAAATACTTATTCGGGAATTTATCGTATCATAATTATGACGGAATATCATAACGTACAATATTGTTTCAGAAAATACTTATCTTCTCGAATATCTCGTAATCGAAGCATAGATTTCATAGAACATCAAATAATGCAGTCATTTCAAAGTCACTTATATGAAAATATCTTTACAAAGACATTACTCACCTTGACTAATTCGATGTTCTTCCTCAATGTTCCAACCCACACATTCACATCAAACACATTGAAACTCGTCATTCAAATTGAATAATTCATCTTCTCTTTTCTAATTTAATTACACATGTTGTTTTCTTACTTATTAATTCCCAAATGAATCATAAATTATGCCTAAGAATGCTCAGAAAGATATGTGAACGAAGATATGAACACAGAACAATATTCCAAAATGTGCTGAAACAAAGGTCTTCGTTCGAGTGCACCTTTGGTCGCTCGAGTGGTCAGAGAGGTTTTTCAAAACTACTGGATGGGTCTGATGTGCGCTCGAGCCAACACTTGGTCGCTTGAGCGGTTGGCAAACATACAGTGAGGTCGCTCGAGCCACTTATTGGTCACTCGAGCAGTCTGTAAAGACTACAAAAGTACTGGGAGCTCACAATGTTTGCTCGAGCCGCTCAAGTGGTCTATCAAAATTCTGGGTTTCAAAAATTAGAAAATTAAGCTTTGAAATACCATTTCAAAACTTAGGGTCATGCATGGTTTGCTCAAAAGCATGGAATTACTTCAGAAAACATATATACATGACCCTGTAAAAACTATTTGCTTAAAATCTCTTTGATTCAACAAAATTGAACTCAAAAGCTCATGCATGGAAGATTTTCAAACTCTTTTCTCTTGTTTTTCAAATTATGAACTTAACTCATAAATTCATGAAGTAAAATCCTCAAAACTCTAGAAATCAATGATGCAAGTGCAATTTTACTTTCAAACCCAACAAATATGGAAGAAATCAAATTCAAAATGATAAAACATTACATAATCATGTATGCATGTAGAACTGCATCAATTTTCATCATCTTTGAGCCAAAACCTTACCAATTATTCATAAACAACCACAATCTCTTCTTAATTACATGAACTAGATGAATTATCTTCATGAATTAAAGGTCAAATCCTTACCTAGAACCTTGAATCTTCAAGATTTAGAGATGATTCCCGTTATAGCTCTTCAATTCTTCTTCAATTCAACACACACACAACTTTCTCTCTCTAGAATGAGAGCTCACTCTCTCTCTAAAGAACTCTCCCACAGAAATGAGAATGAAATTGAGCTCATTGCTCTTTTAACACACATATATATACATGTGATTAGCTTAAGTTAATTAAGCAAGCTTAAGGCCAATTAAACACAACTTATTCTTACTAAACTGAATCAAATTTTAATTAAATTTTCCAAAAATTTCTAAATATTCCAGTTAGTCTATTCAACTTATCAATTTTGGTTTCTGAAACAATTGAGGCCTTCAATTTCAAATTCAGAACAAAAATTAGATTAGATAGTTTACAAATCAGACAGATATACACAATTAATTACAAAGCACATATCACAACTAAAAATTTACACACAATTAAATAAAAGTAATTATGATATGCATGTTGGGGTTGTCACAACAATAGAGGCATTTTACCAAGAAAAAAAAAAAAAAGACGTTTTTGGCCATTTTGGAGACTGGACGAATGACTTCCCTGCCATTTTTAGCTTCTCCTAACCAAGACAAGCTAGATTGGAAGTAGGGATGGCCATTTTAGCCCGATCCGTGCCCATACCCGCCCTGAACGGCACGGATGTTACCCAACCCGACACTTGTGGGGGGGGGGGTTGGATTACATTTTGATTTCCCGTAGCAGGGGTGGGTATTGCCTCCTCCGATCCAAATCCGACCCAATATAATTAATAATATATATAAAAAAATAAAGAAATTATATACATATATATAAAATTAGACATAAGAAATAAGAAAACCCTAAAAGTAGAGAAACCTAGAAGTAGTGTATGATTTTGCACATATTTGGAATATGGAATGTGGGTAAGGAATTGCAATTTGAAATGTGGTTATGTTTGATTTTTTTTTCCTTGCTGTAGTATGTTTGAATTTTTTTCCTTACTGCTCCTAATTTTTTTGGCAATTTGAAATGTAATCGGGTTCCGCGGGGATGGGGGTGGGGTTGAAAATTCCATCCGTAGTGGGGTTGGGGCGGGGCGGGACGGGTTGCGATTTTATTCGCGGGGGTGGGGCGGACAAATCCACTCCAAACCTGTCCCATGGTTGTCCATAATTGGAAGCAAAAGAAACTTAAGAGAATTTAGTCGTTGTCTTGAAGGATCTGCAACTCATCATGTATGGAGCTCCAAAACCATTTGCAACTGCCTCTTTCCTTCTGCAACTCCCTGCAATTATCTTTGTGGCTGTGCTGTTTTGGCCTCTAATTTGTCTTTTGGAACCTGGGTCTCTGTGGGGTTTTAGATCCTTTGGTAGGTTTTCCATTGAAAGTTGTTAGTCTATGCTCTATCTATGCTTTTCACATGCCCTTTTCTTTGCTTTTCACATGCCCTTTTCTTTTTTCTCCTGTTTATTTTTATGGGTTTGTTTTGACTAATGAAATAGCCTTTGATAGAGTCGCGTGGAGAAGAATGATTTATCTAGCCGATCCCATTTGATGGGACTTAAGGCTTGGCTTGGTTTGGTTATCTTTATGAGTTTGTTGGCATTTGTTTGATGATCAACAATAATTATTTGTTTGTGGAAATCTTGAATGCTTTTTTGGAAATAACATTTTATTTGGGTCTGAACTTATGGATTTGGTGATGAATCTATTTCTCCCCTTACCTGTGGTAGATGAATCAAAAAAAAAAAAAAAAAAAGAAAAAAAAAAAAGAAATTTGTTGTATTAATCGTTACATGTGGTACATCTTTATTTTCAACATGAAAATTGTCCAACTTCATGGATGTGGAATACTTTGGAGGATTTTTTTAGGATACCATTTTAAGGAGTTCATTTATATTTAGTAGATGGAGAACACGTTTTCTTGTTCCATGTTGAAGATAAGATTATAGTGTTAAAAATATGAGAATATATGGAGATCCCATGATTTGTGTTTCTCATAATTTTTTGTATCTTTGATTTATTTCAATCCCTTAATTGAAGAGATTTGATTGTATCTCCCACTCTATATATATGGTGTACCATGTAATCAAGAGGATTAAGTTGAGTGAATAAAAGATGTAGTCCATAGGGCTTTGTGTGTGTGGACATAGGCTAAGATTGGTTGAACCATGTTAACTCTTTGTGTTCATTCTTTTCTTTTTTCTATCTTTATTATCTCTCCATTTCTACCTTATTGTCATATTACAAAATTCAACTTGGTATCAGAGCCACCCTAACCCTTAGCCCCTCCTTTTCACTTTTCCTTCTGCTTCAACCCAGCAGTAGGTCGTTCACCTTGGGTAACCCTCTAGGGTGGTTGTCGCTGATGTGGCAAGCAACGATTTTGCTTTTTTCGCATATTTGGGGTTACCGGTGTATTCGGTATCATTCTTTGTGGGGCGTTGCTTCTTTGGCAGTGTTATTCCGTCTCTTTGTTTGTGGTGATTTGCCATTGCTTCGGCCTTTTTGCTTTCTCTCTCTCGGTTAGTTTTGCTTGCAACCATCTTGACTGATTCCTTGCCTATGTTCTCCCAAGTTGTCACTGAGGAGACTTGTTACAATTGCTGTCGTTTTTTGGCAACTTCATTGTGGTTGTTTGTGATGATCATCCTATTTTTGAGTTCAAGTTTGACACTTCACTTCAACCATTCTATGTTTCAACTTGAGAAGGAGTGTTGAAAATAAGATTATAGTGTTAAAGATGTCAGAATATATATGGATATTCCATGATTTGTGCTTATCATGATTTTTTATATCTTTGATTTATTTCAATCCTTAAACTAAAGAGATGTAATTGTATCTCCCACTCTATGTATAGGTGTATCTGTTAGAATAGGAAATTATATTGTTAGAATAAGAAATTATATTCACATATTTTATTCTGATTTGATGTAATGGGATGTAATGAGCTGGCTCATAATTCTTGCCTTATGGCACTCTTGTAATTATGCTTTATTCTTAATATAAAAGGGGATGAGGTTTCACTCATTCCCTAACTCTTTCTCTTATCTAAAATCTTCATAGTATTAGAGCCACTCAGACCTTAGCTACCCTATTCCAGTCACACCGACAGTCAACCCAGCCCAGACTAGGCCTCCTGAAATCCTTTGCCTAGGCCTCGACAGTCGTCCTGGGCTACCCGACACCCTATTAGGGTGAGTCAGCAGCCCCTCCGCCTTCTAGGCCTCTGTCGGGACCCCCTCTAGTTCTCTAGGCCTGTGTTGACTTGCTCTGTTGCATTCAGGGCTCCTGTCGGCAAGCCTCCAGGGCTCTCCACCTATGATGACAATCTCTCTGGCCCTCTAGGCCTCTGTCGGCTTGATCTCTTGCATCCTAACTTCTGTCGGCAAGTCTCTGTCTCTCTCTGTTGTAATGTTTTCAACCTAAAATACACAAAACACACACACACACACACACACACACACACACACACAAAAATACATGAGTTCTTAATTCTTTATACTTTCATCGTGGTAGTTGTGTCTATCCTTCCACTATTATCTTTTGGGTTTGTGATTGGCATTGTGTTTGAGAGTTACATAGTAGAGTATCCATGGTAGATTCCCTTAGTGAGTCCACTACTTCTCAGCCACCTAAGAGCAATAGTTCCATTATACCTCCTACTATGACTGATAACCTTAACTCGGGCCTTAAGATCACCACCTCTCTATTCAATAGTCAGAATTATCTAGCCCGGTCGTGAAGTCTGACAATTTTTTTGGAGAGCAAACGGAAGATGGGGTATGTTGATCGAATGATACATGCACCCAGTACCATGGATCCTAGTTATGACCAGTGGGAGATCACCAACTCCATAATCATGAGTTGGTTGATACATTCTATGGTACTTGAGATTAGAGAGGGTTACTTGTCTATGGACACTGCCCAGGATATTTGTGAGGCTGTAGCTACTACTTGCTCCAGGAAGGAAAACTTCTCACAGGCTTTCGATTTACGTCGCTCCATTGAAAGGTCAGTACAAGGTGAGATGACTATCCTCCAGTATTTTACCTTCCTTAGCAATTGGTAGAAGCGGCTTGATCACCTTCAAGATTATAAGCCTGTTTGTTCCATTGATTCTGTTGATTACCAGAAGTTTGTGGCGCAAGAGCAGGTCTTCAAGTTCTTAGAAGGCCTCAATGTGGAGTATGATCCGGTTCGGAGCAGAGTACTTGGCATGGATATGCTTCCTTCTCTCCAGGAAGCCTTTGCTTTTATGCAGAATGAAGAGAGTCACCGCTCTGTGATGCTTCCTTCTACTACCATTGATCGCTCAGCTTTGGTTTTTGCACCCCCTCGCGATACTCGTGGTTCTTGTTCTTCCTTTGTGAATAATAATCTTTTCTGTGATTACTACCGTAGACCTCGCCACATACGAGAGACTTGTTGGAAGCTGCATGGGACTCCCTCTGGTGGCCGAGGAGACCGTCCTGGTACTCGAGGGGGTCGGTCTAGTCAGTCTAGAGGCCGCGAGGCCAATGCTCGGGTACATCTTTCAGACACTGTTGAGCCACCATCTTCATCTCCAGTTGTCTCCCCTGTTGCTGATGTTTTGGGATTATCTGCCTTGGATTTTGAGATTGCTCTTCGCCACTTGCTAGACCATTGAGCCTCCACTTCTGCTACAGGTGCACTCTCTTCTTCCTTTGCCAATTCAGGTAAGTTGGCTTCCTCCCCATGTGTATTGCTATCTCATACGACTGTACCTTGGATTATTGATTCTGGTGCTTCCAATCATATGTTTGGCTCCTCTAATTTATTATCAGAGTATAACCCCTCCTCAAGTCAAAAAAAAGTGCGTATTGTTGATGGTTACTATTTCGTCTGTGTTAGGAAAGGTTTAATTCATGCCACCTCTTCCCTTCCTTTGTCCTCTGTACTCCATGTTCCAAATTTTAGTGTTAATATTTTATCTTTGAGTTGTATTACTCGTTATTTAAATTGTAGCGTGACGTTTTTTTCCGATCATTGTTTTTTTCAGGACCTTATCACGAGAAAGAGGATTTGTAGTGGTAGAGAGGAACATGGTCTCTACATTTTAGATCAGACCGACAAGTTGGCTCATTTATCTATCCAGTTACCATCCACCAAGGAAGACATTTGGCTGTGGCACCGTCGCTTAGGACATCCCTCCTTTTTATTGCTTAAGCATTTATTTCCTTCTATTTTTGAGAAAAATAATGTGTCTGATTTTCAATGTGAGTCGTGTCAGCTTGGAAAATAATACCGAGCCTCTTTTGCTCCGTCTATTAATAAAAGTTCCATTTTCTTTGATTCATTTTGATGTATGGGGTCCATCCTCGTTTGGTGTCTTTAAAAGGTAAAAAATGGTTTGTTACTTCATCGATGACTGTTCCAAGGCCACTTGGGTATATCTGATGAAAGATAAGAGTGAGGTGTTTTTTGTTTTTCAAAACTTCCATAAAATGCTTTGTACTCAGTTTGAGGTTGTTGTCCAGATTCTATGTTCTGATAATGGGGGGAAATATATCGACTCTAGTCTTGCCAATTATTTCGCCACTCATGGCATTATACACCAAACTTCATGCACTAATACCCCTCAATAAAATAGTGTTGCAGAACGGAAAAATCGCCATCTCTTTGATATGGCCTATTGTCTATCTTTTGAAATGCGGTTCCTCATTCCTACTGGGGAGAAGCGGTTCTCGTTGCCACTTATTTTATTAATCGTCTTCCTACCCAAGTCCTTTACAAACAGACCGCTCTTCAAGTTTTGTTCGGGTCTACCTCTTCCGGGTTCTCCATTTCTCCTAAGACCTTTGGCTGTGTTTGCTTTGTCCATAATCATTCACCCACTCGTGGTAAATTAGATCCTAGGTCTCTTAAGTATATTTTTCTGGGTTATTTTGCAACCCAAAAGGGTTATAAGTGTTATCATCCTCCCACTCACAAATGGTTTGTCTCCATGGATGTCACATTCTTTGAGTCTCAGTCTTACTTTCTCACCTCCCCAGTGTCACAGTCATCCCTTCAAGGGGAGCCTTGGTGTGAAGAGATTGTTTCACTACCGCTAGTGGTTGAACAGATTGCAGATGATGAACTAGCAGTTGTTGTGGAAAAGGAAGCAGGCAAAGTTTATGTCAGGGACAAGGATAGACAGAAAGTCACCTAGATGTAAGAGACTACTTTCCTTCCTCTATTGCCAACTTCTTCTTCGGATGAGTGTCCAGAGTCATCCTCCTCTCCTGAAAACCTAGATAATTCTGATCCTAATACTCCTATTCGTGAGTTTTCAGATCTTGATGTTCCCATTGCTAATAGGAAGGGGGTTAGGACATGTACTTAGCATCTGATTACTAATCATGTCTCTTATTCTAATCTGTCTTCCTCATATAAAGCCTTTCTGTCTAAGATTTCGTCTGTGAGTCTACCTACTAATTTTCAGGATGCACTCGCTATTTTTTAATGGAAACATGCCATGATGGAGGAGATGAGAGCTCTCAACAAGAATGGTACTTGGGAGTTAGTGGAGTTACCTAGAGGCAAACATCCAGTTGGGTGTAAGTGGGTGTACATTGTAAAACACAAAGCTGATGGTTCCATAGAACGGTACAAAGTAAGACTGGTTGCTAAGAGCTTCACTCAGACTTATGGCGTAGATTACCAGGAGACATTTGCACCGGTGGCTAAGATGAACTCTGTGGGAATACTACTCTCTCTTGCAGCAAATTTGGATTGGCTACTTCATCAGTTTGATGTGAAGCATGCCTTCCTTCATGGAGACCTAGCAGAAGAGGTATATATGGATATTCCCCCTGGTTTTGCAGATGCTAAGTCAAAAGGTAAAGTATGCAGGCTCCGGAAGTCACTTTATGGGCTAAAACAATCTCCTAGGGCTTGGTTTGAAAGGTTTGCTCAAGTTATGCTGAGATATGGGTTCAAGCGAAGTCAAATTGATCACACCTTATTTGTGAAACACTCCTCACATGGTAAGACCACAACTCTTATTGTTTATGCTGATGATATTGTTTTGACAGGAAATGACGTTGAGGAGATCCCTCGGTTGAAGGAATACTTAGCCAAGGAGTTTGAAATCAAAGACTTGGGTACTTTGAAGTATTTCTTGGGCATTGAAGTAGCTAGGTCCAAGGATGGTATCTTCATATGTCAGAGAAAGTATGTACTTGACTTGCTAAAGGAAATTGGGATACTTGGAGGTAGACCATGTGATACACCTCTAGAACCAGGTCACTAAGTGAGGATCAAGAGGGAGAGCCAGCAGACAGGGGGAGATATCAGAGACTAGTGGGTAAGCTCATATACTTATCCCACTCCCGTCCAGATATTGCCGTTGTAGTGAGCATGGTTAGCCAGTTTATGCATGCTTCTAGAACTTCCCACTTAGAGGCTGCTATGAGAATCCTGAGGTACCTGAAGTCTTCTCCCGGAAAAGATCTCTATTGCTCAAAACATGAACATCTCAGTGTGGAGGCATTTACTGATGCCTATTGGGCTGGATCAGTCACTGACAGACGGTCAACTTCTGGATATTGCACATTTGTTGGAGGCAACCTAGTCACATGGCGAAGTAAGAAATATAATGTGATTGCTAGATCTAGTGCTGAGGCCGAATTCAGGGCTATGGCTTAGGGTGTATGTGAGTTGCTATGGATTCAACCATTGTTGGAAGACTTGGGATCCATCGGACCGATTCCATGAGGTTGTATTGTGACAACAAGGTGGTAATCAACATAGCTCATAATCCAGTTCAACATGACAGAACTAAGCATGTGGAGATTGATAGGCACTTCATCAAGGAAAACCTCACTAGTGGCACCATATGTACTCTATTTGTGAGGAATGGGGACAAACTAGCAGATGTTCTCACCAAAAGAATAGGGAGCAAACCATTTCATAACATTCTCAATAAGCTGGGCATGAGAAATATTTCTCATCAGCTTGAGGGGGAGTGTTAGAATAGGAAATTATATTCACATATTTTATTCTGATTTGATGTAATGGGCTGTAATGAGCTGGCCCATAATTCTTGCCTTATGACACTCCTATAATTATGCTTTATTCTTAATATAAAAGGGGATGAGGTTTCACTCATTCCCTAACTCTTTCTCTTCTCTAAAATCTTCAGTATTATGTAATCAAGAGGATTAAGTTGAGTGAATGAAAGATGTAGCCCATAAGGCTTTGTGTGTGTGTATGTAGACTAAGGTTGGTTGAACCACGTTAACTCTTTGTGTTCTTTGTTTTCTCTTTTGTGTCTTTATTATCTCTCCATATGCAACCTTATAAAGGAGATCTTGGAGAACCTGAGAGTACTGGGCAATTAACGAGTATAGAAGGGGAGATTAATGGGCATGCGCTTTAGAGAGAGAAATTAAGAGAGAGAGAGAGAGCTTCTTATTAGGGTTCTTCGCAATCTCTTCTAGTAGTTTGAAGAACTAGGATATTAGGGTTTTAAGCCTTTCACAGGATAGATATACTGTTTCCTATCTATATTTTTTCAATTTGGGACTAGGGTTAGGGTTTGGTTTATCGTATCTATTTGCTTCTTTTGGTATGATTTTATATCAATCTATGCTTTGAATCGATTAGTTTTATGTGTATGGGATATAAAATTTTCTTTTGATGGATGAGATCTAGGAGAGAGTAGTGGAGACAGCGCTTGACAGCCAAATAGACGTTGCTTTTGTTCGAATCCTAACCCTAACCCTAGACAGAGCGGTTAAGTGCATTCACGGTTGTCTTCCTTCTCCTTTGCTCTTCTATAAGTTCCAGAACCTTCAAGATCTCTCTCTTGTAAACATTGGTCTCTCGTCTCTTAATCAGTTCCCTTGCCTCCAGAATCTTCAAAGGCTCATTTTGTCAGACAATCGTATCGCCGGAGGACTCGAACTCCTTGTGGAAACCGGTCTTGATTCGCTTCAAGACCTTGATTTGTTGAATAATAGGATTCAGGGGATTGATGATTTGAAGCCTGTAGCAGAGCTTGAGCTTGTCTCTCTTGATCTGTATGAGTGTCTGGTGACGAGGGTGAAGGATTACCGATCTAAGGTTTTTGGATTGATCAAGTCTTTGAAGTTCTTGGATAAAATGGATGCTAATGAGAATGAAAGGCTGGAGTCAAATGACAAGGAAATAGGAAGAGGATGATCTGGGGAGTGGTGAAATCGATGGTGACAGTGAGCATCAACAGTATAGGATGAATAATGGATATAGTGTGGGAGGTGATGGAATTGTTGATGTTTATGAGGATGAAGAGAGTGATGTTGATAGAGAAAAGACGAAGACTTTGAGAAGGGCAAGCGGATTGAATTAGGCTGGTTTGCATCTTCAATCGAATGGATTTGGGTTGGTGGAGGATGATGAGGAAGGTGAGGACGAAGAGGACAATGATTGGTTGGAGGAGATTGATGAAGAGGAGGGTGAGGATGAAGATGTTATTGAGGTTCATGAAATAGAGGATAGTGATGATGAGGAAGATGGGGTTGAACATGATGGAGATGATGATGAAGACGATGAGCAGGGATGGAACTAGGAGAAGTCTACGGGGAGCCATGGCTCCCCTGTTTCTATGAAAAAAATTGTTTGCCATAGTACTTTAAAATATATATATCATTTTATACATAAAATGACCTCCCAATATAAAAAATATATATCTCATTCTTCTCCCATCTTGCATTCTCTTTCTATTTTGCACCACAAAAACTTCTTCATTCTATTAGAGATTGCTTCTATGGTATTTAATTTTTTTTTTCTATGTATATATATAATCTATATATTATATTGCACATATATGTGTGTTTGTGTATATAGTGAAAAAAATTATTTTTCTTTGGCCCCTCTGGTAATGAAATCTTGGTTCCGTTAGGATGAGGAAGAAGAGGAGGTTGAAAATGATGAATGTGATTTCCATATATTGTGATATTTTACATATATTCTGATATCTTTAACACTACAATCTTATCTTCATTGTTCCAGTGCCCTCTGTTCCAATAACATCAAGTGTTTATCCCTGCCATGGCACCTTGTGACTTGTGAAATTTGTGTTTGGTTTGCCAGATGTCAAATTTGGCTTTTCGATCAAGTTCTGTTGGTGGATTCTTGGGCTTATTTATTGATTTTTAGTTTATATTTGTATATAATTTAATAGGTAGTGTAGCGACAATCATCTAACCTTGGGTATGCATTTTTCTTGACCGGTTATGCTTGTGTGAATCTAGTTACAGTTTCCTTTTAGATGGAAGCAATGCGTTTTTACTTTATTTGCACAATTATCAACTATATGATGAATGTTGTCCAAGTATTTAAGGGTTTTTTCCCCCTCTCTATAATAAGCGAATTATATGAGCATATGGTGTCAATATGCCAATTGAGGTCGTTGGAGTCATGTTGAGGATGAGGACTGGCTAAAAAATAATGCCAAAGCAAATAATGAGGTTGATAATTCAATGGTTAAATACATACAATCAATCACAAATGAGCTTTCAACCTTTCAGGAGTGTGAATTTTCTTGAGAACCCTTTAGACTGTGACTAGGATGAACCGATATTTGATGGTGGCAAAACAAGTCAAGGTTAAGTTAAATGTATCAGGTTTTTATTCCTAACCAAAATTGAAGTTCGAGAGTTGAACTTGGAAGTTTTACAAAACAGAGCAAGAGCTATAGCTTTGAGGTCATCTTTGTGTTATTTTTCGGTGTTGTTGAGGTAACAAATGCCCTGCTTTTTGAAACGTGTTTTCTACTTTAGTTTTTATTGTTTAGCTGTTGTTTGTCATTCGGATGATTGTTTTTGCTAATTTGGGGTTAAAAAAGATTCTGATTTGGTTGTTGTTTGGCTATTTTTGCAATTTTTTGGGAGTTTGGATTAAAAAAAGAGTACTAGTTTTGTGGCCTATTTTCGCCAATTTTTCGTTTCTTTTCCTTTTGTATGGTTATTCCATTGTTGTTCTTGTTTTTTTGTCCTTGGATTTGGAGATGTAGAGATGAACTCAGAAGGTTTGAAATTAGAACAAGGGCAACAGCTTTGGGGTGATCTGTGTGTTTCAAATTTGTGTTCTTAATATTTGATTTATACTTGTTTATGGTTCTTTGTTTTGATCTAATCTGACAAAAAAGCACGAAAGATTAGTACAATCACCTTGATAGAGAGTTTGATCAAATGTGTTTATGACTTTTTCTTGCCGTGACTACTATAGTCTGATCTGTTAAAGGTTACATATACTACTATTTTTTTTTTAAGCACTTGAATGTTGGTTCAATTAGCAATTCAATTTATGGTGCAGTTGTGTTTTCATTGGAAAAACTTTTTTCTTTAGGACTTGCCTAGTTCTGACCACTTCATTTTGTTTTATTTATTTATTCATTTCATGTTTTGTAACATTAAATCTATGGTTCTTGATATTAGAATTTAATTTACACAACATTTTGATGGAGTCAACTATAATTTGATGATGTTTGGTTGGTATTAATATAATGTCAATCTGAGATGATGACTATTCTGCATTTTCTTATTTTGGATGTGGCACCAATCAGTTGCCACAATTTTAAAGGTTGTTGATCTATGATTTTACTGTTTTCTACCACCTGTACTTATTATATTGTTCTTCTTTTTCTTCATGGCTTTTTTATTTTTATTTTTCGTTGGTGGTATTGTTGTGTTATTGCTTTTCATAACACTAATTTCCAGCCAACAAGCATAGTTTAATTTCATTCTTGGCATTCGATCAGAAGTCTCTTAGTCAGGCATCGATTTTTAGTGGCAATAGTTGGAAATAATAGACGTAAGAATGAAATATATGTTTTTTTTCTTCTTTCCTATCTCTCTCCTTTTTTGTCTTCTTCTTCCATTGTGGTCTTAATTATTTGCACAATGATGTCTATGACTGATGAGTATGCAGTTGCATCACACCCTACTAAGATGAAAACACAAAGATTAAATTATAAACTTCGTTTGTTTGACATTCAAATGGTCATTAGAGAGCTATTGGAGAATAAGCTAGTCCCTGGGATTAGTACGAAAAGTCTGATGAAGGAGAACTATGTTACTCACTTCAACAGTCTTACATGTGGAAAAATGAATCTATTATTAATCTACGAGGAAACAAAGCTAGATGTTTAATTGTATACTAAATGCTAACATCTCTCTCTCTCTCTCTATATATATATATAAGCATACACACCACTATGAAAAGTTTTCTGCAATAAAACATTTTGAACATTTGTTTTGGGGGGGAGAAGCATGACACAATTCAATCAAATGGATGGAGAATACAAGTGGCAGTGTTGATTTACAATTTTTCGTGCTGATTTAATTTTTTTACCATATTGCATTTCATCTTTTCTGGCTTGTGAAATTTTTTTTATCTGGTTTATCTGTGATTTGAGGGTGGTTTTGGTTGATTCATCATGACATGTGATTGAGGCCGAATTGTGCAACACTGAGGACGATAATTAGGATCTCTTAACCTTACTTGCCTGTCAAATTATATATTTTATGCTTGTTTAATGTCAATCAGGTAGATACAGTGGGAGCATAAAATGAGCAAAAATGCAGAACTTGTAGAGAAAAGTGCTTCCTGCACGTGCGGAGGCCCGTTCCTGCACAGGCGGCCTTTACCTTGCAGCCAAACAGGGCCCAAGTTTCCCGCACGTGCGGAGGCCCATTCCCGCACGTGCGGAACCCTCGCCGCACGTGTGGTGGAAATTCCCGCACGTGTGGCCGTACCTCGGGACACGAGCCTGTTGTTTTGAATCTGTTGGAAAAGGCTAGAGGTATAAAAAGACAGAAAATAGGCTGGATTAGAGTTCTGAAAAATTCGAAGAGAGAGAAGAGGCGATGGTTTGGAAGAAAGGATTCTCGAGCTTTAAGGGCAATTTCCATGGAGGGTTCTTCTTCTTCCACTTCTTCCCACTCCTCCATGAGTGGCTAGGCTCCTATTTTTAGGGTTTTAATGAAACCCGAGCCAAGTAAATAGGGTTTTCTCTTTGGTTTTTTGATTATGTAAAGGTTTGAACAAATTGTATGGTGTTTAAGAAGTTTCAAATATATATTTTTCATTATCTCTTTAAATATTTTGCTATCTCGTTCGAACCGTAGCGTAATTGATTTTCAAATTGAAACCTTATTTATGTAATTAATGGTGAATTCAGTACCCTAGGTTTTTCCACAATCAGTAATTCCAATTTCAATTTTAATGGCTAGTTTAATCGTTTTGTTTAATTTAATTATTATTAGGTTATGAACAACCATCTTTTTCATCAAAAATTAATTTAGGAATTTAGCATTTAAATTAGTTTAATTGCACAATTGTCATTGTGGATCGATACCTGGACTTACCACTATTCTAAGGAATTTGGTATAGTTTAGTGTTTATTTTTGGTATGTGAAATGACCAACCAAATTTGGCACCGTTGCCGGAGACTTCTGGTGAAACTAATTAATTTAAAGTTATATTCTTATTTTAATTTTTAGGTTAGGATTTTATATTTTAGTGTTGTTAAGTGTGCAGAGTGTTCGCAAGTGGAGCTATCACCGAAGTGCAAGAGGAGCACAACCGAGCTTTAAAAACAAACTGTAGCACCAAAATGTTTTTTTTTAAAAGAAAAAAAAAAAAAAAGCAAATACTCGCAAGCCAAGCACTAAAGTGCTAAAAATAGAGAGCTCAAGTGGAAATTGGGGACAACGTCTACACGTCAAGCACCCGCAAGACGAGTAAAGCGTTTTCGTTAAATCGCTGTGAGTATTTTTTTCTGTGGTATTTTGCTTTCTTAACTTAGTGCACAAGAGTCGCAACTTAGTGTGTGTGTGTGTGAGTAGTGTATGCATGGGCACCGTTATTGTCGTCCTGAATTGTGGAGGTTGGACCTTAAACTAGAAGGAGTCTTAGGAAACTGAGAGCCTTTTCCTGTGTTCCTAGGCTTGACTATCCATATCCATACTTCGAGCCATTAGAGATGGCGAACCCGAATGGCCTAAATGGGCCTAACCGGACCCTTAAGGCTTACCCACTGCATATACATCACCATCATGCATCCAGTTACCTGACACCACTGTTGCTTATTATGAGATTAAGTCTAGCACAATCCAAATGCTCTCATCATTCCATGGACTAGCTCATGATGATCATTATAAACATTTGCATGAATTTCTGGAAATTTGCTCTACAGTGAGGATTCAGAATTTCACAAATGAGGCCTTAATGCTGTGACTGTTTCTATTTTCACCAAAGGACAAAGCCAAACATTGGTTGAACTCCTTACCTGTTGATTCTCTCACAACATGGGACTTACAATAGAAGTTTTTGGAGAAGTACTTTCCCATTGGTAGGACCAACCAATTTAGGCGAGCCATCACCAATTTTGCTCAAATTGATGCGAGCAATTTCATGAAACATGGGAAAGACTTCGTGACCTTCTCTAACAATGTCCCCACCACCAAGTGCCTGATTTGAAACTTGTTCAAACCTTTTACTATGGCTTAATTGAGCCTCTTCGCCAAATGGTGGATTCTTCTTGTGGTGGGACATTCATGTCCAAAAATGACGCCGAGGCATGGCAATTATTTGAGAGCTAAAGTGATAAGTCCCTCCACCATGCCTCCGCAGCCCGGCAAGTCCGGCAACCGGTAGTTGGAGCCTCGAAAAGAGGGGGCATTTATGAGATAGGGTAAAACATAGAGTTAGCCCAACAAGTAGAGGCATTGTCCCACAAAATGGACCAATTGTTAGCTGTGGGACATGCCCCTACACAACAAGATTAGCCTCAATTTCATGAGGCATGTGCTATTTGTGCGAGCCTTGCTTATGACTTGAGTGAGTGCCCTTTGGCATCACAATTTCCGAAATTAGTCCAATAGTATGTGAATGCGGCTCAAGGATTCTCCAACCTGGGTAGTGACCCATATTCCAACATATGCAATCTGGGATGGAGAAATCACCCTAATTTTTTATGAAGACCTCCTAAGGGTCAATATGGGGCAGAGGGGTCGAGTGGGAATGGAAAGCACCATGAATAGGTTCAAGCGGTGATTACCTTGAGAAGTGGGGGAGAGTTAAGAGTCTCGGCCAGTTGCGTCTGATGCAACTAAGGCTAAGAATGGTGACCATGGTGGTAAACCCAAAGAGGCCAAGGGTGAGGGAGAAACACCTAAGGGGAATGACTTAGTCTCTAGCACTTCACATGAGCCTAAGGCACCATATGTGCCTAAGGCACCCTTTCCCCAATGCCTTGATACACCGTCCCCTTTTAATAAGAAGGCGACATCTATGGAAGCGATGATGGAAGTGTTTAAACAAGTTAAAATCAACCTCCCACCGTTGGAGGCGATTAAGCAAGTACCCTCCTACGCTAAATTTCTGAAAGACCTTTGTATGCAAAAGCGTAAATTTAGGACACACGTGTCCCAAAAGGTCATACTCACGGAGCAAGTAAGCTCCATTTTATTGAGTGACATGCCCCCTAGCTTGCCCCAACCAGTGCATGCATTATAGGGGACCATTTCATTGATAGGGCCTTGTTAGATTTAGGGGCTAGTGTCAATTTGTTGCCGTACTCTGTGCACGAGGAATTCGGGCTTGGCGAGTTGAAGCCCACTACTATCACACTCCAGTTGGCTAACCGGTCCCTCAAAGTTCCACGTGGCATGATTGAGGATGTGCTAGTAAAGGTCGATAGGTTTTATTTTCTTGTTGAGTTTTTGGTTTTAGATATGGAACCGATAGCTAGCTCTAGGAAACAAATCCCGGCAATCTTAGGTCGACCTTTCTTGGCTACGACTAATGCTTGTATTAATTGTCGTACCGGGGTTATGGATGTTTCATTTGGGAATATGCAAGTGAAACTCAATGTTTTCCAAGCATCCCAACAACCCCATGAAAGAGAGGAGTGTTTATTTGTGGATGTCGTGGGTGGGATAGTAAAGGAGGCTTTACCCTCCATTTTTGTCGAGGACCCTCTAGAGGCTTGTCTAGCTCATTTTGAGTTCGAGGATTTTGATATTGACGGGTCAGTTGAGGAGGTAAATGCCTTGATTCTTCTTCTACACCGGATTTTCCTCCGTGGAAAACCCGGTTTGAGTCCCTTCCTCCTCTGTCTAGAGAGCCTGCCATACCATCCCTAGTCACACCACTTACACTTGAGTTGAAGCCACTCCCGGGCACACTTAAGTATTCATTTTTAGGGCCAAAGGATACTTTACCTATCATCATTGCATTTGACTTAACTGCAAAGTAGGAAAGTCAATTAATGAGTGTTTTTGTGGCATATCGGAGTGCTATAGGGTGGTCGGTGGCTGATTTGAAAGGGATAAATCTCTCCGTGTGCATGCATCATATACATCTAGAGGACGCCAAATCTTCTCGGGAAATGCAACGGAGACTTAATCCAACATGAAAGAGGTTCTAAAAAAAGAGGTTTTGAAATTGTTAGATGCGGGTATTATATACCCCATCTCAGATAGCAAGTGGGTGAGTCCCACACAAGTGGTGCCCAAGAAATCGGACATCACTGTTGTAGAGAATACGCAAGGAGAATTAGTCCCCACACGAACCACTACTGGGTGGCGAGTGTGTATTGATTATAGGAGATTGAATTCCATGACTAGGAAGGACCATTTTCCTTTACCATTTATTGATCAAATTCTTGAGAGGTTAGCGGGGCAGGGTTTTTATTGTTTTCTTGATGACTATTCGGGGTATGCTGACTAAGAAAAGACCGCGTTCATTTGCCCTTTTGGCACTCTTGCTTACAGGTGCATGCCCTTTGGGCTATGTAATGCACTGGCGACTTTTCAAGGGTGTATGATGGCTATTTCTCCGATATGGTGGAGAAATTTCCAGAGGTTTTCATGGATGATTTTTCGGTGTTTGGACTGTCTTTTGAGGAATGTCTTAGGAATTTGACTAGAGTGTTGGAACGATGTATTGAGGCAAACCTGATTTTGAGTTGGGAAAAGAGTTCGTGAGGGTATAGTGTTGGGACACATTGTGTCCCCTCGAGGTATAGAGGTAGAGAAAGCTAAAGGTGACCTCATTGCAGGCCTTCCTCCACCTACTTCTGTGCGTCAAGTCCGATCTTTCTTGGGGCATGCAGGTTTTTACCGTAGGTTCATCAAAGACTTCAATAAAATATCCCGTTCTTTGTGTAGTTTACTTGCTAAGGACACACCCTTTATCTTTGATGAGGCATGTTTGAAAGCCTTTGAAACACTGAGAGTGGCCCTTACTACCGCCCCAATCATGAAATCACCGGATTGGTCGCTTCCCTTTGAAATCATGTGTGATGCCTCAGATTATGCTATTGGGGCTGTGTTGGGCCAAAGGGTCAATAGGGCACGCTATGCTATATATTATGCTAGTCGCACTCTCTCGGATGCACAATTGAATTACACTACCACCAAAAAAGAGTTGTTAGTTGTGGTCTTTGCGTTAGGTAAATTTCAGTCCTATCTCCTAGGTTCCAAGGTCATAGTCTTCATTGATCATGCTGCTTTGCGGTATTTACTATCAAAGAAAGAGACCAAACCTAGGTTGATTAGATAGATTTTGTTGCTTTAGGAATTTGACCTAGAGATCGGAGATAAGAAAGGATCTGAGAATGTGGTGGCAAATCATCTCTCCCGAGTCCTTGTTGAGTATACTAGTGACCCTTTAACTTTGCATGATTCGTTTCCGGACGAACAACTTCTTGTGGTGTCATGAGCGAGCCCCCCGTGGTTTGCACATATTGTAAATTACTTGGCCATTGGGCAAATTCCTAAAAATTGGTCTAAGCAAGACAAAGACCGGTTCTTTTCGCAGGTCAAGTATTAGTTTTGGGAGGATTCGGAGTTGTTTAAATATTGCTCCGACCAAGTGATCCGACGGTGTGTGCCGGAGAGTGAGGTGCATAACATTCTTACATTTTGTCATTCTTTTGCATGTGGCAGTCATTTTAGTGGGCATAAAATGGCCACCAAGGTTTTACAAAGTGGGTTTTATTGACCCACCATTTTTAAAGATGCCCATCAATTTTCTAGAACTTGTTTGCGCTGTCAGCAAAAGGGTTCGATATCTTATCGTGATATGATGCCAATGTCTCCTATTCTTGTGGTAGAGATCTTTGATGTTTGGGGGATTGATTTTATGGGCCCTTTCCTGTCGTCATTCGGGTTTGAGTATATTCTCTTGGCAGTAGATTACGTTTCTAAGTGGGTGGAGGCGATAGCTACCCGAACAAACGACCATAAAGTAGTGATAAAATTTTTGCATGAAAATATCTTTAGTTGTTTTGGGTTTCCTAGAGCCATAATAAGTGAATAGGGTACACATTTTTGTAACCGGTTCTTTGAGTCGGTAGTTAAGAAATACTCTATCACTCATAAAGTTGGCACTCCGTACCACCCTCAAATTAGTGGCCAAGTAGAGGTATCTAATAGGGAGGTAAAACACATAATAGAACAAACGGTGAGGCCAGATAGGAAAGATTGGTCAAAATGTTTGATTGATGCATTATGGGCCTACCGCACTGCTTATAAGACACCCATTGAGATGTCACTATATAGGGCGGTGTTTGGCAAAGCTTGCCACTTCGTGGTTGAACTTGAGCACCTAGCGTTGTGGGCCATAAAGAAGTTTAACTTTGATATGGCCACGGCTAGGCTAAACCGGAAATTGCAACTCAATGAGTTGGAGGAAATTCGAAATGATGCATATGAGAGTTCAAAAATTTTTAAAGCTCGGACTAAGGAATTCCATGATAAGCACATTAATAGAAAATCCTTTGAACCTGGCCAAAAAGTATGGCTTTTTAACTTAAAATTGAGACTCTTTCTGGGTAAGCTTAGATCAAGATGGGATGGTCCCTTTGTGGTTGTAGAGGCATTTATTCATGGCGCTGTTGAGATGCAAGATCCAAGGAATGGCCATACTTTCAAAGTGAATGGCCAAAGACTGAAGCCGTATATAGAGAGGATTGGGAATGGGGATATGATTGAGTCCATTGCTTTGATGGACCTTTTTTACTTTGATTGAAAGATTGATGTCTTGTTCTCTTTTCTTTACTTTCTATTCTATTCTATTCTATTTTTTTTGTTCTTGTTGTGCTTTATTTGATGTCTAGGAGACTTTAAATCCTCTGAAGGTGTAATTCCTTTGGTGTTAGCCGTGCCCAAACGGTATCTGAAGGTTTGGTATAGCCACCTAACTGTGTTTGTACTGAGTTCCTAGGAGACCAACTTAGACGGTGGAAACTAGAGTTCGAATGACAAAGCCTAGAACGCAAAGGTTTGGAATTTCCGAGACTGAAGTCTGGTTTAAATACCCAGGGGTGTGGAGATTGCTTCAAAACCACCTTAGCTTGAACTCTGTATAGCAGTCTCATAGGTCGAGTTAGCTTTATGCGCCTCGATTCTGGATATTGAATCAACCTAGTCTGCCACCCTATTGAAGAATAGGGAAAGTTACAAACATTATTAGGGAGAAAAGCAGTACCCGTGATTTTCGCGTGAAGATTATACCTTTGTTGAGCATTTAGTTATTTTGAAATGCTATATTTATTTCGGATATAAAATAAAGGTAGAAATGGTTTGAAATGTTTTGGGTGGTGCTTGGGTTAAGAAATGGTTTAATCTGTTCAAAAAAAAAAAAAAAATCCCACATGTGCAGCACAACCCACTGCATGTGCGGAAAAATTTTCAGGCCACAAGTTGCACACTGCTTTAAGGGTAGGTGCGCAAGGTGGTGCGGTCCAGTCGCCGTACGTGCGGGAAAATTCCTGGAAATTTTTTTGAGCCTGCTTTATATGCACGTGTGACGAGGTGGTGTGGGCGTGCACCCCCGCATGTGCGGGACGTCGGAAAAGAAAAAAAATCAAATTTCTTTGTTACATTTTTTATTTTATTTTATCTATTTTATTTATCTATTTATTTAAAAAAAAAACTAAATTGAATATCTAACGCTAGACCCACTTTGGCCTCTCACTCTCACAGATTCTCTCTCTACCTCTCATATTCTCTCTTTCTCTCTCTACCTTATCATCTTCTTCCTCCCTTTCTCTTTCACTCAAACCCCACCACTACCAACTTTCTTCATTCTTCTTCCCACCATCACCAACCTTCACCCAACCTCTTCTCACCACCACTCTACCACCAGAGCCTCACCACTGGCGCCATACCTTCTCTCCGTCCGGCGATCTCTAGCGACCACCATTTTTTCCAGTGAATCTCCATTGTTTCTCTCTTTCTCTTCACTAATTCAAGGTACATCCTCCTTTTTGTTTGAACTTTGTATTTCTTCTTTCAATCTTCCCTTGTAGTGAGGTTTAGGGATAGTTTAATAGAGATCCATTGTTCATCCTTAAAAGAAAAAAAAATTTGGGCAGCCAAGAAGACGACCACTACACGTGCGGCCCACCAAAAAAAAAAAATAGAAAAAGAAAATACGAATGCTTAGCTTTTGTAATTCTGTTTATTTCATAGGTTGTTTATTTATTTATTTAGTTGTTTATTTTTTTTTTATTCTATTATTTCATTGATTACTTGTTAGTTTAATTCATTACTTGTTATTGTAGTTCGTTTTTATTTGTTTAGTCATTAGTTATTTAAATAAAATGTCAATGTGTTTTATTATACCATAGTTAAGTAACTTGTTTAATTTACATGCATATGCCTAGTTTAATTCATTTTATTTTATTTTATTTTAGGTTTCATTTATTACCAAAAAATAAATAAATAAAAAAAGAAAAGAAAAGAAAAGAAAAAGGAAAATGCTGAGAATTGCATGTGGTACATCAGTGGGTAGACTTGTGCTTTAAGATCTTACTTTATTCTCATGCTGGTTCTACAAGTATATGTGTATGTTTTTGGTGTGTGCAGGACATAAGTCGACGGATATCCACCTGGGCCTCCAAAAAGGCCAAAGGTTCGTCCTCCTCAGCGCCACCGCCGCCACTGTCACCACCACCGGTTGAGTTGCCACGTCCGGAGTGGGTTTCACGCTCGCTTGGACCATTGAGCAGCTCCACCTCCGGCAATAGTTGGGCCTTTGTACTGTGACGCCGCCCACTTATCCTCGTCTGGTATGGCTCTTCTACCAGAACATGTACGAGTCGCTCACTAGTGTAGGACTTCTATCCATTATTGATGGCCACATCGTCAGCATCACAAAATCCATGATTGCCCAAGTGTTAGGGTTCTTTTCCAAGCCGGACCACCAGCCCTTCCCAGAAGTTGAGGGTCGACAACCCATACACCGCCTCATCCAAGAGTACTTCCTGGAGGCCCACGGTGACGCAAGCTACACGTGCTTGCGTTGGAGCAAGTTGCCTGGCCACTTATTATTCATTGACTCAGTGATACATAAGAATGTTCTTCCACTTGGGCATAAAGCTGAACGCCGAATGGAGTTTGTCCGGATCCTACATGGTTACCAACATGGTTATCAAGTACCGCTTGAGCACGTGATCTGGATGCATATGCGCAAATTTCTGCAGGAGGTCGTTCAGCCTCAACACTTGACTTGGCTCTTGCCATTTGCCAACTTGCTCACACTTCTCTTCGAGCTGAACGGCCTCCCAATTGATTTGACTGAGGAGATCGACATAGCTTATCCGACTTTCGGGTAGCAGGAATGGCAGCATAGCTTATCCCTCATCCCACAACAAGTTGGTGCCCCAATTGATGAGGCCCATGACCCCATGCCTCACCAACCACCTCCTCCTGTCTCTCCTGTGCCGCCCTATGCGGATCCATTATACATGACTCGCAAGGAGTACTTACAGCTTCAGCACTCTGTGGATCAGGTCCACAGTATTCTTCAAGATCACCACTAGATTCTCATGGGGTTGTGCACGGACTTTCAGGCGCATCGGGACTATTCTCATGCGGCTTTCGACCAGCTCAATGCCTGCTAGCTTGACATTCAGCAGTCAGTTGCATCACTGCAAACTGGCTTTTATACATATCGAGAGTCCAACCAGCAGCGTTTTGACCAATTCGGTGCTTGGGTTTAGGACGAAGCATTTGAGACGCGCTCATTGATAAACGCCTTGTTTGCCTAGCATTTCCCTCCACTGCCACCACCGGATTCTCAGTAGTATCAGACTATCTTTTTCTGTCTCTTTTATTTGTGTATTTACTTTTATTTGTTTCTCTATCTCTTTTCCCACAAAAAAAAAAAAAAATGTGTGTGTGTTGCTATTTGCCTACCTGGATGTGCACCTACAATATCTGGTAATATTATCTCTTTCCTATTTACTTCGCATTTGCTTCCATTGAGGACAATGTCATATTCAAGTTGGGGGATGAGGGTATTTTCTTTTGTGCATTTCTATTTGGCTTATAATTCATGCTTGTACCTACTTCACTTGATTGCATTACTTCACTTGATGTTGATTTGTTGCTAGTAGGGTAATGATATTTGCATATGTTAATTGGGGAGCATAGTGGACTCGTATGAAAAGGGTTTATTGGGTAAACACTCACATGTGATGTTTGCACTAGGATAGTTGTTTGTGGTTGTAGTATTAGTACACTTATCATGAGTATGCCTTGATTCACATGAACATGCTATCATAGTGGTGACCTCTCTATTATAATCCATGGTGTACATCATTGATAATTGCTAGTGTTGCAGGAAAGAATAAATAACTAGTCTTGATTCTCAAAATAAATTTAAAAAAAAAAAAAAAAACACGTGACTTGTTTGGGTTCGTAGCCTCTTTAACTGGAGTTATTAAGCCCGTAGGGGTGTCTTTACACCTAGTGCCCTAAAACCGTCTGGTTTGGGAGTCATTGGCCCAATACTTGTTACATGGGTTAATTAGAAAGCTCAAGGGACCTAGACATTGCACAGTTAAGGAAAAATAAGGAAAATGACTTGTTCGGATTCGTAGCCTTTTCAGCTCAAGTTATTAAGCCTGTAGGGGTGTCTTCACACCTAGTGCCCTAAAACCGTTTGGTTTGGGAGTCATTGGCCCAATGCTTGTTACATGGGTTGATTAGAGAGCTTAATGGATCAGGACATTACACAGTCTTTCAAAAAAAAAAAAAAAAAAACATTTGAGAATCCTGGTTACAAAAGTTTAATCTTGTCTATATATATTGGGGGTTATTATCAGTTACACTGGGCTATTATAGTGGTTAGTTAACTAGTTATGGAGATTACACGTTACACCGATGTTACTGATGATGTGTTCTACTAGCATTCACAAGTACATAGAACTTGATTTGTGTAATATTGAATTGCGGTCCCTACTCAATAGATTCGTTCATGCTTGTCTACTGTGCATTCAATGACTCATCATGTCTTAATATTGCACTGTAGTGGCACATAAGTTAATTCTTGAATGGTGTAGTGTGATTGATTGTTGTTGGATAGAAGTGAATATGTTAATATTTGTGGGTATCATTTCTGAAATCCTCACGAGACTATACTCGTCCACTTGGGGTAACTTTGTGGTTTAAAGGCTTGTTGCATATACTAAATGCAATCATGTTTCCCACGAAAGAGGAGATAATTAGATTTTGTTTAATTTTGTTTTATCTTTCTTTATTCCTTCCTTGAGGACTAGCAAGTTGTAAGTTGGGGAATGTGATTGAGGCCGAATTATGCAACACTAAGGCTGATAACTAGGATCTCTTAACCTTACTTGCCTGTCAAATTATATATTTTATGCCTGTTTAATGTCAATTAGGTTAGATACAGTGAGAGCATAAAATAAGCAAAAATGCAGAACTTGTAGAGAAAAGTGCTTCCCGCATGTGCGGAGGCCCATTCTTGCATGTGCGGCCTTTACCTTGCCGCCAAACAGGGCCTAAGTTTCCCGCACGCGCGGAGGCCCGTTCCGCACGTGCAGAACCCTCGCCGCACGTGTGGTGGAAATTCCCGCACGTGCGGCCGTACGTCGGGACATGAGCCTGCTGTTTTGAATCTGTTGGAAAAGGCTAGAGGTATGAAAAGATAGAAAACAGGCTGAATTAGAGTTCTGAAAAATTCGAAGAGGGAGAAGAGGCTAGGGTTTGGAAGAAAGGATTCTCAAGCTTCAAGGGCAATTTCCATGGAGGGTTCTTCTTCTTCTTCCACTTCTTCCCACTCCTCCATGAGTGGCTAGGCTCCTATTTCTAGGGTTTTGATGAAACTCGAGCCAAGCAAATAGGGTTTTCTCTTTGTTTTTTTTTTTTTTTGATTATGTAAAGGTTTGAACAAATTGTATGGTGTTTAAGAAGTTTCAAATATATATTTTTCATTATCTCTTTAAGCATTTTGCTTTCTGTGATTGTTGAATGTTTTCCATACAATGGTTTTCTATTCTTTCATATTCAAGGTATGAGATGAACCATACTACGAGGGACGAGTTGTGTCACTACCCTAGTTTAGAGCGAACGATTCGTACTACTTGAGATGGTTCGTGCCCGTACATTGAACGTGATGATTTTCTTGATAAATGCTTTGAGCTTCTTGTTGCGAAGTATTATTCCGTTCGAACCGTAACATAATTGATTTTTAAATTGAACCCTTATTTATGTAACTAGTGGTGAATTTAGTACCCTAGGTTTTTCCACAATTAGTAATCCAATTTCAATTTTAATCGCTTGTTTAATTTAATTATTATTAGGTTATGAACAACCATCTTTTTCATCAAAAATTAATTTAGGAATTTAGCATTTAAATTAGTTTAATTGCACAATTGTCATTGTGGATCGATACCTGGACTTACCACTATTCTAAGGAATTTAGTATGTTTATTTTTGGTGTGTGAAACGACCAACCAACATGCCTTTTCAGCATTTTTGTAATTTGGTGCTATCATGATTTTCAATTTTTTAATTCTAGATTTATTATTATTTTTCAAGTGATTCTAGGTTTTCTTTTATTTTCTTTTTTTTAAACATCGTGATTTGATCTTTACTTTATTTGAGTATGTATCAGCAGCGTAAGTGGGATATTTTATTTGGAGGGAGGGTCATGTATTGATACAGTTTAATGATGATCAATCCATTTCTTCTAAATTTTTGTCTTGTATTGACAATCTCAGTAGTTTTCCAAGTGGTTTTGTTCTTCAAATTTTGGGAATCTTATAGAACTTGAGATTCATTGTCTATTTTAACTTCATTGTAATCATCTTTGATTCCTTATTATTATTGTACATTTTATTTGAACTTTTGTGGATTCCACTTGTTCTTCAAATTTCTGAATTTCTTATAGAAATTGAAATTCATTGCCAATTTTAATTTGATTGTAATCTTCTTTCATCCCTTATTCACTTAGTTGCAGTTGATATTTGTTCATTAATAATCATTAATAATCTTGTCTTTTTTTGTCCAATTTGTTAATGTAAAGTGCAGAGAATTTTCTTTTATATACATATATATTCCCATCTTTTTCAAGCTCCCTATCTTTTCATTGTAAACTTTTGATTATACAAAATCTAAATATAAAATATTTTGTAATGGGCACCTGCAAGGCACACAATCTCACTAGTGTAAATAAACTGTAGGGAAGTGCTACTGTACACGACCTTAAAGAGGTGCATACAGTATGCACCCTTAATTCATAACAAAACATCACAAACCCTCATATTCATGATCAAACACCAAAAAGTTCCATAACCAAAATGAATTTGAGTCAAACCCAAAAACATCACAAAAGTCGCATAACCATCACAAAGCCTCATAACCAATTCCATTATAAATTTAACCACCACAAACCTCATAACTAAGCACCAACCCGAGTCATAGCATATGTTACATCGACTTAAGTATAGGTATCGGGTGAAGGTGCATATTTAGAGGTTGCAACCATCAAACCTCAAATTCAAAGGTATGCAAACTGGGGAAAAAGGGGTCATAATTTAGGGTAAACTACCAATAGGTCCTACTTTGGAGACTTATTACCCAATAGGTCCTACTTTGGAGACTTATTACCCATTAAGTCCTATTTGATAAATTTATTAAGTGATAAAGATAAATTTATCAGTCTTTTTTTTTTATGAATAAATTTATAGTGATAAATTTATCAGTCTCTTTTTTTTATGAACAAATTTTTAGTGATAAATTTATCACTCTCTTATTTTTATAATGTTAAATTTATTAGTTAGGACCTGTAGGTAAATAAGTCTAGTTAATAGGACTAATTGGTAAGTACCCCCATAATTTAATATTTTTCATATATTATGCAAGCTAAAATGATGTTATATGTAACAAATAGTGTTAAAAAGGCATTTTACTCATTTTATAGCAATTATACAACAATATATATACATATATTGATAGTGTTAAATACAAATATATAAAAAGTGTCCGATGGAAAGTATTGGACACATCCCACACCCTTGTCCAAGTGTCAGGCGGCACACGGATTCTTCAAAATAAATCAAATATCCATGTCCAACACCCGACACTTGGATAAAGGAATGGGATGTGTTGAATGCTTTTCATCCGATAGTTCTTATATATTTATATTTAGCACTATTTTTATATGTACATATTGTTGTATAATTGATATGAAAGTCTTTTTGGTATTGTATGTACATATAAAAATAGTGCTACATATAAATATATAAGAACTATTGGCTGAAAAGCATTTACATATGACACCATTTTATCTCACATAATAGATTAAAAATATAAAAATATTATCTTTTTTTGCCGAGTCCGTATACCCTTAAATTTAAGGTTTGATGTGTCTGATCTCTAGATACACACCCACACCAACACCCATACCTATGTCCATGTAACATAGGTTGGGGGTGCCAATGCCATGGGCCCTCTTCGACCCCTGTACAGTTCCACCACTGCTGGCAACTTGTAAGAATATAATAAATTATTGAATGTCGGTATAAATTGAGGGGCTACAGGTTAGAGAGTTATTTGTTATCCGGCATCTTTCATTTCAATATGAAGTATATTATCCATTTGAGTTACTATTTTGTTTATAGGCATTGCCTTTTTGTTCATTTTTTGATGATTCTGTTCATTTGTCTGTTATGTTTTCATTGCAGCTGATCAATATAAGTGGTTGGAGAGGGATTTAGC